>CM031242.1:79451278-80051278 GCA_018340775.1 Taxus wallichiana var. yunnanensis
CCCGAGGAATAGGGGACCGGGGACGCAGGGGGAGGCACAAAAGCCGGGGAGGGAACAGGGGCAGGGGAAGGTACAACGGAGGAAGAAGCAGGGGCAGGGGAAGGAACAATGGCAGGGGAGGGAGCCGGAACACTGGAAGGGTCAGGGAGGGAGGGCGACGACATGGAGGGGAAGGCAGTGTGATGAGAAGAGGGAGACGGCATGGAGGAGTGGGCAGGGGGCTGGACAGCGGGAGGGGTGCCAGAAGGAACAGAGCCAGCGACAGGGGTAGAAATAGAATGACGGGGGGAGTGCAGGAGGAAATGCTGATGAAGGAGGAGGATAACCCCCTGGTGGAGGGGAAGAGAGCCCACAGAATGCTTAACAGCAATGATAGAAGCTTCTAAAGATTTTAGGATGAAGTGTGGGAAACAAACCTTGAAGCCTCTGTGAAAATGATTCAGAAAAATTAAATGGCGAATAGGAACAGTGATAAACCTGCCTTCCAACGTGATGTAGCGCACCATCATGCGGGCAATTTCGTCGAAAGGAGGAGGGATGGATGAGACGAGGATACCGCCAGTGGTGAAGATTAAGTCATCCCCCTCTTCGACAAACTTAGCTTCCTCCACCTTCCTGTCTATCCTCTTACTCGAAAATTTAACTCCATCCATATCAAGACCAGTAACTTGTGCTTGCCTTTGTTGATTTAAAAACACATTTTTCTTTATTTAGAGATGACTTAGAGCTAGGTTATTTTAAATTATTGATTTTAAGACCTCCATGGACTTGTAAGAACAATGTGCTAGTAGTTTTTGTATGGAATCGAATGTTGTGGTTTAATCCTTGTAATCTTGATTGTTTATGGACACTTAGTTCATCCTTAGTTGGAATAAGTTGATTTTTGGTTCGATCCATTGAGAAAGAGATGATTAGTTAGCTGATTGACATTTACTTATCATGATTGTTTGACTTCTCTATTTGAAGTAATGATAGTAGGAACAACTATAAGAAATATAAAATTACTTGTAAAGTGTGATTTGTTTCATCTTCTTTGCAATATTTTAAAAAATTGATTAATGGATTAGTTAAGCTCTTTCATGCGAATTTTATTGTGAATCAATGACAAAGTTTCTTTGTTAGTATTGCTCTTGTGGATTACTCTTGAAAATTGTTTGATGTTTTTATAAAATCTTAGTCTTGAATATGCAATAATAAACTACATTGGTAAGTTCTTAAATAGTCTAGAGATTTGTACAAAATTTGGATTCTTGGATTGTTTGAAAACATAAATTACTTTATGAAGCACAAGTCTATTGAACAATGATTTATAAATGTAATTAATGAAATAGGAAGTTTATAAGTTATTGGTTAAGTTAGCCTTAACATATTCTTTTATTTCAATTAAATACAACAAGAATATGAGTTGGATAACTCATGTTAGTTCATAGAATTGACCATGTATACATTTATCTCTCCTATAGTGTGTAGGATGGAGTGACATTTATGAAGTGATTAAATAGATTATATGCACATGATTTCTATATGTATTAATTGTTTAAAAATCCATTCAACACTATTGTATATAATTGCAATGTGAAAGTATTATTTTCAGATGTTGATTGAAGGCATTTTCCTATTGTACTATTAAGAAAAATTGTATGTCATCATTTCGAAAAATAAGGATTTATCTTTATTAATTTTAAATAAAAATACTTGTTGGTTCGTATCACATTTTTTGAGATATAAATGTGTTTTCAAATCTAATTTACATCAGATTATGAATTAAATTTATTGATATTATGTAGTGAAAATATATCTAGTTTATTGATTCTATATGGATAATGAATATGATGATTTACAAACATAGTATGATATGGGAAGCAATACAATGAAAACAATGTTTATATCCATATTATCTTGTGATAAAATGAAAGTGCTGAAGTACTATTTATATGAAAATGTATAAATATAATTTATTGATATTTGGTAAGAGAACATAACTGATTTTATAGTTTCATGATGAATGAAAAAGGTGTCATTAAGAAAAATAAAAGCGTTATGGAAAAACAATACAATGTAAACTACGTTGTATTAATATTGTACCTTCCTAAATAAGTTATACAATTTATATGAAATGATGATTAAATGAGATAAAACGTACTATGTAAGATTAAATGATGAACCTATGAGGTTAATACCAATACTAACTAGGAAGTGATTGGATCATTTAAATACAAGACATGGTTAAATAAACCTATAGTAAAATGACAACATTAAGTTGTGATAAATAGATAAGAGGTACCCATAAAGGATAATAACTCGATAATTTACTATAATCCTCTATCGAGAGAAGGTTAACGTGTTACGATACCTTATAAACTATTATAACAATAAACTTACGTAATTATCTTAAGTAGATAACTAAACTGAAAATGAAGTATAAATATCATGAATCATTGTTCTTATTGACAAAATCCTAAGCGTGTCGAAACTTATAATTTCTATGAGATGGATGATGAGTACATAATGACACAAGTCATTATGTGGTCACTATCTTTCCCATAGGGATCCTTGTTAGTGCGAGAATCACAAAGTACCCTTGAATTGAATGCAACCGCAACCAGATGGGTTGAGACTCTCAGTGTGATTGCACAACATGGAGCATCTCTCAAAGTGTGGGACCTTATGAGTTGAGAGAGATCTCCAGATTGAGGTCGGTTCTTATTCCTCTATTCAGGTGCATACAAATAAATTGTAGAGGGTCTATTCTAAATCTACTCTATTCTACCAAGGAGACAGGTTGAGGAGATGCAAGAAAATAAACTAAGCTAACGAGGTGATGCACCAAAGGAATGTTAGACACTTGTCTTGCAATTCAACATAGACCTCGAAATGCAATAAAAACACTATGCACAGATGACCAAATTGCAATAAGAGATCAGAAAGATAACAATGAATACATGAGAGGGTCAAGAATCATCCACAAACATATATATTATTGCTCAAGAGTTGATATAGTATATTGTAGTGGCCAAGAAGAAAAAATTGCATTACAACCTGAATGAGAGGTTAGGAAAGCTCCACAAATCCTCTTGTGAGCAAAAGAAGAAGGGAGGGTACAAAACAAAAATGTCCAATATTTTACAATGAGCTCGACCCTTCCTTTATAGATTAAACACAAAGGGAAGAAGAAGAGAGAGGTGGGAAAACTAATTTGAAGCCCAACCACTGGCCATCAATGCCTCCTACAAATCTGCCCCAAATATGTCATGTCTGCATTGATTACTTGTTCGGCACCTTGAAGGAGGAAGAATGACAGATTAGATCAAATATGATTTGGTTGTTGGAGCAAATAGATCTTATATTAATGGTACGAAGATGTCTCTTCATTTTTTCCCACCTAACTTCTTTAAAATTAAAGTTTCAGATCTCCATGGCATAGACAAGGTCGAGACCTTTCCAATGGTGCCAAATTTGTCAGATTTTGAGCATTGAATCAAAAGATATGCCCATTTGAAAATTTGAATTGGGCTCGTACAAAATGGCGGGAACCAATTATCAAAACGGGTCTTTTGGAAACTGGACACGTGGAGGGTTGGCGCATGTTTGGGGACCACTTTTGGATTTTTCTTTTGAAGTTATGCCAGGCTGACACGTGGCATCTTCCATGGCTTGCTTGTTTCCTCATGTTTTGGCTAAGTCCTTTTGCTCGGCGGGGTCATATATCGACCACTGGGGATGCATTGAGGCTTGGCGCTTGTTTGAAAATCTTTCCCAAATTTTACTCTTGAAGTAGCACTATGCTGACACTTGGCTCCCTCCACCAGTCCTGTCTCTGCTTTGACTATTCAACCCCGACCCTATCCCCTTTTTTCAGACCTAGGACATGTGGAAGGTCCGTGCTCATCTCGGAAACTTGCTCATGATTATACCTTTGAAGATGTGCCGAGATGATGCGTGGTAGCCTCCGCAGGATCTTGGACTTTTCAACAACCGCTCTTACTTTTTCGAGCCTTGAATATGTGGTGAGATGGCACTCATTTGGGGATCGCCTTTTGGGCCACACCTTTGAAATTACGCTGATGCAACACGTGGTGTCTTTTGCTAGAACCTTTATAATTAGTCTTTTTGGCTGCCCCCTGTCCACTTTTTTGAATTTTAATCTGTTGAATCTGCCCCCTTGGGCACGGGACACGTGGAGGCCTTACGCTTGTTTGGGTCTTCATTTTTGGATTTACCTTTGGAGATGGGCTGAGCTGAACACTTGGTAGCTTCCACTGACTCTCTATACTTAGCCAATTTTTTGGGGCTCATTCTGAATCATTTGCAGAGCTCGAAGACTTCAATTTTTCTCCTTTTATTCTTGCTCAAGCCTTTGATTTATTCCTCCCCCAATCATGCTCCTCCATTTTAGAACCTTCTGTAGGGTAAGTGCATGAAATTGGGGGGCCAAAAAGTGGACAAGAATGTGAAAAAAGTAAAATGCGTACGTGTTTTGTTGAAATGTGCTCGCATTTTAGTTTTTTTGGCTCAAGAATCACCAAAGCATAACACGTACACATTATGTTGACTATAAAAAAGAGGCCCGAGCCTCTATCATTTTTCCTCCCTCAAACATGAGTTTCAGAGCTTGTTTGTGCCCTCGTGTTTTTCCATTTAGTTGGATCTCAATCTCAAAGGATCATTTCTAGATCACTGGGAAGATCTGAATTGACGATGGCACCACGGAGAAGAGGTAAGCACATTTCTTTTCTCAAAATTACATTGAAATATGATAGTTATTGATTAAAATTTGAATTGAGTACATATTTTTTTATTGTTGAGTTAGAGATCAATGGAATCAACCACAATCAAACCCTATTATTCCCGACATCCCTCTCCCGAAACTCCCACAATTGCTCAACATCCCTCGGGTAGTCAAGAAGATTTAGCAGCCCAAATAGTTGAAAACAAAATTGAAATTGAGGATTTAATCAAAACAATGAGGGATGCACAATCTACAAGCCCCCAATGCGCCTCTCTTGCAAACAAATTGGAGTAATTACTTGTTCAAATTGACACGGCAACAAGGAAAATTGATTGTTGGACAACTTACAGAGAGGGTTGTAGGGTTTATTATTCCAACAAATTGTCATATGTGGATGTAAAGAAAAAAGAAATTTCAAAAGAACTCATATGCGCCTTATTCAAGGACCCCCGCACTAATCTTACTATTCTATTAACATGTAAAATAATTTTCCATCCATTGGTGCAATAATGATTTGATTAGAAATAATTTTGGGACCGATGGTGGATGGTGTTTGATTTTCCACCTTGTAATAACAACGAGGTGCCACTATACTTTCTAAGGAAACTCTATTGCGAGTTTATCCTCAACGAGATCCCAAATTGTTTTGATTTCCAAGATTTATAGGGCCGAGGAAAAGAATCTGCATAGGATCAACTAGGTGCACAATGTGCACCTATTCAGTAGGGTAGAATCCTCGAACAGAAGACCCCTCACCCTGAGATTGTCCCTCAAGAAGTGAAGGAGACAATAGAGATTGATTTACTCCACGCGCTTTAGGGGATATCTATGACCCTTTTTTGACATACAAGGAGATTTGAGCCATATGCTCATGGAGGTACATAGAGTATTCCCTTAGGGAGTACTAAGCACGAGGCCACATTTTTTCTCGTCATGTGGTAGCATATGTTTGGGGCTCGAGGAGGACGATAATTTCATGCGTATTGATTTTGGTGCACTTGGTGCTAGGGATGAACACGATAATGTCACTATGTCAGATGTCCTTTTGAGTGAGACATTTGGATTACATTCATTGGCATCACCTTCGCAGGTAAATTTGTTATGTTTTGTTATGTGTGTTACAAAATTTTTGGAGTACCTAATTTACTTATATATGTTAAATTTTTGAAATAATTGTATTTGTACATGTACATGCATTAATATTACAACTGCGGGAGGCGCATCTTCATCCCGACCACAGGCGGCGAGCACCATGCATACACATACATTCACAGAGGTAATTTAGAATGTTAATTATGTAAAATTTTCACATACATGTGTGTATATATATATATTTACATGTATATATATATTAGTTTTGAAGTCAAATATATGTATGTTCTTGTATGTCCATCTAACTCACGTGATATACATGTTTGATAAAGATGTTGACTTCACTAGACACCCCACCATCTCTGCAACAAGTAGATAAAGGTGTTGCCATTACAATTTCATCTACGCAACAACTCACTGAGGTATTCAAACAACACGTAAATTTTGTTAAATTTCTCATGTAATTCATATTATGTTAAATTACATGTTAGTAATGTCTTTCATTGTAGAATTATTAAATTATGTTAATAATGTCCTTCATTATGTGTATGCAGGAGTTACCTGCGATAGGGTGCAACCCTGTTCATTTGATTCACAGGCGTGGCGGGGTAAAAACAATAGTTCTATATTGATAAAATTAGTTAAAATATTGTCATTATGTAGATACATGTACTTAGCTCTATTTTCACTAATTTTGATGTTAGATTTTCTGATCTTATGTGTATGTAGGGAACTTCAACCCCCTCCATTTTGACTTTGAGGGCACGGACTCCTCCATCTCGTCATCTTCGTACCCCCGTTCATACTGCAGGAGCTTCGATGACTCATCTAAGCGTGAGATACAAATTCAGCGTGATCGAAAAATTGCTGTAAGTTTGTGTATTTATGTAAATAATTTCATTCTAGCGTGGTATTAAATACATGTTGAAAACATATATAAATTAATTTTTGACAAAAAAATGTTGTTTGCATTTATAGGCTCATCTACAGGTGAGTATTCAGCAGAAGAGGACTCGAAGCATGGCCTCGGACGATCCAAAGTCATCTCATGGATCTCCATCTTCGCCTAATGGAGGGCCTTCTTTGAGCAAGGCCAAGAGAGGGATAAATTTTGATGAGTAAGAAATATATATGTCTTACATGACATTGTTTTTGTATGCCTATGTGCATGGCATTGTATGTAAGCCTATATGGCATTTGAACTTGATGGTATATGACCTATTTGGGCATTTTTGTATTTATTATGCACATTAAAATACTATTTTGGAACTTGATAATTTTGTATGAGACCTTACATTTCTGAGATTATTTTCACATGAATCTAATATGATATGCACTGACAATATTTAATACATTATGGATTATTTTTTCATTAATTGGTGATGTACATGTACTAGCATTTTCAATGTATAATATGCATCAAAATTTGTAAATTAATATTTATATAATGTATGTATATAAAGAGTTACCTAATCGAGTAATTATTCATTCAATTTATCAATGTGTATATGTGTATTTACCTTACTTGCTCTTCTTCTTGCTCATGGTCTCTTTATCTGGTTCTTATCTTATCATGCACTTACTACATTCTTCTATGCTTCGTAGTCTTCTCCTGTTAAAACAACCTAAATTCATCACAATTTGATGCCTTTCATCTATTTATATTTTGAGAATGTCTCTCCATGTACATTACTCCAATGCTTGAGAATGTCTCTAGATGCAATGACATTCGATTCGGACACTCAATGATTCTGATTTTCTAATCTTGTCCAATTCGTGTTACTACCTTTAAATCTGTAGGCATTTCAAGTTATTTAGAAATCATATCACACCTTCTTCACTAGGCTTGATGACTACCCATATCCTTTTAAGGTGCTTTTGAAAGCATCCATGGGTTTATCATAACATAAATTATCATAACATAAATTATCAATGAATGGAAGGTCACTAAGCCGTAAAACCGGTGACTCCCATCTATAATTAAACAAGAAATATTTACTAGGTGATTGATAACTCCCATGTGTTCTTAGACATACCCCTATCAAATTCATTCTTAAGCCAATCTAGTCATTCAGGGCTCTTAAGCGACTACGCCGGATAGGGTAGCCCTACACTGACTCAGATTGCACTATTTCGTGTGTTTACAAAAAAATAGGACAGTGAAAGAACTAGATGGAGGTAGAGAAAACTGGGAGAGGCTTTCGTAGAGGGCCCCAACATGGAGCTCTCGGATCTAACGAGACATCTCTAGGTGCTATGGAGTCTGAGAAATCACATGTCGAAGATATGGCGTGTTTGGGCTTTAGGGCTCTTAAGCGACTATGCCCGGACGAGGTAGCCTGAAATAACGAGGAGTGTAGGAAACCAAAAAAAATCCTCTAATAATGTTTACCAGGCCACCCTGACATGTTGGAATAGTTGGTTCAGTCCCATGATCTTTCGTTTGCAAAAGAAAACATCGACTGACCTTACACTGACTTGACTTAGACTACATTATTTTACATGTTTACAAATAATAGGACAATGAGAGAACCAGATGGAGACGGAGAAACCCACGAGAGTATTTCATAGAGGGCCCCAACATGAAGCTCTTGGATTTAATGAGATGTCTTTAGGTGCCACAGAGTCTGAGAAATCACATGTCGAAGATATGGTGTGTTTGGGAACCAAAAACAAAGCCTCCACTAGTGTTCACCAGGGCACCCCGATGTGTTGGCATAGTTGGTTTGGTCCCACGAGCTTCGTTTGCAAAATATAGCCTCTGGAAGCCCTCTGATGACTCGGCATCGCACTATTTCGTGCGTCTACAAACAATAGGAAAATGAGAGAACCATATGGAGACAGAGAAAAGCGTGAGAATCTTTTATAAAGGGCCTCGACATGGAGCTCTTGGATTTGACGAGATGTCTCTAGGTTCTATGGAGTCCAGAAATCACATGTCGAAGATATGGTGTGTTTGGGCCTCAGGGCTCTTAGGCGACTATGCTGGGACGGGTTAGCCGAAAGCACGGGGAGTGTAGGAAACCAAAATGAGGCCTCCACTAGTGTTCACTAGGTCACCCCGATGTGTTGGCATAGTTGGTTTGGTCCCATGAGCTTCCATTTGCAAAATACTGACCTCTGGAAGCCCTACATCGACTCAAACTGCACTATTTCGTGCGTTTACAAACAATAGGAAAGCGAGAGAACCGGATGGAGACAGAGAAAACCACGAGAGGATTTCGTAGAGGGCCTCAACATTGAGCTCTTGGATCTAACGAGACATTTCTAAGTGCCACGGAGTCTGAGAAATCATATGTCGAAGATATGGTATGTTTGGGCCTCAGGGCTTTTAAGCGACTATGCACAGACGGGGTAGCTTGAAAGCACAGGGAGCATAGGGAACCATAAAATATCCTCCACTAGTGTTCACGAGGCCACCTCGACATGTTGGTGTAGCTTGTTTGGTCCCACGAGCTTCCGTTTGTAAACTACTGACCTCCTGTAGCCCTACACCGATTTAGACGACACTATTTCTCACGTTTGCAAACAATAGCACAGTGAGAGAACCAAATGGAGATGGAGAAAACCATGAGAGGATTTCATAGAGGGTTCCGATATGGAGCTCTCAAATCTAACGATACATCTTTAGGTACCTGATTTTGAGAAATCACATGTTGAAGATATGGTGTGTTTGGGCCTCAGGGCTCTTAAGCGACTACGCTTGGACGGGGTATCCCGAAAGCACATGGAGTGTAGGGAATAAAAAGAAGCCTCCACTAGCATTCACTGGAGCCACCCAAATGTGTTGGCGTAGTTGGGTTGGTCCCATAAACTTTGTTTGCAAAATATGGCCTCTGGTAGCCTTACACTGGTTGAGACTACACTATTTGGTGTTTACAAACAATAGGACAACGAGAGAACCGGATGGAGACGGAGAAAACTGCGAGAGGATTTTGTAGAGGGCCCCGACATGGAGCTCTCAAATCTGATGAGATGTCTCTAGGTGCCACGGAGTCCAAGAAATCACATGTTGAAGATATGGCATGTTTGGGCCTCAAGGATCTTAAGCGACTACACTGACTTAGATGTTGTAGTTTGCAAACAGAAGTTCGTGGGACCAAACCAACTATGCCAACACGTCGGGGTGGCTTGGTGAATGCTAGTGGAGGCTTTTTTTGGTTCCCTATGCTCCCCATGCTTTTGGGCTACCCCATTCGGGCGTAGTCACTTAAGATCCCTGAGGCCCAAACATGCCATATCTTCGACATGCAATTTCTCAGACTCTGTGGCACCTAGAGACGTAT
The DNA here is from genome assembly GCA_018340775.1 of Taxus wallichiana var. yunnanensis. Lineage (NCBI taxonomy): Eukaryota > Viridiplantae > Streptophyta > Pinopsida > Cupressales > Taxaceae > Taxus > Taxus wallichiana. The sequence goes on from CM031242.1 coordinate 79,461,386, forward strand.
AATCAAATATGAGAGCTCCACGTTGGGGCCCTATATGAAATCCTCTCGCAGTTTTCTCCGTCTCCATCTAGTTCTCTCGCTGTCCTATTGTTTGTAAACACGTGAAATAGTGTAGTCTAAGTCAGTGTAAGGCTTCCAGATGTTGTATTTTAGAAACAAAAGTTTGTGGGATTGAACCAACTACGCCCTAATACGTCCATGTGTCCTATTGAACACTAGTGGAGGCTTTGTTTTGGTTCTCTACGCTCCCCGTGCTTTCGGGCTAACCCTTAGATGCCTGTATTTTGTGAATGGAAGTTCATGGGACCAAACCAACTATGCCAACATGTTGGGGTGGCCTAGTGAATGCTAGTGGAGGATTTGTTTTGGTTCCCTATGCTCCTCGTGCTTTCGGGCTACCTCATTCGGGCGTAGTCGCTTAAGAGCCTTAAGGCCCAAACACACCATATCTTTGACATACAATTTCTTGGACTTCATGGCACCTAGAGACATATCATCAAATCCGAGAGCTCCACATTGGGTCCCTCTATGAAATCCTCTCACGGTTTTCTCCATCTCCATCCGGTTCTCTCTGTCCTATTGTTTGTAAACACGCGAAATAGTGTAGTCTAAGTCAATGTAAGGCTTCCAGATCTTTGTATTTTAGAAATGGAATTTTGTGGCACCAAACCAACTACGTCAACACATACATGTGTCCTACTAAACACTAGTGGAGGCTTTGTTTTGGTTCTCTATGCTCCCCGTGATTTCGGGCTACCCCGTCCAAGCGTAGTCGCTTAAGAGCTCTGAGGCCCAAACACGCCATATCTTTGACATGTGATTTCTCAGACTCGTGGCACCTAGAGACATCTCGTCAGATTTGAGAGCTCCATGTCGGGGCCCTCTACGAAATCCTCTCATGTTTTTCTATGTCCCCATCCGGTTTTCTCGCTGTCCCATTGTTTGTAAACACGCGAAATAGTCTAGTCTCAGTCAGTGTAAGGTTGACAGAGGCTACATTTTGTAAATGGAAGTTCGTGGGAATGAGCCAACTACACCAACACATCTGGGTGGCTGGTGAATGCTATTAGAGGCTTTATTTTGGTTACCTACGGTCCTCGTACTTTCAAAGGCTACCCCATCCGGGCATAATCGCTTAAGAGCCACGAGGCCTAAACACGCCATATTTTCGACATGTGATTTCTCGGACTTCGTGGCACCTAGAAAAATCTTGTTAGATCCAAGAGATCTATGTTGGGGCCCTCTATGAAATTATCTCATGGTTTTTTCCATCTCCATCCGTTATCTCATTGTACTATTGTTTGTAAATGCGAGAAATAGTGCGTTTGAGTTAGCGTAGGGTTGTTAGAGGTTTTGTAGTTTGCAAACGGAAGTTTGTGGGATAAAATAAAATATGCCAACATGTCGGGAAGGCTTGGTGCATGCTATTGGAGGCTTATTTTTAGTTCCCTACACTCCCCGTGCTTTCGGGCTACCTTGTCCGAGCGTAGTCGCTTAAGAGCCCCGAGGCCCAAACACGCCATATTTTTGACATGTGATTTCTTAGACTCCGTGACACCTAGAGATGTCTCGTTAGATCCAAGAGTTCCATGTTATGGATCTATACTAAAGCTTTTCGTAGTTTTCTCCATCTCCATCTGGTTCTCTCACTATGCTATTGTTTACAAATGTGAGAAATAGTGCGATCTCGGTCGGTGTAGGGTTGTCGAGAGGATGTAGTTTGTAATGTGAAGTTCATGGGACCAAACCAACTACGCCAACACTTTGGGGTGGCTGGTTCATGCTAGTGGAGGTCTCATTTTGGTTCCCTACGCTCCTTGTGCTTTCGGGATACCCCGTCCAGGGCGTAGTCGATTAAGAGCCCTACGACCCAAACACGCCATATCTTCAACATGTGATTTCTCTAGACTTTGTGGCACCTAGAGATGTCTTGTCGAGATCCAAGAGCTCCATGTTGGGGCCCTATATAGAAGACTCTCGTGGTTTTCTCTGTCTCTCTTTGGTTCTCTCGTTGTCCTATTGTTTGTAAACATGCGAAATAGTGCAATCCCGAGTCGGTGTAGGGCTTTAGAGAAGGTTTGATTTTGCAAATAGAAGTTTTGGGACCAAACAAACTATGAAAACATGTTGGGGTGGCTTGGTGAATGCTATTGAAGGATTTTTTTAGTCCCTATTATTATCCAAAATTCACCCCCAGGGTAAATTTTGATAACATGCATCAAATTACTTAGCCCCAGGCAAATAAATTGATTCGGGGCCAAAAATCATGTTTCTAGGGTCCCCTCGAGAATTTTTCTAACTCTCTGTCTCAGGTGAAAAGAGCAAGTTCGAGAAAAGGTGAAAAGGCTGCAAAAACAAGCTTGGGCGGGAAAATCACGAAAAATGGCTAAGTCCTAGTCCCTGCACTTGAGTCGGGACGTGAGGGACATCTGGGCGTGAATCGGCCGAAAGGCCGCTAGGCAGTTTGCAGGGAAAAGGAACATCCAAGCCGTCGGGATGCGTGGGACGCGGAAAGCCGATTCGGCCGAAGGAGAAGAAAATCGACTAACTGCTCTGGGACATTTGGGACAAGAAGACGCGAAGGACGCGAACCGCCGGATCGGCCGAAAAGGAGAACTTTCGCACTAAGCAGTTCGGGACATGTGGGACAAAGGTACGCGAACCGGCCGAATCGGGTGAACTGGAAGAATTTTTCCCAGATAGTCTGGGACATCCGGGACAAATGGACGTGTTGGATGCGAAAGAGCCGGCAGACCCGCAGACCAACCAAATCATGACACGTGTCACAAGGAGAAAAGTCCAAAAAGTTCAAAGGGTGAGGTTTCAAGCACTAACCCGAGCCAATAAAAGGAGGACACGTGTCCAATGAGGAAGGGAAGCTCGGAGCTCGGGAAGGAGTTAGAGAGTTTAGCAAGAGTTTTGGCCGAAAAGCTAAAAGCAAAGGTCTGCCCCGCGCCCCTGTCGACCAATCAATGCATGCCACGTGTCCCAAGTGGCGGGGGCGCGGAAGGAAAGTGGAAAATGTTCCAAAATCACAAAAGGAAAAACTTTCAAGGAAAAACCCACGGGACAGCAGAGGAGAGAGAATTACGTATCCAATCAGCGCTTGACACGTGTCGTCCAGGTGGCAGAGCGCGGGAAAGATCTTCAAAACACATTTTCACTGTTTTGTGCCCTAAATCTTTAGATCTCCATATCTTTTGATCCAGAGCTCGGATTTGCACGTTCTTTATATCAACGGAAAGCTTATGAAATTCTCTACATGATTCTAGGGTTAATCTCAAATTTTGGTGTAGTCTAGAGAGAGAAAGTTGAGAAACGGCTCTGACGCGTGTTCATGGCCAGAAGTGACATTTTAGCGACCAAATTAATGCAGAATGGGTCGCATTCTCCTCCAAATCGGTCAAAGATGGCAGGGTATGGGTTTGTAAGGTTCCCCACACTATTTTAATGCATCTGCATCTGTGAGTCAATGAGGAATGGGCTTGCATGTTTTCCCACGTTTCTCTCTCCTGGGCTCGACCCATGCAATGTAAAAGCCAGATTTGGCTCATTTTAAAAATAATAATTACAAGTTGTTCATCTGTTCGGCTCTGCCCTCCCTTCTTTTCCTTCTCCAGGGTTAAAAATGGAGTTCGAACCTCCTCCCTGCTCTGTAATGGCATTTTTGCCTTTTACTAATGAAATGATGTTCTGTGCAAACTTCTGAAGCAAAAAAAACATGTTTTGTGATGCATCTGTCCATCCTTGCTCGTTTTTCACTTGTTTTCCTCTTGCCTCTCTTCATTGCAGGTATTTGTGCATGTTTGAATGTTCATTACAGGTTTGGAGCTGTGTTCATGGAGTTTTGGGACATTTTCTGTGTGAAATCTATCCTTGGGCCTGTGATGCATCTGTCCATCCTTCCCATTGCTCACCTCTCTTTGTTACATGGCAGTTTTGATAGATGTCCAACATTCTCCTTCTCTGGTGTATCACCGTTTTAGTGTAGGCTTTTGTTCTTTTCCTTTCTCTCTCTCTCTCTCTTTTGCATGGTTAGATTAGGATTAGATTAGCTTGCCTGCACTGGAATAGCTTGTGGCAGGTGGTTTAGGAGCAGGAACCAGCCTTCTCATGAGATTCCTTTCTCATTTCTACAAGTCCCACACTTGGAGAAAGGTTTCAATGTTGTGCAATCACACTGGATGCTTGAAGATCAACTTAGAAACCTGATCAGCATCCAGGGGTGCTGTGATTTTGCATCAACAGTTCTGGCATGCCGGTGGGACCTTAGAGGTCTTCCATTTCATCTTTTGCAGGTTGGTGTGTTCCTATGAAGATTTCAGCCTTTGGAGGCACTTGCAAACACATCTGGCGACTCCATCTGATCAGCAACTCATTTCTGAAGTTGCAGACCCATTTTCCATCCATTTCCTTCCATATTTCTTTCCATCTCTTTCATTCTTTTCCATTCCATGAGGTTGTGCAATCATGACTTCATTTCCATCATGGAATTCACATCAACAACAGTAGTATATTCCACCTCCAACATGTTTTACAAATCCTCCAAATCAGCCTTTTGAGCAGATTCAAGATCAGTATGCATACCCATATGAGCAGCAATGCCAAAGTCAGTTTGGCTATGGAGCTTTCCAAGAGCAAGAGTATGCATATAATAAAGACCATCAGATCCAAGACGCTGGTTTGTTGGAGAAAATCCAAAAGATGGAGGTAGAGATGGTGCAGTCCAGAGCAACAGCTCAAATGAGAGCTTTCAGAATTGGTTGCAGGACTCCTTGTCCATGGGGAGGCCCTTTTCCAAGACACTTCAGCCCTCAAGAGAAGCTGGACTTCATGATAAAGATGCTGCCCCAACTTGCACAATGGACAACAGAAATAGAGGCCTATACATTCGGTGTTGAACAACCTTGTCAATGGGTAAGTTCTACACCATCATCTGGTTTTTCTCTTCCCATTACTCAAGCAAAGCATCATCTCATTTGGACTTGTAAATTTTAAACTCTCCATCTGCTGTCCCAAATGTTGATCCCATGTCTCCACCTCTCAGTCTTCCACCACACCTCAATTCTTCTTTCCTTTTTCCTTCCAAACAGTCATCCTCTCCACAAGAGCTAAAAGAAATCCCCCCTCCTCTAAAGAAACAAGAGATTTCATCTCCTTTACCACCACAAAAAATTGCCAAATCAATTGAGTTGCAACCCACCCCTCCTCTTGCATTCCCAATTCCATGTGGGGAAGAAGAAATTGCAAAAATCAGTCATCAAGGACAGCAAGAGGAAGAGCCAAGAAAAGAAGAAATGATTAAGAGCTTAGTAAGTTTGGCTGCCAAGTTTGGTATGACAAAGATCCCCTTGATGGTCAAACCTATAGAAGAGGCTAAGGTTGAACAAATAGTGGTCAGGGCTGATTTTGTTGCAGCAGAAGAAGAAGTTCTTGCAGTCCCAACTTGTCCTCTAGAGCAGCAGATTGAAGAGTTTGACTTGACAAACTTCATGCTGGAGGAGGAGCTCATTCAAGAGCAAGATTGTCTTCGAACATTGGAGGAAGGAGAAGCTGCTCCAGATCCAGCAGCAGAGGAGCACATTCTAGCTGTGGAGGAGAAAGTTGCAGATCCAAGAGCTCTGAGCACAAAGCAGGCTACAGGAGAACCTTCAGTTCTTCTTTCTACTTCACCTCTCTCAAGTTCCAGTGCTGAAGAGGAGTTTGACCTCTCAAACTCAATGTTGGAGGGAGAAAGAAACCATGGTGGTCAAGTTACAGATGAAGAGGACACCATGGAGGAAGTTGAACATTTGCAGCAGGACAGCCATGAGGCAATTTATCTGTCAGATTTGGAGGACTGTTTTGATGGAGAAGAGCTGGTTGAGTTTCCACCATTCTCTCTTTCATCATCCACATTCCAAACACAAGAGTCTATTGTCATGAAGGAGAACATTCATTTGCAGCAGCCTGCATCTTATATGACTCTTGGAATCAAGATTGGAAGATTTTAATCTTTCATGTTCTTCATTAGAGGAAGAGAAAGGACAAAGGAATTTCACCATTGCTTCCACACCATCCATTGAGGGTCTACAAGAAGACTCCACTTTTGGAGTTGATAATCGAGCTATGGGCATATCAAGCGGATCGGACCTTGCCCAATCAAGTATTTGGCTTCATTGGAGCCAAAGGAGAAGTCACTGACCAGTCATGCTTGCTACGAGCATGAGGGTGAGCTACAAAGTACCAAGGATCAGCTATCATACCCCTTGATCCAAATGCAGAGCAACTAAAAGAGGTATTGAATTTTTTCCTTGGTGATACCTTGATGATTTGGGTGGAATACTAGCTTCTTGTTGATTTTCCACTCATCCTAACAGCCATGATCAGCTCCAAATCAATTGCATGGCTGCCACTTTTGAGAAAGGGAAGCTATTTCTCACAACCAATTGCAGGGTTTGTTTAGCTTGCCTTTGCTCCCGATTCTGATAGAAGTAGGTAGGTTTGCTTTCAGTAGAAGAAGTGCTTGTGCACACTCTACATGTTCCATTTGGAGCATGTATGATTTTCAGTTCTGTACATAGTTTTGGTGTTGCTGGTTCTGCTCTTGCACAGTTCGTTTCAGTGGCATTTTGGTGAGAACAACTCCATGTCCGGTGGGTTTCAAGTGGCTCAGAGGGAGGTTTTCAAAGTTTAGATCAGTTGCAGGTTACAACTCATGACTCCATGCCCAATGGATGCTTCAGGCAACTGGTAACTTCATCTAGCAGGTAGATGACCCCGCTGAGTCGCCAAATTGTTATCCAAAATTCACCCCCAGGGTAAATTTTGATAACATGCATCAAATTACTTAGTCCCAGGAAAATAAATTGATTCAGGGCCAAAAAATCATGTTTCTAGGGTCCCCTCAGAATTTTTCTAACTCTCCTGTCTAGGTTGAAAAGAGCAAGTTCTGAGAAAAGGTGAAAAGGCTACAAAAACAAGCTTGGGCCAAGAAAAATCACGAAAAATGGCTAAGTCCTAGTCCTCACAACAGTCGGGACGTGAGGGACATCTGGGCGCGAATCGGCCGAAAGGCCGCCAGGCAGTCTGCAGGGCAAAGGAACATCCGGGCCGTCGGGACGCGTGGGACGCGGAAAGCCGGTTCGGCCGAAGGAGAAGAAAATCGACTAAGCTCTGCAGGACATTTGGGACAAGAAGACGTGAAGGACGCGAACCGCCCGGATCGGCCGAAAAGGAGAACTTTCGCACTAAGCAATTCGGGACAAGTCGGGGACAAAGGTACGCGAACCGGCCGAATCAGAGTGAACTAGAAGAATTTGTCCCAGAACCGATGGGACATTCGGGACAAATGGGACGCTATTTGACGCGTGAAAAGAGTGGAGACCATGAGACCAACCAAATCATGACACGTGTCACAAGGAGAAAAGTCCAAAAGTTCAAAGGGTGAGGTTTCAAGCACTAACCCGAGCCAATAAAAGGAGGACACGTGTCCAATAAGGAAGGGAAGCTCAAAGCTCGGGAAGGAGTTAGAGAGTTTAGCAAGAGTTTTGGCCGAAAAGCTAAAAGCAAAGGTCTGCCCCGCGCCCCTGTCGACCAATCAATGCATGCCACGTGTCCCAAGTGGCGGGGGCGCGGAAGGAAAGTGGAAAATGTTCCAAAATCACAAAAGGCAAAACTTTCAAGGAAAAACCCGTGGGACATCAGAGGAGAGAGAATTACGTATCCAATCATCACTTGACATGTGTCGTCCAAGTGGCAGAGCGCGGGAAAGATCTTCAAAACACATTTTCGCCTGTTTTGTGCCCTAAATCTTTAGATCTCCATATCTTTTGATCCAGAGTTCATATTTGCACGTTCTTTATATCAACGGAAAGCTTATGAAATTATCTACATGATTTTAGGGTTAATCTCAAATTTTGGTGTAGTCTGGAGAGAGAAAGTTGAGAAACGGCTCTGACATGTGTTCATGGCCAGAAGTGACATTTTAGCGACCAAATTAATGCAGAATGGGTCGCATTCTCCTCCAAATCGGTCAAAGATGGTAGGGTATGGGTTTGTAAGGTTCCCCATGCTGTTTTAATGCATCTGCAGTCAATGAGGAATGGGCTTGCATGTTTTCCCACATTTCTCTCTCCTGGGCTCGACCCATGCAATGTAAAAGCCAGATTTGGCTCATTTTAAAAATAATAATTACAAGTTGTTCATCTGTTCGGCTCTGCCCTCCCTTCTTTTCCTTCTCAGGGTTAAAAATGGAGTTCGAACCTCCTCCCTGCTCTGTAATGGCATTTTTGCCTTTTACTAATGAAATGATGTTCTGTGCAAACTTCTAAAGCAACAAAAACGTGTTTTGTGATGCATCTGTCCATCCTTGCTCGTTTTTCACTTGTTTTCCTCTTGCCTCTCTTCATTGCAGGTATTTGTGCATGTTTGAATGTTCATTGCAGGTTTGGAGCTGTGTTCATGGAGTTTTGGGACATTTTCTGTGTGAAATCTATCCTTGGGCCTGTGATGCATCTGTCCATCCTTCCCATTGCTCACCTCTCTTTGTTACATGGTAGTTTTGATAGATGTCCAACATTCTCCTTCTTTGGTGTATCACTGTTTTAGTGTAGGATTTTGTTCTTTTCCTTTCTCTCTCTCTCTATCTCTTTGGCATGGTTAGATTAGGATTAGATTAGCTTTCTGCGCACCTTTGGAATAGCTTGTGGCGGAGTGGTTTAGGAGCGGGAACCATTTGACCTTCTCTGGAGATTCCTTTCTCATTTCGCAAGTTCCACACTTGGAGAAAGGTTTCAATGTTGTGCAATCACACTGGATGCTTGAAGATCAACTTAGAAAACTGATCAAAGCATCCAGGGGTCTTTGTGATTTTGCATCAACACCTATGCTCCCCATGCTTTCGGGCTGCTAATCTTTGTCAGTGTAGTCGCTTAAGATTTTTGAGGCCCAAACACGCCATTTCTTCAACATGTGATTTAAAAGACTCTATGGCACCTAGAGATGTCTTGTTAGATCTGAGATCTCCATATCGGGGCCCTATAAAAAAGCCTCTCTCGGTTTTCTCTGTCTCCATCTGGTTCTCTCGTTGTCTATTATTTGTACATGATCGAAATAGTGTAGTAGAGTTAGTGTAGAGTGCCATGGATGTATTTTACAAATGGAAGTTTGTGGGACCAAACCAACTACACCAACACATTGGGGTGGCCTAGTAAACACTAGTGGATGCTTCGTTTTGGTTCCCTATGCTCCCCTGTGCTTTGAGCTACCTTGTCAGGCGTAGTCGCTTAAGAGCCCCGAGGCCCAAACATGTAATATCTTTGACATGTGATTTCTCGAGACTCTATGGCACCTAGATACATCTTGGAAAATCCGAGAGCTCTATATCGAGTCCCTATATGAAAGCCTCTCATATTTTCTTCATCTCCATCCAGTTCTTCTCTCGTCCTATTGTTTTAAATGCGAGAAATAGTGCGGTCAATGAGTTAGTGTAGAGGTCTTTAGATGCTGTATTTTACAAACGGAAGTTTGTGGGACCAAACCAACTACACCAACATGTCAGGGTGGCCTAGTGAATGCTAGTGGAGGATTTATTTTGGTTCTTTACACTCCTAGTGCTTTGGGCTACCCCTTCCGGGCGTCATCACTCAATAGCTTTGAGACCCAAACATGCCATATCTTCGACATGTGATTTCTTAGACTCTGTGGCACCTAGAGATGTCTCGTTAGATCTAAGAGTTCCATGTCGGGGCACTCTAAAAAATCAACTTTTGGTTTTCTTCATCTCCATCCGGTTCTCTCGCTGTCCTATTGTTTGTAAACATGAAAATAGTGTAGTTTGAGTCAGTGTAGGGTTACCAGAGGTGTAGTTTGCAAATGGAATCTCATGGGACCGAACCAACTATGCCAACACATCGGGGTGGCCTGGCGAATGCTAGTGGAGGCTTTGTTTTGGTTCCCTATGCTCCCCATGCTTTCGGGCTACCATGTCTGGGCTACAAAAACCTCTCGCGGTTTTCTCTGTCTCCATTAAGACTGAGTCAGTTTAAGGTTGTCCATTACCAATCACCTGAATAATATAGGAGGTTCATACAATATAGGTGATGAAATGATAATTTTAATAATATATTTTTATAATATAGGTGGTGAAATGAGAATATCTATTTGTTGTTCCTTTCTAATATTTAATTTTTCTTAGCTTCACTTGGCTTCGAGAATAATAAATTCTCTCTTGTGATCTGCCAACCATGTGAAGGTGGAAGATTTTTGGCACCACTAACCTACATAAACATGTTAGTAAGCAATTAAATAGAATTTTAAATCATATAAAATTTAATCAAAATCATTTAAGTAAATATTCAAATTAAATTCATGAAGAACATACCTTTACAAATTCAATCTAATGAACCACAAGGATCAACTCTATTCTTGTGATGTGAGCAAGAATTGCTTCATGATCTAATTCAAGAACCTTCCACATATTTTTTTGATGTCCAACCTCGATATTTGATCAATTTAATATTTTTTGCAAGGACCAAATGTGAATAGTGAAGTATCTTCGATGTACTTCATAGTCTTCAAACAACCAAATGTTTGATTTTTGATAGGATATCATCAAAGCCAAGTTCCAGTGACTACCACTGATCCAGTGGGATACTCAAGGTCTTCACCATCAATGACTATGGAATTCAATTTTTTCCCCTCTACACAATGAGATAAGAAGTAGTTTGTTCCCTCTTCATTAAATTCCATCGCAATAACTGCAAAAACGTGCCCTATGTATCACAAAGTAAAACTGTTCAGTCAATTTATAAATACATTAAGAGTTGACCATTTAATAATTTATAAATCTAAAACATGGCATGTACATATATGTATGTACCTTGTTGCACTAAATTAGAGACTTGGTCAAAGTCATGTGATGTTGTCATTTGATCTGAAGACCCTGCAAGTTGTAATGCTCGTGGAACTTGATGTGTGTCGAGTGGAATTAGAGGTCTATAAGTCCACTCATCCACCCATTGTTGTGACTCACATTCATTCCATGCAAAATCAATTCATGATATACAAAAACATGTCATGTACCTAGTATAAATAGTCCAAGCATTTGCATTTGAACTACGGAATGAGTGCATATCACTTGATCCTGTAACTGTCATACAATCTTCAAAGTTTGTCAGATGTTGTTGCTCTATCAATAAAAATATCTATGAACCATTGATCTCTCTTGAGATTCATGGCCCATATTATTGACACACCAATCAACAATGTTTTTTGCATTTGTAAATTTAGCACCATCCTTGAACTTTAACTCTTCTCTTGAAAATGCTCTTTTCACACATGCTCTGTACTAACATGCTCTCCTTTTCCATGCCCTGCCTTAGTAAAAATCCATATATGTTGTACATTTGTTTCTTTGTGCATCTTTTTAGCCAATAAAACATCCGTGCATTCTTGAATTGTGATGTGCAGTTGTTCGACCAAATGTAATGTTGATTGAAACTAATGTTCCTCTCATTCAAGTTCGCATAAAACACTTGGAAACACCCTTGTACATATTCTATAGAATGTGTCCGATCATCACTGATGTAGAAATGATACTCTCTCAATATTTTTGATCTTGCTCAGTGCTTTCAGGAGAGTGCATGAATGTTATATGCATGAAAATAGAAACTTGCACTGAGTTATAATATTGAGACTGAACCTCCATTTGTGGCTGCAATGTGTAATTATCTGTGAAGTCAACTACTGAAACAATAGTACCAAGTGGGAATGTGTCCTTGCTTAACTTTAATTGTTCATCCAACCATTGAGCTCTATGTGTGTACCTTGCATAATCATAAAAATTTCCTCTCTGAATTTGACCATATATTCGATACTGGGTAATTGTTTTGTAACAAGCTCACACCTCTCATATTATTTTCCATCTTTTAATTGATATCTTTGTCGATTTATATTTGGTGAAATCAACCAATTATTTTCCTATTGAATATGTACTCTCCTCGTGGATACAACTTTTCAGATTTGGCAAGCCACCACATACATTGCACGTTCCATCCAAACATGCTTTGTTATAAAAAATTGTCTTGTTGATTTTTCACAAAATATTGTCAGAATAAATTCCCTTGAAGATTTTTGTGGGACATTTATTCCACACTCCTGCAACATGATGTCAGTATGCAAAACACTATGTATTTGAAAAAAACATCATAATGCATTGAAAATTCAACATGATGCCTGCAACAACAAGTGGTACGTGAGTGATTGATTTTCACATAAAAGGGTTTGTTCATTTCAAAGAATCTTTTGCTAATGTTAATTTGTGGATTTTCATTTTTAAACTTAGAGAACATTTCTATTTGAGTCATATCTAAGAAATATTTTGCACACGATTCACGATTATGAGAACCTATTCTTATTTTTATTGTATCTCTTTTATTCGGTGACACCCTTGTGTTCTCATTCCAAAATTTTACAATTAATTCTTTTAGAATATTAGATGTATTCTTGTCTTTTCATGGAAGTCTGCTAGAGAAATCCCAATAGTCAGTGTTATTGACTGACTCAAGACATTTACGTCTCTCTATTGCTTTCATTAGTGTTTTTTTGTTTAGCTTTAAAGCACTACTTGTTTTTCTAATCAAGCGTTTATTAACTGTTTTATCACTTACTATACAATTAGTTAGTGCACGTCGTGTAGCATTACTATCTTTGGTGCGTCTTTTGCCACCTACAACTTGGTATGCTTTATGTATGTTTTCAACAATTGACACATTTTGATCAACAACATTAGATGTTCTTAACCCCAGGGTCTTCATTATAGGTCTCATCTTAATTAACTTCATCAATGAAACAAATAATTGACATCTTTGTGTGTCATTTAAATTCTCAAAGTAATTATCCCAAATTCCACTAGCTTTTCTTCTCGCATTTCTTTCAGACATCTTGTTAGGCATTGGTTTTATAGTGTTTTCATTAATTTGAATTAAGTGAATTGGTTTTATTCGCGAAATGGAAGGAGGTGTTCTTAGAGATGAATATTCATTTACAAGGTTACTTTCTTCATTCAGTGTTTTCATACAAATTTTGGGGTTAACATTTGGATTCTCAAGTAAGGGTTCAACAATTAGATTTATATCAATTTCTTCATCCATACCAACATTATCATTCAATTTGATATCATTATTAATTGGAAAATCATTATTCTCTACATTTTCATTATGTATTTCATCCCAATTTTCTAATACATTAGCTACATTTGATATAGCGGATGTACCTTTCCCTGCTTGAAGTTTTTGCATTCTCTTTAATTTCTTTATTCTCTTCTCTTCCAATTGCTCCAGTGTCTTATTCTTGACTTTCCTCTTGTCCTTAGCTTGACGTTTATTGCCCATGATTAGAAAAAATCAACTAGTGGGGTAGGGGACAAAATGAAATACTAAAAAATCGTGCAAGAATGTAGAGAATATTGCAGACAAAACAAAATGTTTGCAGAATTCCTGTGAAAGAGATGAAAGGGACGTTGGGGGGCCACAAGATATAAAACAAAGAAAAAATGTACGCATTTTTCTTTTCTCTTTTCCCAAGCCATGCCTCAAGGCTTGGGATCCGGTTTGGATCCCCAAGCCTGAGGCATGGACCTGCACAAACATAACAAACATCGAGTTTTTACAAGAAAATGTAAAAATGACACTTCCTCTATGATAAATAAAAATAAAACAATCAATCCATTTTAAAAAAATTATACCACGACGTAGATCGAGTATCTTCTTTCTTAAAACATAATTTTCCAAATTTTCTGACTAATATAAGGTATCCATATTATTTATTTTCTAACTATGCCTTTTTATAGATATTTTTGAAGTGTAAATATGTCTATCTTTGTATCTTTTTTTTTTTGGGGTGATCGAAATTAATTTTTTTATACTAGCCCAAACTAGGCATAATTCTATACATATTTAAAAATATATATATAATTTTCGATATTTTTTGAGTTAGTTAGGGGGAAGGTTAGAGCTCCATTATTTTTCAAAACATAAAATTTTTGTACTAGAAAAATCATAAATAAAAAATATTCGCTAAAAAAATCTAAAAAAAGGAGCCCAAACTAGATGCTCCTAGCTATCTTTCTACCAAAGGGTTTTCAAAAATACTAAATGGTGCTAAAAAAATGGTGGGGGCACGAAAGTCACTCTATTATGTTTTTTAACAAAAACAAGAGCATCTATTGGTATTTTAGTTGTTTGACCCACTTAAACTTATCTGTTTTCAATAAAATTTAGTAGCTTAGAAACTAGACTCAAAATGCTATGATTCATATTTCTACAACATCTTCAAGTTTTGAGTGTAACTATTTTGAAAAACTTGTGCAATTTTAAGTTTTTTTTTTCAAAAAATGCGTCCACTTAAGACCCCTTTTTGGCCCCCAGATTGGTGCACTTACCCTGTAACTGTTTATTGGATTTGAAACGTGGGCTCATTCGATGGAACCATTTTTTTGAATTTATTTCCTACACGGGGACATGTCTAATCAATTTTGTCTAGGAAAAATAGAGAATAATTTGGTGACTCACGGGGTATATGATTGCTAGATGAAGAGATCAGTTTCCTTGTTATATCCATTAGGCACGGAGTCGTGATTGGTGACCCAAAGTTGAAATTGTTCTAAAAATGGACCCTTTGGATCTCGAATTTAGTTGCTCGCATTTGTTCTATTAAAAATGAGCAAACTGTCATGGAAAATCTAGGTCTCCCTCTTTGTAAATGTTAAGGGGGATAACATGTTCACTTAGAGGCACGTTGAACTATGTAACCACACAACCTAGAGCAAAAAGAACCCGTGCCACAAAAATTAGGAAATAAAACCTACGCTACAACAAAACAATGTGCATATGCACTTAGGGAAAATAAAATCCTATGCTAATATTTACAGGGTGGAACCTCCTTTCTAGTAGCAGTGTTTGAGATGGATCCGTTCATTGGGATCTGTAATTCTTCGCCATCCAATCTAGCTAGCTAGAAGGCATTGCTACTTTTACACCTTGTGATCATGTAAGGGCCACTCCAGATGGTATCAAATTTGGAGTGCTTTCTGGCTTTTCCCGATCTGCATCCCACTTTAGAACTAAGTCCCCTTCTTGAAAGGTCCTCATTCTTGCCTTCTTGTCAAAACTCTTTTTATCAATGCTTGATCCTTTTCCATGACTTGCATTGCATGCTCTCTTGCCTCCCCTACCTCCATCAGCTCTGCATACTTGATTGCCATGGGTTCAAACTCAGCTAGCTCTATTGTTTCATGAGTTCCAAAGTGAGAAACTCCAATGAGATGGGAAATCGCCTCTTTTCC
Source organism: Taxus wallichiana var. yunnanensis (assembly GCA_018340775.1). NCBI lineage: Eukaryota > Viridiplantae > Streptophyta > Pinopsida > Cupressales > Taxaceae > Taxus > Taxus wallichiana. The sequence continues at coordinate 79,476,711 of CM031242.1, forward strand.
ATATACAAGTTTATATGGTGAGCTACTGTGGATATTTTGGGTGTGATCCTATTAGCCCATAGAGATGATTTTAGCCTTGTATTCTAAGTCCTCTAATTTTCATCGAGAGTCCTTTTGAGAATCCTTAATAGGTTCTTATTTTTGGACTCGCTTGGCCATTACGAAGGGTAATAATTTGATGAGGTGCCGAGATACACACCATTCTTAACTACACATTCAATGATCCTTATACCAAGGGATGCCAATGCATTATCTAATATAATAGTGGTAGGGACTCTAAACTTGGTGGCTATTTATTCATAAAAATCCAAGATGCTGGATTCATTTGCTTCTTTTAGTGCCACTGCTTGTCCACTTGGTGAAATAGTTTGTTGCAGTAAGTATCCACTTGTGGCCTTGGCTTGAATTTGGGTTAATCACCCCAATGAAGTCTAGTCCCCATTGCATGAATGGTTGATCCACTAAAATGGGATGAAGGGGAAAGGCTACTAACTTCTCCTTTCCTATGAAGAATGCACATTTTTTACACTTCTTGATCCATGAGTAGCAGTCCTTGAACATTGTAGGCCAATAATAACCAAGCTTTCATGATCTTGAGAGTTGTTACTTGAGGGGAAAAGTGACCTCCTACTTCTCCATCATGGAATTCATGCAACACTCTCTCAATTTGGCCTGTCCCAATGCACCTCAATAGAACACTATTGATATCCTTCTTAAACAAGACACCACCAACAAGAACATATGGGATGGCTTGTAGTCTGAAGTATCTTCTCTTTGCTTTGTTCCATTATGGGGGCACAAACATATTTGAAGGTAATGCACCAAGGATTGGGTCCAACATGGAGCAGGTGCATCATTAGTTGATTGTTCTTGATCATTCTGTAGAAATAGGATAGCCTCTTTTTCACCCATTGACTTAGCCTATTGCTTAGAGGTGAGCTATTCACATAGACCCTTGCCTCGAACCAGTTTGGTCACCTTGATCTCAATGTCATATTCCATTACCCGAGTGATCCAACCTACTCTCTTCTCATTCAAATCCTTATTTAAAAGGAAGTCCTTAACACCAACATGAGATACTAGCAGTTGAATCTTGTTATTTGAGACCAAGTGTCTGAAATTTTTTAAGCTTCTAATAACAATAAGGACATGTTTTTCAATGAAAGAGTATTTTACCTTGTAGTCTTCAGGGCTTTGATGAAGAAAACTATTGGTTTATTCTAAACCTTCCTTGTTGGGCTGGACCAAGATGGCTGAGATGGTGTCTAACCCTCCAAAAGCATATAGCATGAAGTCTTTTGAGAAGTTTGGGTTAATGAGGGTTAGAGCCTATGATATTGCGAGCTTGATGGCCTTAAAAATATCTTTTCCTTCTTCTGTCCATTTAAATGCAAGAATCTTCTTTAACATCATTGTTAAAGGCTTCACAAGAGTAGCAAAATCAGGTACAAACCTGCGAACAAAGTTTATCCTCCCCAATAAGATTTGGAGAGAATTTTTATGTTGTGGAAATGGAAGTGTCCAGGATGGCTTCAACCCTTTTAGGATCAATTGTCAATCCTTCTCTTGAGACAATGTGGCCCAACAATTTCCCTTCATGAGCCAGAACACACACTTTTTTGGGTTTAATGACACCCTAAACCTTCTACATCTTTGAAATACCTGTCTAAGGTGAAAGAGATGGTCTGCAACATTCTTTGAGAAGACAATGATATCATCTAGATACACTAGGACTATGTTGTTGATTAAGCCTTTGAATGCCATGTCCATAACTCACTGAAATGTTACTCCAACATTTGATAGTCCAAATGACATTTTCATATAAGCATATGTACCCCATTTGGCGGTGAAAGATGTCTTGAATTGATCTTCCTCTTTCACCATTATCTGGTTATATCCTGAATACCCATCTAACAATGAAAACCTCTCAGAACTAACTACAACTTGTAAGATCTATTCCATTGATGGAAGTGGGTAGTGATCCTTAAGTGATGCTCTGTTTAGATCACGAAAGTCCACACACAGCCTGATTTCTCCATTTTTCTTTCTCACAGGTACCAAGTTAGCAACCCAACTTGAATGCTTGATAGGAAAGATGATACTGGCCTCAATTAGCTTGTTCAATTCTTTTCTCATGAGAGGCTCAATGTGGGGATTTATTGGCCTTTGCTTCTATCTGAAAGGCTTAGCTCTTAGATCCAACTCGATGGTGTGTTGTGCCAGATTTGGGTTAAAACCTCTTAAATATTTATAAGTCCAGGAAAAGACATCTGGGAACTCTTGATAGAGTTGAAAAAATTTAGATTTTTCTTGTTGAGTGCTTACCCTGCCAATCTGTAATGTTTTTCCTTCTTCTATAAAAATGGGTTCTGAATCTTCACCCTTTACTTGAATATTTGCCTTCTCCTTTCAGAATTGGTCATTTGGGTTGAAGATTGATTCCAAAGTGACAAGACCCTTTGGTAGTTTGTTAGTCTTGGTGCACCACCGATCACCATATCTTGCTGCTCCAGTTTTCTTGATTCTTGGAGGAGAACTCAACTTCTTCTTATAGAAAGTTGACAATTTGTTGATCATTTTCAAAAACTTTCCAACTTTTGTTGTTTTTAGGACAACGGCCTTATAACCACTTGATATGGGGCTGAGATTTATCATTCTTAATACTCTCCACAATGTCAAATGCTGTCCCAACTATCTGCCATCTGTCTGCTGCTTCATTCTTCTTCCTTGGGATGGAGTTAATGCTGAATGCCTCAAAATCCTCAATGAGGTCCCATACCTGGTTCTTGTAACTCTTTAACAGGTCATTCTTGGCAGCATTTTGTCCTCGGACCTGATTAGCAACTAGTTCACTGTCACCAAACACTTGCAAGTTCTTGATTCCTCATTTCCTTTCCCAATGCAGTCCATAGACCAAAGCCTCATACTCTGTTGTGTTGTTTGAACAAGAAAATTGGAAATGGAAGGTTGAATAGTATTTCATACCTCTAGGTGAGACAAGCATAGCTCCTCCTTTGGCTCCTTGCCTACTTCTTGAGCCATCAAAGAATAATTTCCTACCTCATTGTCATCTTTGTGGTCTGGCTTAATGATGTTGGGGAGAGGATGATTTTCCTCATGAAAATAGTAGACTCCTAGCTCGGATTCCTTCATCTCTTTATAGGGGTCAAAAGCATGTCTCTTGTTCACCCATTCATCGAGGGTAAAGTCTGGGATACACCCTACCTTGGTATATGTCTCAAAAGTGCTTGGGAGGTCCTCCTGATCAAAGGCTAAACAATTGGCATTGATTGGGCTAGGTACATAAGACTCAATATGGTAATATGCAATGGGCTCATATCTAATTATGGCCTTAACTCCATACCTTGTTCTAAAAAGCATGTGCAACCAATCAACAGACAAATAGCCTCCAATCTTAGCAGTGAAGTCTCTCAACAAACATAATGCAAAATGGGGTGGAAAGTCTATGACTGATATGTTTTGTAATATAGTCACATTGGGGTAGGCATGTAGTGTGAGGCTCAAATCTTTGATGACTCCAACAATTATCATTATTGTCCCATCCAATTGCACTACCCTCTGGAGATGACTTCATATTGAAGACCCAGTTGATCAGCTATTTATTTTTGCATTACAGAACTACTTGCCCTTAAATCAATCATGCAATTATGTACCAATTTGTCCCCAATGATCAATGAAACATAGAATAGAGGAGGCTTAAAATTCTTAAATTGTTTTCCTCCATGGTTTCCTTCAGGATGAGCTGCATTGGTAAGCACTTTCTCTTGTTGGCTAGGGGGCCTATTTGAGCTTGACCAGTTGGCCATGTGATCTGCAATGAACTCTTTATCTGGAATGCCCAAAGTGACTCCCACATTAAAATGTTCACATTTGTCTTCTTCATTTGTTCAATGATATTAAATGAGCTATCCTTTTTCTTCCCCTTCCCTGGCACATTTTTCTCTTGCACATGGGTCATTACAACCGGTGCCGAGTGGGTTTGGAAGGTGGCTTGGACTGACTGTGCATATTGGGAGTTACATTTTTAGTTCCAATATCTTGAGGAGTAATGGAGGGTTGAGGATTACTTGAGTTTGGTGATTGTCCCTTTCTAATATTTCTTTTCTTTGAATGTGTATGGACAGCTACACTTTAAGAAGGGGCTTGATTCATTCCATAGAAGTCTTTAGCTTTCCAATTGACAAGCATAGTTTCACTTGGAGGTGCCTCTTGTTGAGATCTCTATTGTTGATCTTCTTCTTGGCTATATTCTTGTGACACACCAATGGTCTGTACCATCAAGACTGGTTTAGTGCACCATTGAAGCACATTGATTGGTTATGTGGCTGATTGCATGGGAAACACCAATCATATTCTTGGGCCATGTTGTTTTGTGCTAGAACCAATGCCCTTGATGTTGAAGCTGTGTTTGGATCATATGACTTGAAAGGTCTAGCAACTTGAGGTTTTCCTTGGTTTTGATTTTGATTTACATCCTGAGCTGGTGGCCTATTTTTCTGATATGGGGTCTAGCCTGATACTAAGTCTGAGGATGATATGGCCTAGAACTCTGAGCTTGTTACCTCTTGATAGTTACTAACTCATTCCCTAGGTTCTACAGTTGTTTCATAACTTCTTGAAGCTCTTTTGAGGTGCTAGAGGATGAGGTGGAGGCTTCAGCTGAAATTTTATTCCTAGGAGTAGGTATAGGAGCTAATGTGGGTGTCTACCTAGTTCTTGGATCTCCTAATTATGGGTATAGAGGAAAGGGTGGCCTAGGAGAAAGTTTGCCAGCCTAAATTAGAAATTTTTAGCTCCTATGGAAATGTTATAAGCTACAGGTAAGGTTGTGCCTCCCATTGATTGAATCATTAAAGAAATATCAGAATTTAGAGCTCTAAGAAAGTATAAGAAAGCACCTTCATCTATGGGCCTTACAGCCAATGGAATCCTATCCCATGTCCTTTGGAATCTAAAGTTGAAATCTGTCAACTTCTCATTAGGGGCCCTCTTGATGGTTGTCAAATGCTCTAACAAGGACATGTTATCCCCTTTTTCTCCAAACTAGTCATGGAGAGCTCTACACAAATGGTCCCAAGTTTGAATAGAGCCTGTTGTTAGACTCTGAACCATTGTGAAGCTTTACCCTTAAGTGAAGAGGCTAGAAACTTGACTGCAATGTCCATCTTAGTGATCTCATGGATTGTCACGAAATTTGTAATATCTTAAATGTGGTCATTAGAGAAGTGCAGTTCTCTTCTAAAGTGAAATATGGGATGCTCTTTAATGTTGCCAATGGGACTGGATTTTATGCATTGAGAGTGAGTGGGCTGCTGCAAGTGAAATTGACATAAGGATTGGGTGGTTGTGCCATTCGATCGTCCCGAGAACCTTTTTGATTGAATGAATGGCCTACTGGGAGTAGGTGTTGAAAAATTTCTATTTTGTGGAGATGGAGATCGTGGGCTCTTCTCCCCCTCCCCCTTATGTCGGGGATAAGTGTAGATTAACAAATAGTCCCTCCTCTCTAGTTCTTGACCTTATTTGTATTCTTCTTATGAACTTGACAAGCTTGGACTATTGAAACCAGTGGATTCTCTCCCTTTTAGAGTTACCATATGTGTAACCTTAAGAGATTATTAAAATCTAAAATCAAATCAAGTCCACATCAATCTTCTTGTGATAAAGATGGATACTTTTTCTCCCCAGGGCATGCCAAAATTGGTAGTGCAAAATTATAACACCCCCGAATGTCTCCAACCGGATGGATTGAGACTCTCGGTGTGACTACACAACATGGAGCATCTCTCAAAGTGTGGGACCTTATGAGTTGAGAGAGCTCTTTGAATTGAGGCCGGTTCCTATTCCTCTGTTCAGGTGGATACAAATAAATTGCAGAGGGTCGATTCTAAATCTACTCTATTCTACCAAGGAGATAGGATTGAGGAGATGTAAGAAAATAAACTAAGCTAATGAGGTGATGCACCAAAGGAATGTTAGACACTCGTCTTGCAATTTAACACAGACCTTGGAAATGCAATACAAACACTATGCACAGATGACCAAAATGCAATAAGAGATCAGAAAGACAACAATAAATACATGAGAGGGTCAAGAATCATCCACAAACATATATATTATTGCTCAATAGTTGATATAGTATATTGTAGTGGCAAGAAGAAAACTTGCATTACAACCTGAATGAGAGGTTAGGAAAGCTCCACAAATCCTCTTGTGAGCAAAAGAAGAAGGGAGGGCACAAAACAAAAATGTCTAACCTTTTACAATGAGCTCGACCCTTCCTTTATAGATTCAACACAGAGGGAAGAAGGAGAGAGAGGTGGGAAAACTAATTCAAAGCCCAACCACTGGCCATCAATGCCTCCTATAAATCCACCCCAAATCTATCATGTCTGCATTGATTACTTGTTCGGCGCCTTGAAGGAGGATGATCATCAAATCTGATCTGGTTGTTAGAGAAAATAGATCTTATATTAATGGCATGAAGATGTCTCTTCATTTTTTCCCACCTAAATTCTTTAGATTTAAAGTTTCAGATCTCTATGGCATAGACAAGGTCTAGACCTTTCCAACAGTGCAAAATTTGTTAGATGTCGAATCTCTGAATCAAAATATATGCCCATTTGAAAATTTCAATCGAGGCTCATACAAAATGGCGGGAACCAGCTACCAAAATGGATCCCTTTTTGAAACTGGACATGTGGAGGGTTGGTGCATGTTTGGGGACCACTTTTGGATTTTTCTTTTGAAGTTGCGCCAGGCTAACATGTGGCATCTTCCATGGCTTTCTCAGTTCCTCATGTTTTAGATAAGTCATTTTTCTTGGTGGGGACATATATCTGACCAGAGACACGTGGAGGATTGGTGCTTGTTTGGAAACCTTCCCTAAATTTTACTCTTGAAGTAGCACTGTGCTGACACTTGGCTCCCTCCACTGGCCTGTCTCTTCTTTGACTATTCAACCCTGAATCTATCACCTTTTTTGGACCTAGGACATGTAGAAGGTCCATGCTCATCTGGAAAGCCACTCAGGATTTTACCTTTGAAGATGCACCGAGCTAACACGTGGCAGCCTCACGTACACTCTTGTACTTTTCAATGGTTGCTCTTACTTTTTGGGCCCTAAATACGTGGTGAGATGGCACTCATTTGGGGATCACCTTTTGGGTCGCACCTTTGAAATTGCACTGATGCAACACATGGTGCCTTCCACTTGCACCTTTATACTTAGTCTTTTTAGGCCCGCCCTGTCTACTTTTTTGACTTTTAACTGTTGACTCTACCCCTCTTTTGGCCTAGGACACGAGGAGACCTAGTGTTTGTTTGGGTATCTGATTTTGGATTTACCTTTGGAGATGTGTTGAACTGAAGACTTGGTAGCTTCTGCTAACTCTCTATACTTAGCCAATTTTTTAGGGCTCGTTCTAAGTCATTTGCAGAGCTCAAAGACTTTGATTTTTCTCCATTTCTTCTCCATCCAGCCTCTAATTTCTTCCTCCCTTGATCATGATCCTCCATTTTAGAACCTTCTTGTAACCTGTTTACTAGATTTGAAGTGTGGGCTTGTTAGAAGAAAGCATTTTTTTGAATTTCTTTCTGCGCGGGGTCATGTTTGATCAAGTTTTTCGGGGACAAAATAGAAATAACAATCCTAATATGGGATGGATAAGATCCTTTCTATCGAAGGATGAGTCATGATTCCTACTTTTTCAAAATAAAAATTAATTTATTTAAAAATGAAATGAAATCCAAATAATTGTGAAGATACGGTTATGCGGTGATAAAGACAAGTTTCGCTGACTTGCGTATAGTCACAAAAAGTAAGATTGTAAAGTAACACTTGGAAACTTATCCAAGTAGTGTAACTTGTTGAATAAACCATCTATTCACCATACCCCTTTCTTTTTGTGTTGATCTTGGATGGATTACAACTTATATGTTTTCCATGTTGACAATTAGGATTTACACATAGTTCTCAAGACTGTTATAAATGTTTAATCAAAAGTATACAAGTTATACACACTTGATTATAGTGAATTAAAGGGGTTCGAGGTAGATATAAGTAACCCTTACAACTACACATGTTTATTGTTTGTTATAAAATGTATTATAAACATTTAATTATGTTATATTTTCATTGTCGTAAGATGAAAAAATGAAGGAATTAATTTTGATTAAGGGTTTTTTTAAATTACCTTAATTTGGATGATTAATAACATGGGTGTTAGAAAAACCCACATGTATATAGTTTATGAAATTGAAAATAATAATCATCTCGCTCGCTTTTAATCACTTCTTCCTTTCATATTTTTCTAGATTTTGTAGTTGAAACCCAAAGAAATGTATTTAAAAGAATATAACACAACTCCTAAATAAATTGCTTAAAATAATCATATTTTCATTCTTTAACCCAAGATTTTGAACAAAATAACATAGGTCCAACATGCCAAATCAAATACAAATTTGAATCTCACATCTACAAGAAAAATTTATTTCATTTCTAATCATTTTTCGTTGTTTTCCTTTTCAATCTTCACATTAAAAATAAATAATAGTACGAGATTTAAAAACCAAAAACATATTATAAAATTTAATGTTAATATTAGTAAAGAATAGAGAGAGAAAACCCATGCGGTTTTGTCTTTATTTTTCTTATTCTTCCTTGAAATATTCCCGCAATTTAAATGCTCCCAAAACCCAACCGAATCCTTCCATAAGGTTTTTAAATAAAAATATGCCATTTAATCCATAGAAACAATAATAAACTCACCATGCACAAAATATAAATAGAATTCCAAAAATATATCCAAAAAAACCTCCATGAAGAGCTTCTCAGAAAAATCCCCAAAAACCATTGAATGGAAAAATTCAAAAGGAGGGAGAGTGAATGCATAATTAGCTTCGAGAAAGCTACCACTTCCAAGGAACTGTCTTAATTTATTTTTTACTATCAATGCCATGTCGTGGATGATCCGTAAAATTATACTTTGAAGTCTACGAATCACACAACTATGTTTTTCTACTTTAAACTTTGGAAAATGACATATTTGCTTGAAAAATTAGAGCTTCGTGACTGATTATCTAGTGCTATAGAAAGGAAATTGAAGAGTAGGAAATAATTCAAAAATTCAACACCAAAAATTTTATCCTGGAAACCTTCAATGTAGGAAAACCATTTGGGAAGGGAAGCTACTCTTTCTTCCCACTTTTATTAGTCTAATACAGACAATTATAGATTACAATAAGTATGAAAATAAGCAACAATGTAAACCTTATCTTTAATTAATTGCTTTCTTTGTTCCTACACCTTGCTCCTACAATTCCATTCCAGCACTGAAAATATTACTCACTACTCTCATTAAACTCTACTTCTTGATCTCTCTGGATATTTGAATATCCATTCTCTTTCTCCTTTCATGCATTTATAGGCCTTCCCATGTCCTCCCATGCACTGGAGGATGTGAAAGGGCATGGAAGGGGAAGAGACACGGTTGGGCGCTTCAAATTCGCGTCCATTCACATTCCATTCTTCTTTTCTATTCTAAAGTGTCATGACCACCACCCTGAGTAGACCGGTAGTCTGGGATCGCCACCCTAGCCGGGTGGCGGTTTGAGGACATGCACTTGCAAGGTGGAGGTTCTGAAGCTGTCACTCTACCATGAGCGGAAGTTCCTTCTAGAACCTTCATTTACCTTATTTTATTCAATTTTCTTATTTCTCCTTCTTTGTGCTAATGGGCCCGATGAAGTGGTGTGTTTTTTGGATCCATATGGATCATACCTCCCCTACTTAGGAGGCTTTTGGTCCCATGAAATATTAGTGGGAGACTGGTAGAGGAATCAACTCCCTCTCGTGCTCATTCGAGTACCACTAGGTTTGTCTTAGTGTCTTATCCGTCCAACTCGCTAAGACTCTTGTGGATCTCTGGTTTGTTTCTCTAGTGCTACATCCTCCTATGATTTTCCCAAGTACAATCCTATTTGTAAGGTAACTTCTATATCTTTCTTTCTTTGTCATGCATAGATGGCGTTAGTGGATGCAAGTTATTGCAACTTGCTATCGTGTGCATCTGCATGAAGTATGGCTTGAAGTTTTCTTCTCCAACCTACTCAAGTATGAAGAAGGTCCAATACTATAGTGGTTTATTCCTTTCTGTCTTTGTGTCTTGAGATGTATTAGCCAAATCCTCTCCAAGTACGTTGCTGCTATAGTCACCACTTTTCCTTTTATCACCTCTTCTTCTTGCTGCCCCATGGTCATGTCTAGTTAATCTGTAGGTATGATGATGACCGCATAGTGGAAGTTTGTTTTGTTCTTTGAATGAGAAGTTCCTATGGTGTCTTATTCTACAAAAATCACAAGTGCTATCAAAATTCTCCATCCTTCGGTCAAAAATATCCATGATCTCACATCCATTTTGCTATTCTTCAAATGAAAGCAAACAAAAATGATGGTTTTCTTGAATAAGTCTTGGTGCTTGGTTGGAACTTACCATAGCCTTCTTTGATTTTCTCTGGTGTTCCCTGATGTTAAAAAAAAATCCATCCTTGACCCATCTATACCAGTTCTCCCTCCTTATGAACATGACATCCCTGGCATACAAGGAAGGACTTCCAAAGACAACGTCAAATGCATCAAGTGGAATAATATCAACCTCTAATACATCTATGTATTGGGTATTTATCCCAAACTGAAACTTACACTTCCTTGTAAATTGTATTTCTACACCCTTCTTCACCCATCCCAGTGGGTATGGATGTGGATGCACATAAGTCTCTAGACTAAGTCGTTTACGCCATCTTGCATCAGAAATCAAATTTGACTAAGAACCAGAATCTACTAAAGCATTTACCTTAGTCTTATTGATTTGGATTCTAATTTGAAATAGCTTACTCATCTCTTCTTCTTCTTTTGCCTTGTACATGTTAGTGGCCGTGCATCCCAACCTCTCATCTACATTTGAATCATCCTCAATCTCCATCTCTCTTTCTTTCTTCACAGTAGCCATGGATTTCTTGGAATCCTTGGTTCGGTGATTTGGGTGCAATTCTAGGTGTAACTTCCAACATGTGGCATTAGTATGTCCATATACATCACATTTATTATAGAAATTTTTAGGATCTTTAAAAGTATGTAAATCTAGTAGTGGCATGTTTACCTTTCCATTTACCTCTACTACTTGTCTTCCTTTGTTCTTTGTCCTACTGTTATGTTGATTGGTCTCCCTTTGGCTCTATTTCTCCTTACTTATTCTCATCATCAATGTAGTATGCTTGTATACAAGCTTCATTGAGATGCTTGGGATTCATGGATATTACCTTCCTTTGAAGGTGAGTGTGAAGTCCTCCCAAATACTTGGTCAGAATGTCTTCATCCTCCAAGTCCATATTAAGCAACATGGCTTGTCTCTCGAAATTTTGTAGTGTAGTTTTGCACATTTTGACCGCTGACCCTGTCTAAAGTACTTCCACTTAATCATCATGTCATTCTTATGGCCAATAGGATAGAAGTTAGCTCTAATTAATTCTTTAAAAAATTTCCAAGTACTGACAATAGGATGTTTCTTTTTCTCACAAGTGGCTAGATGGGTTTCCCACCAAACCAAAGCATGACCTTTTGAGACGTGCAAAGGTGATCCTTTGTGCCTCAGTGACATTATACACACTAAAGTAGACTTCTAACTATTTTAGCCATTTATCCAGTAATTCTGCATCTACTTGTCCTTCAAAATTCTTTATTTCCAATTTTGTTTCAACTTTAAAAAGGTGTATGTGCAGATTTTACCTTCTCGCTTACAATTGGCATTTCCTCACGCTCTTCCCATTCTTCCTCTTCATGGTTCTTTCCAATACAAATTTTTTTGGCTAGTGCTCGAACCACTCGATTCCATGGAATATTTCTTAACCAAATCCATCTTTTTCAGATCTAAAATATATTCTTGTTCTCTATGTAATCTATCCATCATGGTCTATATAGCATCTCGACTCTACAAAACAAGTTCTTTTCCTCCATTTGAGATCAAATTATCTGTTTCCACTTATTTTTAGAAATATATGTCTGTAAGCTAAAACTTCTTCACCTTTGGATCTTGTCACTATCATACAAAATACCAAGAAATATTCGAATACCACATTCCCGGATATATAATCAGCTCGATACTAAAATGATCCATAAAATTCTACTTTGGAACTCTACGAATCACACAACTATGCTATTTTACTTTCAACTTTGGAAAATGACAGATTTTCTTGAAAAATTAGAGCTTTGTGACTGATTATCCAGTGTTATAGAAAGGAAATTTTAGAGTAGGAAAGAATTCAAAAATTCAACACCAAAAATTTTATCCTAGAAACCTCCAATGGAGGAAAACAAGTTGGGAAGGGCAACTGCTCTTTCTTCCCACTTTTATTGGTCTAATATAGACAATTATAGATTACAATAAGTATGAAAAGAAGCAACAATGTAAACCTTCTCTCCAATTACTTGATTTCTCTATTCCTACACCTTGCTCCTACAATTCCATTCCAACACTAAAGATCTTGCTCAATAATTTCATTAAACTCTTCTTCTCAATCTATCTAGATATTTGAATATCCATTCTCTTGCTCCTTTCATGCATTTATAGGCCTTCCCATGTCCTCCCATGCCTTTGAAGGATGTGAAAGGGCATGAAAGGGGAAGAGACACGATTGAGAACCTCAAATTCTCATCCATTCATGTTCTATTCTTCTTTTCTATTTGAAAGTGTCAGGACCGCCACCCTAAGTAGACCGGGGTCTCAAGACAGCCACCCTAGTCGGGTGATGGTTTCGGGACCACCACCCTTCAGAGGCGGAAGTTCTAAAACTACTATTCTACATAGAGTTGCTATTCCTTCAGAACCTCTGTTTACCTTATTTTATTCACTTTTCTTGTTTCTCCTTCTTGGTGCTGATGGAACTAATGAAGTGGTGTGTTTTTCTAGATCCCTATGGATCGGTGGCTGCCAAAACCTAAAACATCCCTCCAAAATTTCTAAATAAATTTGCATACCCTTTGAATGGCCCATGATCAATTATCAAACATTATAATATAAATAATAAACAATGTTCTATGCTACCTAATCTATGAGCAACACTTAATTAATCATCAAACAATATCAATGCCAGAATACCAACAAGATCCCCACTCACCCCAAAACCAATCAAATTTTTCCAAATCTTACCAGACCACCTTGTGATCCTTAGACCACCGCCTAACCTTTAACTCCGACTCCGAGACTTTCACTAGTTTAATTATCGAAGCATTTAATTGAATTGACATCGATAGTAATCTAAGATACCTAAATTAGAAAACTAGCATTAGATTTGTTTATTTTTATGTTCATTTATTTTATATTAAATTATATATCTATGGATTGATTAATCACAGAGGAAGTATCACACTTCCTAGATCTAGCTCATGCTAGGAAATCCACTAACCTTTTTCTATTAACTATGTTTTGTGGTCTTGCTTTGCATTTCAGGTAGTTCCTCCTAGCCAAAAGGAATCTCACACGATAAGTTTAGATTGAAAATCAAAACATGTGCACAACCTTCAACCAACTTTACAACAGGTATTCCTCCTTGGCCTATTTACCCTTATCTGTTTCATTAATCTACTAAGAATCCGGTGAAACATTTTGGCATGCCTGGTGGGACCCATCAGGGGTTATTTTGCATTGTTCATTCCTAGGTGAAATATTGGGTGTCTATTTCCTTTTGAAAGCATTCACATTAAATTTTCTCCTCTGGAACATTCTCTCTCTTTTACTTGTCTCATTGACACTCGTATTTTGGACTAAAAAGAACCATTCTTTTTATTTTTGTATTGCATTAGTGAAAGACATAATCTTTCCTATTCATCATTTCTCTCATCGAATGTCATTGTGGATTTGGGTCTAAAATATTTACATATCATTTCTGAGTGTTACATCTCAGTAACTTATTTAAATTGTGGGCAACCAATATGCTGGAAATAATGCCCAGCTGATGGTTGACAAATTGAACCATAGTGCAAACATTCTTCTCTACACCAAACCACTAAAATAAAGTTCTCATTTTCTTAAACAACATCCTTCTGAAAGAAGATTTCAACGATCAAAAGATGAGAGGATTGAAAATGGGCTCCAAACTAGTTTCTCTGTCTAGTCATTATCCCAGAGAAAGGATCCCCCTTGCCAAAAATTACCTCGAAATTATCCTTAGTTGCTAGTTTTCCATAGGGCAACTTTTATCAAACCAAAACTCTACTCTATTCACAATTCGAGTCCTTAATGAGATAATAAAGAACATAAAATCCACCACATAGGATTTCATGTTTTCTAGTTTTTACTTGATCTGTGTTTTGAGGTGTGAGGTTGTATTCTCCATTGTTTTTTTCCTTCACACTCCATAGTCATAGTTGGTGTATTTTGACTCTTTCTGAGTGTGTTAAGGGTCAATCATTGTCATACTCAGGTTTTTGGGTTGGTATTTTATTTGATCTAAGTTACCAAATTCACTTTTTCCCATCTTTTCACAAATTTCACAGTGACCAACATCATTCTAGCAATCGTCATCAATTTACTCATCTAACCATCACCGGTTTACTAATCGTTGTCGGTTTCCTGCTATTTTGGTCATTTTAACCAAAGTAACATTCATCACATTTTTGTTCTTTCTGGGGTTTCCTTAGTTACCTCACCATATCTCTGTTTCTTTGAAAGCACTGTTAATTTCTAGATTTGCTTTATTTTCATCATTTATTGCAACATTTACAAATATTTTGAATTTCCACTGTAACCGGTATCAGTCCTCTTACCGTCATTGGTTACTTTACATCGATCACGACACCGATTACACAACCACCATTAGTCTCTATGTTTTAAGTTTTCAATTAAAAATGACCAATTTTCACCTTCCAAAACTATTTTCTCCATTCCTCCTGTGCTTATGTGTCATCTACAAAGATAAGATTACCAAGTCTACTATAATTCACATGGTTTTGACTCGTAGCCAAGCCAATGCCCTCATATTCCATGTTATCCTTTAGCCTCTCCCACCTAGCCCATTGCCACCTTCCATCCTATCACCTATGGATCCTACTCAACCCATTATCATCAGTACCGGTGATGAGGAGTTTGCAAGACTCCTTGACCAAAACCCCATTTCCTTACAATATTATCTCACCCATTCATCCACTCAAGATTCATTAGGACAATGTGGTATATGACATGTATGTGTCCATTCCTCCTGCCCTTGTACCCACTTTTACGTCGGCTAGTACTAGCTCAGCCTTACCTTCTTCCACTTTACCACTCATGGTATCCCAACTTGACCCCACATCATCAATATCTACTGCACCTATGGCATTAGTTGCACTTTTGACGTCAGTTTCTCCCATGGTGTTAACCATTCCTTCATCAACCACCTTGAGCATAACTCCTTATGTACCCGCCACCTCGTCTATACCTATCACATCGCAGCCACCCATGGTGTTGGAAACCCATACTCCATTCCAAAACATTGTCCTCTCCATCCCACAGTCTTTACCTCTAATCACTACAAGAATCACTACATCTACCCCACCTACTTACACATATCACCAACAACACCTTATCTTGTCTATCGCCTATTCAAGATATTTTCCACCTGCATCTATTCAACCCTCTCCGTTATCATACTTGACACCATCATATTTTGGGATGTCATCCTCATCATACATTCACCATCTACCTCCTTATACTACAGGGGGTGCCTAGTCATCACAACCTACCAATGACCTTATTAAAATGATGATGGAAAAGATACAAACATTGGAAGCATCAATTTTGGCTCTCACAACTCTTTGATATATGAAATAATCTACAATGAGCCCATTCATCTATCTATTCCAATTTTTCAATACCCTATGCATTGGGAAATTCCCAAATTCAACCGATTTAACAACAAAGAGGACCCACAACAACACTTGTAATATTTCAAATATGGGTATTATCTAAACGCTCATTAAAATGCTCTACTCTTATGGACATTCCCAATGTCCTTGATAGGACTGCGTTGGATTGGTATAGTGGTTTACCTCGACATTCCATTTACTCATTTAACTAAGTAGCTCAAGCCTTCCTGGACCATTTTTTGATAAATATTTTTGACAAAGTCACCATGACTAACTTGTACTCAACACGAAAAAATGAGGAAAAATCTATCGTAGATTTTTTCGATCATTGGTGAAGCCTCATCAACCAACTCACATTCCAACTACCTCAAACCAAGCTTATAGAGTTATTTACCAGGGCTTGCGCTCGACACATCTCACCAAATATCCAAGTTTAAACCTTTCGTTCATTTATCGAGGCATCCACCATGGCTAGAAAAATTTAAATCCATGCCATAGAAGAGAAGAAAATTCAACTGCCTAACAAAAAAACTACATTTAAGTCAAACGATGCCTCTTCCTCTTCCAAAACTCAAAATATTTATTCCAAATCCAAAGGATATGCCAACGTAGTAGTTTTAAAATTTGGCCCATCTCACCCATCCAATCAATCAAAACCTTCCTCCAACCTTTCTCCCTGTTCAAGCTTTTCATTTCAAGTGGGAACAATGCAAGTACACTCCCATAGGAGAGCCCTATTCTTTAGTTTTAGAAAAACTTCTAAAATCCAGAGCAATTTATCTTCCACCCATCAAACCACATACTAGTTTTGACCTTGCTCGTCCTATGCCTGCATGGTACAAGGAACATGATTACTACAACTATCATCATGTTAAAGGTCATAGCGATGGTAATTGTATAACCTTCAAAAACATTGTCTAGGAAATGTTAGACAATGAAGATCTCATCTTGGACAACTTGAACACACTGGCTAATTATAACTTGCATATCTTCAAGAATTTGTTTCCTAATCACACCTCATCATCTAACCAAACTAGCCAACCTTTGACTAATGACAGTAATGTCCGTGAAGTTCATGTTTTTAAAAAATTGTGTGAGATCTTCCTCAATTTCCTCCTATTCCATCTATCGAGGAAATTATTACACGATCTCCTTTATCCACAAAATATTTTGTTTCATCCACTTCTTTACCCACAGAGGAGTATCCCTTATCTCCCCCTTCACCCATGGAGGAGTCCACCATATTTTCCAAGAAATTTTTCCCACACACCCTCAAACTCGATGAACAATCTCCACTATTTTCTCTCCTACCCATGAGAGATTCATGCTTACCTTCCTCTTCACCAAAAGATGAACCTACCTTATTCTAATTATCATCTCCCCTACCGATAGGGGATCCATTAGTAGTGCACCTTCCTATTCATGATAATAATCCATTGGCTTTTAAGGATCATGTTGATTTTCTCTTGGCTCTTTTACCCACAGAGTTAGAAGCCAACCATTTCCCTATCTCATAGACATTCTTTATAGGAATTACTACCAAATAAACATCATCCCCCCTCCAACGGTGCTGTTTGCATGTTTGGTTGACCACTTGGATTATGTCGACAATTACATGCTTTATGGATGCCTTCAATTTGCCTTTCTCAACTCGGATGTAAATGTTTATGATGATACTTCCACGGTCTATCCATAGGTGTTTCAGACAACCAAACCAACCATGCCCATGCTAGTTGTAGCAAAGTCTTCTTCATCACCCTCACCCACACCTAAACCTTTACCATCAAATGAACCTTTTCCAATGCCTAAATCCTTACCTACATCTATATCTTCCTCCACATCCAAACCCATTGCCACATTGGGAGTCATGCCAGACATCAAGCCTAGTCCATCCCCATGTCAAACTGGATTTAGCCACATCCTCACAAGCTAGTGTAAAGACTATTCCCCCACCTAAGAGGAAGACCCAACCTCTTAGGCCACATACACCGGTTTCACCTACTACCCTCGGCCACCTTCACTACTTCCATCTATCCTAGGGCCCCGCCATCAACCTTGGTAAAGTAGCCTGCTACCCTAGGTAAACTAAAAGCACAACAACCTAGCTCCTCACACAAGCCTATGTTACACCTAACTTACTTGTACAATGTACACCTTTTTGGTCACCTGAAACCATTTTACCACCTATACCGAACTAATTCCAGAGCCTCGTCTTTACCTATGGTATTCCCACTCTTCAACCAATACCCTACTCCTCACCTCTTATGAAAACCTTCAATGCACCTCTGTTATTACCTTGGCTAACCTGTCTTATTCTGCCATCTACCTTCCCTTCTACATCACGTACTCGTTCTTCACCTTTACCCAAGAAGGTGCAACCAAAATCCAAGATCCCACTACCCCAAAGAGGTAGTCAAACCTACAACACCTTCAACCGCTAGCTCATCTGCTACACCTTTACCTAAGAAGGAACAACCCAAACTTAAAACAATAAAACATACCAAACCAGTGGTCAAACCTATTCCACCTCTAGTGGTGCCTCTCCCACCAAAGTCACTCACACCTCCATCTTGACCCACACTTACTTCACATTATGATCCATTGGCAGGATCTTACGCCAACATATTAGAAAATATTTTAGAGACCTCTGTCATCACATTGCCACCACTTAGACCTTATGACCCACTCAAACCTAAACTAATAGGGTTTGATGATACAAATTTTTTTGCCTACCATTGTGTGTCAAGGAATGATGTAGAAAACTGTAAGGATCTAAATACCGTTCTACTCCAATTATGTCCTCCTAAATAAAAATTTGACGATGATGATATTTTAGATGAGGACCTTCCACCTTCACCTATCACCACACACCCTCATCCCTTACCTATCCAATGACCTTCATCTCCACCTCCACAACCTTTTTATCTACCTCCAACATTCGAGATAAATATGGTCCACATAAGAGAGCTAGCCAAACCTCCACCCAAATATTAATGCACTTCCTTATTTTCCCAACACCAAAAGTATATGCCCTCATAATTCTATTGCCCATCTTGTTGCTACACTTGTCATGAATCATCTTATCCCTCACCCTATATTAATATGGTTAATATTGCTACTCATGCCCGTAATGACAAAGGAAACAAGAAAGAAACTAGCCTATCCGCCAATCCTGTGCCAAATATACCATCTCGTAGCCATACCAAAAATCACCATTCGAGGACCCAAATACCCTATTTATGAGGGGTTCGTTCATCGTACAATGATAAAATAATTACACAAATCCCCTCTAAAAATGTTTTTGTATGGCCTTGTCCAAACCTCTGAATCTCACTAACAGGCCTTCATAGAGGTTCTGCAATCTATTGAGGTTTTACCTAATGACCCAACTCTTGTGGCATCCATGATAACTCCTCACCATGTTTCATCTCTCACCAATTCATCACCTTCCTCTACACCCGCTACCATTCATCAAGTAGCTACTCTCAGTTTCTCGACGACGAGATTATACCTATCTAATCGATGATCTTGATCCCATGCTATTCATCTCCATCTACATTGATATTATATGCATTCGACAAGTTATGATTGATGGTGGTGCCAACATAAAAATTATCTTGTCCCATGTGTACAACCAAAAGTGCATCCTTGCAAATTACGGGCATAATAACCTAGTTATGTTGTGTTCATTCAATGATGCCATAACTTCTACCCTTGACATAATAATTCTCCACATTTGTGTGGGCCCCGTACTTATTCCATAATTATTCTACATCTTAGAGTGGGAATTCCAATACAAGCTATTTCTTGGCCGACCTTGGATCCAGTGTCATGGGTTGTGTTCCTTCAACCTTACATCACTGTAAAATTTGAACATGAAGGACATAACTATACCATTCTAGCTCACCCTTCACCATTCAAAACATGTAACATGTTGTATAGACCTAATGATGTCCTTATACTAGTTAAGGCATCTTTACACCCGCCACCTCCCCTTCACCCATAGCCCCTTCCACAAACGCGTTACCGCTACCTCTCCCACACCTAACTCCTCTATTGCCACCGTAGCTAACCTATCAACTAACCCATCTACTTCTTGACCAGACAATGCTTCTTCTTCTTTACCACCCAATAATTCATTCATTTACGCTACCCATATACTAACTACCGATCCCTTAGAAGGTGTTTTTCAATGTCTCACTATGTGGAATTAACTCCTATACAACATCGACACATTCCTTACCCCTCAAGAGTATGGTAACCTTTGAAAACATCCCACCACATAGGTGAGGTTATCCCTTACGATCATCCCCACCTTTGTACCAACCTAACATATGGAGGAATTGATAGTTATACCTACTCGCCTTTGAGACACCTTCCAAAACGCAACCATTTTCATCGACAATCTATCTCTCACCAACCGCAGCTTTTCCCACACCTTCCTCCATCATTGTGCATGGAATGGTTTTGGATTTGGTTTCTATGAACAAGGCCACCATAATTTCATCTCATGCACCACACATAAACATAAAGACTGAAGTGGTATTGGCTTTGCTGAACCATCTTCCAAGAAGGCCCGCTTGAACTCATTAAAGACAATAACCCTCCTTCACCCCATTTACCAACTTCACCACCTTCACCTACAGAGTCTATGGATTTAGAATCTGATCCTCCTAGCTTTTTTTTTCATGAACACCATTTCCATAGGACCTCTGAATTATCAACAAGATGGTGAGGCTCCCTCTTCTCTTCCCTTCCTATATCCTAACATGATCGATGATGATACACCTTCTATTAACATCATTCAATGTCAGGATGATGAGTCTATTCTCACCTACCTTGGTGCGGAAGATTCTTATATTCACCGGTCATTTCCTTATGAGACAAAACCATGTTAAATGAATCAACCATTGAAATCAATATTAACACTCAAGATGACCCACACATTCTAAAGATAGGCCAATCTTTAGATGCTGATTAACAAAAAGCTTTTACTTCTTTCCTTTGGGATCATAACAACACTTTTTCTTGGTCCTACACTGATATGTTTGGTATTGACCCAAATATTGTGATCCACAATATCATAACTATTCTTGAAGCCAAACTTGTAAAATAGAAGCTGTGGAAAAATATCCTTGCATTGTCCTTCTTGTCAAAGAAGAACTCCAACACCTTATTTGGTTTTGCTTCATCCTACCCATTGATTATCCGATGGATCTCTAACATCGTTCTAGTCATAAAAGTGACAAGGGGACTCCACATTTGCATGGATTTCCATGACCTTAACCTAGATTTCCCCAAAGATGACTTTCCTTTACCTAGTATTGACCAATTAGTTGATCTCACCATCAGTTGTGAGATGCTATCCTCATGGATGGTTTCTTAGGTTATAACAAAATATTACTTTCCCGAAAGGTCAACACAAAACCGCCTTCATCACTCCTTAGGGGACCTTTTCGCTATCGAGTCATGCACTTTGACCTTAAAAACATAGGTGTTACATATCAATGAGCTATGACTTATAACTTTCATGAAATCATGCATCACATATTGGAATATTACATTGGAAATATTCTTTCCAAATCAAAAATTAGGTGAACAACTTACAATCCTTAAGGTCATCTTTGACTATCTCATCATGTATTGTGTTTACCTTCAACCTACAAAGTGTATTTTTTTTCTGTTCTCTCTAGTAAGATCCTTAGTTTGATTGTTTCTTTGCATGGTATAGAAGTTGATCCCACTAAAATCAAGGCTATTCTAAAAGTTCCTCCACCTACTAACCTTCATTTGCGTAGTTACCAATTCAAGTAAGTTACAATCTATTCATCATTTTATTTCATAGCTTTCGACCATGCCACCCATTTCATCATCTCCTCAAAAGGATATATCCTTTAAATGGGATGATGAATGCCACAAAGAATTTGAGGCCTAAAAAAATACCTCCTCCAACCACCTATGGTCATTCCCCTAAGGATGACCAACCATTTTAACTTCACATTCTTGCTATTGATCGTTCCTTGGGTGACATGCTCGCTCATTGCTATGAGCAACACGGGGAGAAAGTGGTTTATTATGTAATCATACCATTTTGAACTACGAAACCAAAAACACTCACGCCTAAAAACTCTACTTAGCCTTAGTTTTTGTCACCATTAAACTTTGAAATTACCTACTTAACCAAAAACCTTTGTTGTCACTAATATCGACCCCCTACATTACATGTATGCTAATTCCTACTAACAACAACGTGTTGTATGTTGGTTCATGCTTCTTGAAGACCTAGACCTTGAATTCACTCATCAAAAATATGTCAAAGGACAAACCATCGCTGACCAAATGGTAGATGGACCCCTCCGAAATCAATCCTCTAACTTTTATATCCCGGATGAATCCATCACTACTCTCTCTTTACACAATAATGTTTACTAGATGACCTTGTTCTTTGACGGTTCCAAATGTCAGCGTGGGGTGGTGCAGGTGTTATCCTTATTCCTCTTAATAGTGATCCTATTCCATTATATTTTAAATTATATTTTGATAGTACTAACAATATCGCTAAATATGAAGCAATCATATTAGGTCTTCAAGCCGCCATCACCTTAGATGTTAAATCAATTAATATCTTTGGTGATTCCAACTGTTGTAAACCAAATGAATGGTATATACCATTTTTTTAATGAAATAATCAAAAGTATAAGCATCATGTGGACATACTTTTGACTACTCTCGATCGTTTTGAACTTCAAACCACACCGTGTTCCACTAAAAAATTTGTAGATACCATGATTAGTCTTGCTTCTCAGATTCCCACTTCATCTTCCGACTCAAAAATATTTATCACAGTACAAAGGTTACAATCAACTTATTATCTATTTAGAGATGTCAAACTTGTTAGAACTATTGAAACTGACCCACATGACCTTTGGTATAAACAATTTGTGGACTACCTTTCCCTTTCAATTCTTCCTCCAGATCTTACTCACAATGGACAATGAGCCTTTCTCAAAAGTGTCTCTTGCTATGTCATCATGGGTGGTCTTATTTATAAACATGGATTTGATGGTATCCTCTTACGATTCCTTACAAGTTCTGAAATTCCCTATACCATAAAGGAAGTTCACGAAGAAATTTGTGGAGGTCACTTCACTAGTTTAGTTGTCGCTAAATGCATTCTCTACCTAGGTTATTATTGGCAGACCTTAAACCGTGATTGTTGTGATTATGTGAAACATTGTGTGAAGTGCCAACAACATAATAATATTCATCACAAACCTAGTCACACCTTACAAGTCACAGGAAAACTTTGTCCTTTCTCTCAATGGGGTTTGGATCTTGTAGGAGAGATCAATCCTCATTCTTCATAATGTCATCAATGGATTATTATTGCTACCAAATATTATATTAAATGGGTCGAATTCATACATCTTATTTCTAAAAAGCTAAGAAAGTATGTGAATTCATCAAACATCACATCATTTTTCACTGGTATTCCTCACCGTCTCTTCACTTGTAATGGAAAAAAATTCAAAAACAAAACCCTATGGAAACTCTATGATTCCTTTGGCATTCAATTTATTTTTTATTCACCTTATTATCCTCAAACAAATGGCCAAGTGGAATCAACCAAAAAACCTTAAACAAAATTCTTATGAAAGTAGTTGACAATACTGGAAAGGATTGGCATATGCACATTCCTTTTTCCTTATGGGCTTATCACACTAGTATTCATACCTCAACTATTGCCACACCTTTCTCTCTGGTCTACGGTACAGAGGTTGTTCTACCTCTTGAAGTCTAGATTCCATCTCTTTATATCTCACTCAAAGAGATGCTCAATGATGATGACTTTCTCTAAGACCGTTTGGCACAACTCAAGTTATTAGACGAACGTCATCTCAATGCTCTTGATCACCTCTAAATATACCAAAAATGTATCAAACATGCCTATAATAAACATGTCTATGAACAAACCTTCCAGGTTGGTGACCTTGTCCTGAAGGAAAATAAACATGTAACAAAAGAGTAGAAAAGTAAATAGGGAAAATTTTCTCCTAATTAGGTTGGACCATATATCATTACTCATACCGATGGATCAAATGCTTACCATTTGTCTTCACTCGAAGGTAAACCCAAACCTGAACCCCTCAATGGATTGCATCTTTGACCATTCTATTGTTGAATCAAGACCTATATCACCTTCTATCTATTAAAATGCTCATCCCTTGAGCACCATTCACCTTCCATTTTCCTATTTTAAGGATCAACGACTAAACTAGAATCATGTGATTACTCGTCACCTATTAGACTTATCTTCAATATGAGTAACACGAAACTACTCATGGCATGATACTCATGGATAATTTTAGTATTTTTCAAGATGAAATCCCATGGTCGCTTATCACTTAAAAATTCTCTTTAATAGTTAACCTCAGTGTGCTATGGTTTTGTCTTCATAACAAAGAGCCTATCCTTCTCTATAGTCTTTTCGATGACCTAAAAGTCCAAAAGAAAAACAATTTCAAAAGTAAAATGGGATTCAACTCCTTGAGTCAAACTTCTAGCAAAAATATGACTCCCTCAAAAAGGACATCTACTTTTTCTATCTCACTGCTATAAATAGACTACTCCCTTAAAGGACAACTATACAAAGCTAGCCATACTGTACATAATCTATCATCAAAAGAAGACTATTCTTGCAAAAAAATAAAATAAAATATTCTAAAGCTTCCCGCATCAATCACTTAACAAAGACCTTAAGGATATAATCTACTCATCCCATATAGACTTCCCACATTGATCAGTCTATAAAAACAAAAGAAAAAAGAAAAATATTAATTTTTCATCATGGACTTACCTATTTTGATCTTGTGTTTCTTACCAAATAGAAATGTTGATTGACACCGTGTTACGCTAAAACCAAACTATTTTCACCTCATCACCTTTTCACCCTAATTTCCTTCCCACTCAAGGGACGTGCTACAAATGTGACATTTTTGATCATGTGACTTTCTTCACCCTTAGAATAGTCAATTATGTAATTCCTTTAGGGTCTTACATTCATAAGCCAATCTTTAGTATGATAGACTCATTAGGGTTCTTATCAATTAGGCGGCTCTTTTTGCCACCTCTTACCATACACCTTCTTCATTACTTTTTGATTATCTTATATAGAACTAGACCATTGAAACCTACATTTTAAAGACTCCCTCTTTCACCTAAACTCAACCATACCTAAATGACCTAAACTTAAACATGCCTAAATGACCTAGACTCAATCATGCCTAAAACCTACCAACCCATTCCTCTACCTCATCATATTCTTCCCTAGCTTATGGGAGAACTACATCGGCCTGAGGCCCCTTTTTTCCAGGGCTATGTAGGTAACACTCCGAGGGCATGGGGCCCTTAGAGGTTAGCTCAACCACTCTTTTCCCTAACAAATTTCCCCCCATTTTTCTATTAACATTCTACCTTACTTAGTTTCCATTTTTACAACACTTGGAAATTAAACAATCAACAAACATACATACCTACCATTTTATCACATCATCAAAACATCCAATCAATCATTTCATATTTCCATGACATCAAATATTTGGAAATTTACACCATAACATACATATACATCATCATTTATTTTCCATACTACCAATAACTTGGAAATTAAATCAAACCCAAAAACATGACCAAACCATGCCTATACCTGACTCCCCATGCCTCACTCACCTAGACTCCACCATGCCTAACTGACCTAGACTCTACCATGCCTAACTCACCTTGAATCCATGATGCCTACATGATCTCGACTAATCATGCCTTATTCACCTAGTTTCCGTGAATATACATAATAATAATAATGGAAATTTAAATAAAGTACATCATTAATACATAAAACATCATCATATATATATATATAAATAAGAAAGTCTGTGTATCAATACATATATACATAGATACAAATAAATACAAGTATCTCAAATCGCTTAGATACAACCTCACTATCTTGCATGCAGGCCGATATAAAACTCAAAATTAGTAAAATGCACATAATACAATGTCAATATCTTTGGCACACAAAGCCGATATATATATCAAAAATCAAAACACTGATCATCTCAAGTGACTAAACATCACCCCACATGAATTCCTTTGGGCCGGTCTCACTGTCTCCTCCTCCCAACTTGTTTTCCACCCTATCAACATCTCTCCACCCTCCATGGGTCTCGGTCTAATCTTCCTTGGCCCTCACCTAGGCCTAGACCTCGTGAACTAGTAGCCTCACCTTGACCCTATCTCTAGGCTCACTAGCCCCCTTTTCTCTCTCGAGATATGAGTGTGGGATATATTCCTCTCTACTTGCCGCCTATTGAGCTTTGTACTCAGCATATGAAGGGACATATATAATGACAGTCTCCAGGTGATCTTGATAATAATGAGCCTCATTCAAGGCATCCCTGCACCTCTCTATCACCACCATTTGTGGTGGTGCCATAGGTCTCACTACCACTTGTGAGCTCTGTCCTGCTAATACTAGCCTCGGCCCCTTCTCTGATGCCTATCCTCCTGCCTGTGTAGGTACATGTAATATGGAGCCTTGTACCATGCGGTGGCGTTTTCCTTGCAAACCTACTACCCGGGCCTATAAGGTAATAACTTGTACCTGCACCTGCCATATTTCCCTGTAAACCTACTACCTGTGCCTGTAAGGCAGCTACTTGTCCCCTATCTCCATCTCCACCAAGCATGTGTTCTTGTCTCCTATGCTTACTGGGCCTTTAGGGCTGGCATTTGAGCCTGTAAAATGGAAACCTATGCGTTTGACCCTATGAGCTGCCCATGTAAAATTGTAGTATGTGCGGAGGGAAGCCACCGACCGACCTGCAAGGTATCCCTCTATACTATGATGGTAGCTAATTCTAGTTGTCCTAGCCTCAATGGTGTCACCTGTAGCTATGCCACCCACCTCTATCTATACCCATCCATGACTCCTATGTCATCAATCTGCTTATCTACCGCTGCTCCTCTTGCCTCGTTAGCACACTCGGACATGGTGGAGACATGGGTCTCTCCATGTCATCTCTCTTGTATTGTGGGAAGGGTGGAGCCACATCTTGTGGCAGCCCAAAATGTCATCTAACCCTATCTACGGCATCATATCGTGCTCACTAACACGCCGCCCCTATATCCACCTTAGTAGCTGAAGCTCCTCTAACTCCTCAACCATGCCTCTATAAGATGGAAAGTCAACATAATGCCTCCAAATAATATAAATGGTTGAAAGGCCCTCCAACCATTGTCTATAATATGAGTCATCATATGTGTCCCTAGCCACCCTATTTTTCTCGACCAACCTGGTACCCAATGTCTCTGTATCCAACTCTAAGCAAGACACCCTTGACCCCATCATGTCATTGAAAACAAACTGACCGCACACATATGATGTGCTCATATGCCCAAAAGTGTAGTAAAACGTCATAACACATCCCAAATCACCACAAAGATCCCATAAGCCCATATCACCTTATACGGTTGAACTAGGGAATCGGTGCCCAAGAAAAGCGTATCTTCTCCTCAATCATATCGTGGAGTACTCCCATAAGTGCTTGTCGAATTTCCCAACCTCAGAATCAAGAAACAAAAAACAACCTAATGCCTTCATCATCGTATAGATAGCCTCGTCTCCTGTGGGTAGGATATATACATGTCTCCATAAGTGAGACTTACACTTTGTGATACCTCGGCTCTACCATCACCTCACAAAAATAGTCACTATCGCTCCACCGATGCCTCATAAGTAATAGAATAAATTGAATCCCCTATAATAGGTAGTTGTCAGGATCCTGTATACGCCCTCCGGTGGTGATGGTCATCTAACTCATTGGTAGATGAAAAGTGTTGGTCGCTAAATCCCATCTATCGATGAGCGTGACCATCAAAATATGATCTTAAGCTATATGCCTATAGTGCTTTGGACCCCGATAAGTTCAACCTTGGTTATATTGGACCACTCCTTTATGGTCACATTAGGAAACATACACACCAATAGGGGTGATACTCTTTCCGCATCCTAAGCTAATTCGAGCCTACATCCACCAAACACAATCATGTCAAGACTTGACTACCTCAAATAACATATTACCCAACAAACCATACCCAATCACATCAATCATGCCTACCCTCTTTACCTAATTCATCACCTAAAAATCTAGTCCCACCCACCTAAACCTACCCTAGCCTCATTCCCAAACCATATTTACCCTATGTATGAAATTCCCACCCTTAATTTCATTTCATTTTACTCATAAATTTACATTTACAAATACCACCCAAATTTACAAAAAAAAAACACATTTTCAATAATAAATTCAACCAAATGAGCAATTCAAATTACCTCCTACCTCATCTCAATGTTGTCTCCATGCTTTGGCACCCCTGGTCTCTATTCCTATAGACCTCCCGCACCCTCTTCCACCTCTACCATGCCAAAATCCACCTTGAATCTCTCGTTAATCAACTCGCGCTCCACTCAATCTCGTGGACCCACCGCTATAACCATTCATGTACTTGTAGGTATCCAACTCAACTCGACACTTTTAAAACATTGCTTTCCATGGAATCACCACCTCTCTGTCATATTCACAAATGCATTCAAGTTAAAATGAGGTCATCAAACCATGAATTTAATTTTTATTCCCAAATCACCCTAATCGACGTTGGTCATGTCATGCCGTACTAAACCGATGTCGGTTACAACATAACCGCATCGAGTTTACCTTCTATTTCCTATTAACCTACCCTATTCCCATTTTTCCTAAAAACGTTAGTGATCGAACAACTTTTGACCTTACCCATACCTATTACACCCTACCCACAAGCCTACATTACCTTTACATTTCCTTAATTACATTTAGGGACATGTTATTTACCTATACCTTGGCCTTACCCGTGCCATGACCTACATACCTTGACTTACACCATATTTTTTGACCTTTGAACTTGTGTACTCATTATACCTTGAAATGTTATTACCCGTGTTGTTTAGCCTAATAACCTTACCTTGCCTATTCTCGTGTTATTTATCCTGACCAAACCTTTAGTGTCCGGATCATACCCAACCATTCCTACACCTAACCTAAGTTGTGATTCCGGACCATATATTGTACCCTAGATACCTAAATCACTTCAATCTTGTTTGGATAAACCTATCAACCTTAGACATTGTAGATTTTGCAAGCTCTTCCACCTAGTATCGTGTTGTAGTATATACATGTGCGTGTAATTGATTTCTATTACCCATTACCCGATATGACCCTTACCCATTGTTCAAAGTGCCCATACCATTTCCTACAACCCCTTACCCCACTTTCATCACTTACCCATTTGTCAAACCATTTACTCGTCTAACACCTCATCAGCCTCCTGGTTTGAGGGGGATCACCTCTACCCACACTTAGGGAAGCCTCACCTTCAACCCTATGTGGGATGACCCCACTCTCATCTATACTTGGGAAAACCACTTCTTGTTTTTTTCAACATCACTTACCAATACAAACTACACGACAAAAAGGGGCAAATGTAGACACCAAATTTGGGTCACACTCCCCTTAGTCCCCTTTTAATCAGTTAACATAATGTGTTCACCTAACCACGACCCCTTTACCCCACATTCATATTAATTTAATTACTTACAATTGAATTAATGCCCATCCTTACATTATTTATTAATTTAATTACTTTAATTAGGTTAATTTACACCTCACCTAGCCACATCACCTAGACACCTCACCATGGACTTATTCTTAGCCTATTAATTAACTAAGACTCAATATCTACTTATCTTAACCAACTGAGACTTAGTATAACCCTAACATTAAATTCCTATTCCTTCTCCAACAACACTCCTGCTTATCTAAGTGCTAACCATCACTTGAGACCCAAACTGACAAGAAGAGCACACCAAAAATAGCCAAGATCTGCTATTTTTGGTAAACCTAGGATTTCCACCATAACCGACGTTGGTTAACCCGCAATTGATGTTGGTCACCCTAACCATCATCGGTTACCATTTATACAATTTTTCAACATTTTTCCCAAGTTGGTCACTTTGAGATTTGAGAAAGCTATCTGCATTCAAGCATGAACCATAGTTTTCTTAGCATCAAGACAACAAAATACATTCAACTAGAGGTCAAATCAAGTACCTGAGACTAATCTAAAGGCATTGGCACTCATGGGAGCACTCCGGGAAGTACTTCCATGGCACTAACCACCAACTTCTTCATGGATTGACCATTACCTTCCTTCACCAACCAAGCTTACAAATACAAGTAAGTGCATTTGATTTTACATCATTTATGTACTTACTTAATAGGTTCTTTATATTTTGTTATTAGATATTGTTCTTCCCTACATTCCTCCATCACCACCTTCGTTCTCGTATACTTATCGAGCCACCCACAAACTTATGGCTCTCCATACCTAACCATTATACTTTATTGAGTTTTCCTCACCTTATTACAAACCTAACAAGTTCCCCTTCACTCTCTGTGCAATCACAGAGAAGCCCAAAATCATTTTTTTATCAAATTTCACCAAATTTCCCCTACCGAAATCGAGTTATATTGACCATTGTTAGTTTCCCCTTCACCGACATTGGCCAGACCGACGTCGGTTACAATGTCTCTTGTTAGACTTTCACTAAATTGACCTTAACACCCAAAAATACTCATAAAAACCTCTCCTAAGTCCGATACACTACTTTGCAACCTCATCACAGACCTTCCCATATCTTTATGCAAACATAGAGAGAGCCTAGAACACCTACTTTGACATTCTACCATTATCCACAATAACCGAGATCGGTCATCCTAAACCATCATTGGTCATACCTTAACCGTCGTCGGTCATACCCTGACCAGCATCGGTCTCTGTGTTTAGTAAATTGACTGCGGACCAGCAAGATCCCCACTCACCCCAAAACCAATCAAACTTTTCCAAACCTTACCCAGACCCTACCTATGATCCTCGGACTACTGCGCAAACTACAACCTAACCAAGACCTTCACTAGTTTAATTATCAAAGCATTTAATTAGATTGACATTGATAGTAATCTAAGATACCTAAATCAGAACACTAGCATTAGATTCATTTATTTTCATGTTCATTTATTTTATATTGAATTATATATCGTGGATTGAAAACCATCGAGGAAGTATCACACTTCCTGGATCTATCTCACGCTAGGCAATCCACTAACCTTTTGTTATTAACTATGTTTTGTGGTCTTGATTTGTATTTTAGGTAGTTCCTCCTAGCCAAAAGGAAGCTCACACAATCAGTTTGGATTGGAAATTAGAACGCGTGTAAAAATTCAACCAACATTACAACATGTATTCCTCCTTGGACTATTTACCCTTATCTGTTTCATTAATCTATTAAGAATCTGGTGAAACACATAGAGTAGGGTTATATAGTTGCATTTCCTTCCTTAGGAGTGTTTTAACATTAGGAATAAGTAGAAGAACTTGTAGACACCAAAATCAGGTCACACACCCCTTAGCCCCTTGTTAATAAACACCATTGAACACATTCACCTAACCATGGCCCCCTTCACCTCACTATAATATTATTTTAATTAATTTAATTAAATTAATTCATTATCCTCAACATATTTATTATTTAAATATCCTAATTGAGATAATGCTCACACTAGACACCTCATCTAGCCACCTCAACCTAAGACCTATTCTTAGTAAGTTTTCATAACTAACTAAGACCTACCCAAACCCTAAAAATAAATGCCTACATTCCCTCTAATCACCTCCTTACATGTTAAAAGGAAGATTCTAGTCTAATCTATGGGTAAACGAAACGAGATCCCATAAAATCAAGAGGATATGCCTAGTTTAGTAAACCTAGAAAATCCCGCCCTAACCGACACCAGTTACCCTTAATCGCCGCTAGTTAAGCCGGAACTGCTGTCGCTCACCTTTTAACCCCCAAAACAACCTTATTTTGGAGGTTGGCAGATTCCTGAGAGATATCACATCTTTTGAGAACAATTTTTAGGGAGAAAACACATGCAAAGAAGGAGATCAAGTATTTTCTCTTGCACAGACATCCAACATTCACCCAAAACCATCCAACACTCACCCTAGCACATATTTGATCCAATCAGGTAAGAAGGAGAGCACATGCAGCTCATACAAGAGCTCCCCAATGTTTGGTGATCTTCTTCATTGTTCAACCTCTTACCAACACCTTCATTCCTCACTCACAGATGTCAGAACTAGATTCTAAGTAAGTAGAACATTTTACTCCTCTGGTTCACTTATTTCATCATTGTATTTTCATCCTTTGTTCTCCTAGCCACCCACTGACCTCCATTAATACTCACCCCTCCATATCCCTATTAAAACCTCACCAAATCCCATCCAAACAACTTAATACCTCATTCCGACCAGCCTAGTCCTTGGTGCAATCATAAGGGAGATCTAAAGCTCGTTCTGTGACATTCCTAGTATCCCACAAGATCGGCACTTGGTTCTCCCAAATTGACATCGTTCACCCTTAAGCTGGAATTGGTCTCTCTGTATTTACCAATACAACCTAGAATAGTAACTTATCCACATATTCCCACATCCCCCTTAATCACTCGTGACTCTGCCGAAGACCTCTCTGCGGACCTTTAGAGACCCAAAACCAGTTATTTGACCTTCGGATCTTATTTTAACCTAGCTTGTTAGATTAGATCTTTCTTATTTTGTTTTAAATGAGATACCTAAATCATTTTAACTACAATAGGATTTACTTTATTACCAGCATTAAATTTTTTTAAACAATGGATTGACAACCATCTAGGAAGTATCACACTTCCGGATCTAGCATACGCTAGGCAATCCACTGCATATATTGTTTAACTCTTTCTAGTGGTCTTGCTTTCTATTTCAGGTAGTTCCTCCCAGCCAAAAGGAAGCTCTCACGATCAGCTTTGGATTTAGGAGTCACCATGCGTGCAACAACCTATAAACTAGCATTTCAACAGGTATTCCTCCTACACCCATTACCCTATTTATTTTGTCATTTTCAAAGAAATGTCTAAGAATTAGGTGAAACATTTTGGCATTCGGTGGGACCCATCCGGGTTCCTTGAATTTTTATTCATTCCTAGGAAAATTTGTGTGTTTGTTTCCCTTTTGAAAAGCATACACATTAATTTTCTTCCTTGGTAACCTTCTTTTTCTTTCTATTTTCTCTAAAAGGAACCTTTCTTTTGGTGTGCTTAAAAAGAACCATTTCTTCTTGTTTTCTACATTTTAGTGAAAGAGCATCCCTCTCCCTCTTCATCTATTTGTGTCATCGAATTCCATATTTCGATTTGGGCTTAAAAATCATTGCATTTCATTCTGATTTTCTGCATTAGCTCACATTAATTGAGGGAAACCTATACACTGGAAGTCATTCCTAGCTGATGGTTGACAAAAAATCATAGAAAGCACAGCTCTCTCTCTCTCTTTGAGTCTTACCAAATCACACAAATTCAAAAAAATACATATTCTTAAACAACATCTTCCCTAGGAACACCTATCAATGATTTCACTGATATGAGTATTGTGTGTACTCCTAGCGCTGCTCTATCGATTCATACTTCAGAGTGAAGCCCTCCCCCACCATAACATACCTGAAACCTCACCTTTTAGATCTCCTTCTTTGTAGGAAGCCATCCTCACCAAAAAACTCTATTCTATAGTTCATGAGTTAGTCCTTAAATAGCATAAGCTAAACAAACATAATAGAAAAGGCACTCTTAGGATCACATTTTTATTAGCATTTCTACTTGGCTTGTGTTTTGAGGTGAGAGGTCACATTCTTCATTTTTCTGGTTTCTCCTTGCACACTCCTCATCACAGTTGGTGTATTCCAGCTTCATCTGAGTGTGCTTGGACCATATTCTCATCATTCTCAGCATTCTAGGTTTGATTCCACATTAGATTTTAATTCACAACCACTTTTCTTTCATCATTGTTTCAATTTCACAGTGACCGGTGTCGGTCCAACAACCATCATTGGTTACCCTCTGACCATCATTAGTTATACCCAACCGGCATCGGTTCCCGGTCCTTTTGGTTAATCTACCCAAAAGGACATCTATTCATCTTCTTTAACTATTCAGAGTCCCTGTCACTATTATCATTCTCATTGACCTGGTAATCTCATTAGTATTCAGCATACCTGTCAGATTTGGCCTTATACCTTGTTTTTGACCAACTGTCCATTTTCCACATTGACTGGAAGCGGTTACCTGTGACCGGCATTAGTTTACCCTAACCGACATCGGTTAGCCTATGTCATTTTCCAACTGATATTTTAGCCCCAATTCACCTACAACCACCTATTTATCCTGCCATTGTTGTATTTACGTGTCATTTATAAAGCGATCTTACCACATTAGTGCCTATTCACATGGTCTTTGATGCATCAACAAGAAAATGCCCTTATATGCCACGTCGTTGTCAACCACTCCCACCTAGTCCTTCACCACCTTCCATTTTATCACCCACCATGGAACCTATTCAACCTATCACTATCGCTACCAGAGATGAGGAGTTCGCACGACTCCTTGACCAAAACCTTGTTGCCTTGTAGTTTTATCTTTCTCACTCATCCACTCGAGATGCCTCGGGTCAGTTGATATACAACATACTCATATCTATCCCCTAACACTTGCTCCTACTTCTGCTCCAGCCCTTGTTAACCCCACATTACATGCATCGACCTTACCCTCAAGTTTCACAACTAGGCCCTATACCTAGTATGACCGCCACATCTATTACATCCATTACATCGCCACATCCACCATACCTTCACCAACCACGCGAACACAACCTCATCTCGCCTTTATTGTCTCGCATATACCCGTAGCTACACAACCACCTCCGTATAGTGAACCCTACCCCTTTTATAAACGTGGTCCTTTCTATTCCACAATCGTTGGCCCCCATTTCCACTAGGGTCACCATGACCCTTCCACCTCCATATACATACTATTAGCAGCCTCTTGTTTCATCTGTTATTCACCTGTATGTACCCCTATTTCACTACCTTCTTCTCAATCTACCTACATGAAAACACCATATACTGGAATGCCACCCTTGTTACATGCCCAACACCAACCCTCTTATGCTATAGGAGGCACCCAACCATCACAACCTACCAATGACCTAATCAAGTTAATGATGGACAAGATGTAGACATTGGAGGCATCGGTTTCTGGCTCCCAAAATACTCTCACCTACGATGAGATTTGTAATGAGCCTATCCACCCATCCATTCCTATTCATCCATACCCCATGCATTGGGAGATGCCTAAATTCAACTATTTCAATAGCAAGGAAGACCCACAACAACATTTATGGTCTTTCAAACATGGGTGCTACCTAATCACCCACGATGATGCTTTTCTCTTGAGGACCTTTCCCATGTCTTTGACTAGACCTGTGTTAGATTGGTATATTGGGCTACCCAGAAACTCTAATTTTTGATTTAATCAGATAGCCTGAGGCCTTCTTAGATCACTTCTACATCAATATCATTAAGAAGGTTACCACGACTGACCTATACTCCATGCGTTAGTATGATGATGAATCTATCGCAGATTTTGTTTCTCGTTGGCATAGCTTTGAATAATAAACTCACATTCCAACTACCACAAAAGAACTCATCGAGATCTTCACACTATCTTGTGCTAGACATATCTCACCAACCCTACAGGTCCAAACTTTCTGAACCTTTGACGAAGCAATCACCATGACATGAAAGCTAGAGATTCAGGCCATTGAAGAGAAGAAAATCCAATTACACAATAAAAATCAGCATTCAAGTCGAATTATACATCTTCTTCTTCCAAACTATAGAACAATTATTCAAAGGCCAAGGGCACCACTAACGTAGTGGTACTCAAGGCCAGCCCAGCTCATCCATCAAATCAGGCTAGCCCCTCATCAAATCTCTCACCTGTTAAGACATTTCAATTAAGATGATAACAATAGAAATACACCTCAATTGGGAGCCTTACTCTTTCTCGTTTTGGAAAATCTCATCAAAGTGGGCCATCACCCTTCTGCCTATAAAACCACACACTATTTTTGACCCTTCTCTCCCCACACCCACATGGTATAAATAACATGAATTCTCTAACTATCATTGAGTTAAGGGTCATAGTGATGGAAATTGCATCACTTTCAAAAACATTTTCCAAGAAATGCTCAAGAAAGGTGAGTTAATCGTGGATAATCCTAACGCACCTACAAATAAAAACCTACACATCTTCAAGAAACGCTTTTCCAATCATGCCCCTTCATCTCGATCAAACCGTGAGACCTCACCTCATGATATCCATACCCGCGAGGTCCATGCTATTTTCAATGACGCACCCATTGCTTCCCAATTACCTCATATTCCTTCCATAGAGGAAATTCTATCTTGAAGTCATCCTTCTACATTGGAACCCACCTCACCTATTCCTCCACCCATGAGGAGCACCTTTCACCTCCTTCCTCATCATGGAGGAGCCCTTTGCTAATGTCAACGCTATTTCACCTTTGGCTTCTCCACCTAGGGAACCGTCACTCACAGTACTTCTTCAGTCCATGGAGGATGCTTGTTTATCTCCTCCACCCATAGAGGATCACCCATCATCTCCTCCACCTACAGAGGAACACCCATTTCCTCCTCCACCTATCAAGGATCCAATAGAGATACCTTTTCCTCTAGGTGACCATTCTCCATTAGCTACCCAAGATCCCGTAGACCTACTTTCGGCTCTCTTACCCACGGAAGCTGAAGCCAAAAAATTCCCCATCTCTAAGACACATTTCATGGGAATTACCATTAGGTCCTCATCAACCTCACCAATAGATGTGTCATTCTCACGCTTAGCCAATCACTTAGATTATGTGGATGAGCCTTACTATGGGGGCATCTTTTGCTTCCTGTTTCAACACAGATGCAGATGTCACTTGTTGACACTTCCACTATCTACCCAAAAATATTTCGACCAGTTGAACCGAGCACAACCACCTCTATCACTACTTCTTCCATAACCCTCAGCACCAGCTCAACATACACCCTTACCCATAGCCCAACATACATCTAAATCCAAACCCACACCTACATCATCTTCCTCTACTAAACCTATCACTACCTTAGGGGTCACCCTAACCACCAACCTTACTCATCCACCTATCAAACTAGATTTAGCTACATCTTCCATAGTCAATACCCAACCTACTTCGGCACCCAAACAGAAGAACCAAACCCATAGAACTCATACCCCAGACTACGCTAATCACACCTGCATCACCTTCACCCTTTCCATCTATTTTAGGACCTCAACCTCCCAACACAAGTAAAAACACCTCCATTTGTCAACAAACCAAAAAAACAACAACCCATTCCTTCCTCACAAACCTCTAACATACCCAAGTGCCCGACATGACTTACACCTACACCTACAACATCTTTACCACCCATACCTCCAATACCCTCAGTAACTTCTTCACTACCCACTACACTTCAGTCTCTATCCCTCACACCCCCTGCACGACCTGCGTCATCTACCTTCACAGCGCCTCCATTATCCCTGTGGGTAACTTTCCCTTTTCCCCATCCACTTTTCCCTCTAGATCTCATACACCCATATCACCTTTACCCAAGAAGGTGCAACCCAAAGACAAAAATCTGCTACCCTCCAATAAGGTAGTCAAAATAACCATACATCCTCCTGCCTGTTCATCTACCATACCCATACCCAAGTAAACACAACCAACACCCAAGACCACTCCAACACCCAAAACCATGGCTTGACCCACTCCCCTCCTACAAGGACCATTCCTCAACAATCAGCCGCACCTACACCCAAACCCACTTTCACTTCCCATTGCGATCCACTAGCAAGGTCCTATGCCAAAATCTTAACCAACCTCCTTGAGACTTCTGTCATCACATTACCGCCACTCAGACCTTATGACCCCCTTAAACCCAAGCCAAAAGAGTTTGATGACACTAAAATTTGCACCTACCATCGTGTGCCAGGGACACGATGTGGAGAACTGTAAGGCTTTTAAAACCATCCTTATCCAGTTATCTCCTCCTGAAGCCAACTTTGATGATGATGACCTTCTTAATGAGGACCTGCTTCATCAACACCCATTCCCATAGTCCTTCACTCACTGCCTACTCAACAACCACAACCTCTACCCCCACAGCTCCTAGAACCACCCCCAAGATTCGAAATTAACATGGTTCGCATTAGAGAACTTGCCACACCATTACCTAAATGTCATTGTGCCCAGCTCACTTCACAAGGATTTTCTCCCCTGATAGGTTTTTTCCTCGTCATGTCGTTATACTACTCATCCTACACCTTCTCCATTTGCCAACTCCCCTCAAATTAACATGATACATGTCACTACTCGTGCTCAGAAAGACAAAGGTAAGGAAAAGGCAACTGACTCACCAACCAATCCTATACCCAACATACCATCTGCACCCACACATAAGATTACTATTTACAGCCCCACATACCCTATTTCTAATGGGCTCACACATCGCACAATGCTCAAACAACTACACCAATCCCCCCTCAAAATGTCCCTATATGACCTCATCCAAACCTTGGAATCCCATTGTCAAGCTCTTATGGAGGTTATTCAATCTATTGAGGTTTTACCTAATGAACCTACACCCGTAGATTCCATTATCACACCCCATCATGTAGCCTCTCTCACAAAATTTCCACCTTTATTTACATCTCACCCTAATCACCAAATAGCCTCCCTTAGCTTCTCATAGGAAGAGATTACACCGCATGAAATGGATGACCTAGACCTAACCCTTTTCATATCTTTCCACATAGATGATGTATGTGTATGACGTATAATGATCGATGGGGGTGCTAGCATTAACATCATTTCATCTCATGCATTCACTCAAATGCGCATACCTGAAAATTATATGCATAAACATCCTATCATGTTGTGTTCATTCAATGACACTATCACCTCTACACTAGGCACCATCATCCTCCATGTTTGCATGGGCCCCCGCACTATTCCAGAGCTATTTTACATCTTGGAGGGGGAATTTCAATATAACTTGTTGCTTG
Source organism: Taxus wallichiana var. yunnanensis (assembly GCA_018340775.1). NCBI lineage: Eukaryota > Viridiplantae > Streptophyta > Pinopsida > Cupressales > Taxaceae > Taxus > Taxus wallichiana. Next base: position 79,515,798 of record CM031242.1, read on the forward strand.
GTAGACCTTGGATCCGTGTCATGGGTTGTGTTCATTCCACTTTACATTGTTGTGTAAAGTTTGAGCATGAAGGGCACACCTATACTATTCCAACTGATCCATCACCTTTTAAAACATGTAACATGCTTTACCAACCCAATTACATGCTCATCCCCATTAAGGCATCTACCTCCACAACCACTACCACTTCATCTACACTCCGCTTACTAGTATAGTCGCTACCTACACTAAACATGCCTCCTCCTTTCTTACCACCGCCACAACCTCCACGACCAACCCATTAGTCTCCCAATCTACTAACTCCACCTCTCGCATTGACCTCTGACACATTTTCTATTCTAGCTACCCACATACCAACCACCAATCCCTTGGAGGGCATTTTTCAACACCTCACTTTGGAGGAATATCACTTATATAGTGTTAACACATTCTTTACTCCATAAGAGTATGGAAGTCTTCACCAACATCCTCGCTATGATCACCACATAGGAGAATGCATCCTATATGGTCCTCCTCACCTTCATACTAGTCTCACTTATGGGGGAATTGATACTACCACTTACACACCCCAACCACCATCACAAACCCACACATTTTCTCGTTGACTTCAGGTCTCTCACCAATCACCATTTATCCCACACCTTCCTACACCGATGTGCGTGGAATGGTTTTGGTTTTGGATTTTACGAGCAGGGGACCGCCATCTTGTTATTCATGTACTACCCACAAACATAATGAACATAGTGGTATCAAATTTTCTAAACCACCTACTAAACAAGACTCCATTGAACCCATCGAGAACATCCACTCTTCTCCACCTTCTTCACCAACTCCGCCTTCATCACCACCTTCAGCGATGGAGTTGATGGATCCGAATCTATCCCTCCTTTTTTTTTTTCATAAAAATTGTTTCCTTGGGGCCTTTGACTTATCAACACAAGGGCAAGGCCCTTCCTCTCTTCCCTTTATGTATCCTGAAATGATTGATGATGATACACATTAATTAACTTCATTCAATGTCGGGATGATGAATCTATACTCACCTACCTTGGTGTAGAAGACTCATATATTTATCATTCATTACCTTTTGAGACACAAACCATGTTGAATGAATTGAATATCGAGATTAACATTCATACTCAGGATGACCCGCACATCCTAAATATCGGTCAATCTTTAGATGTTGCTGAACAAGAAGCCATCACTTCTTTTCTCAAAGATCATAATCACGCTTTCACATGGTCTTACGCAGACATGCACGATATTTACCCCACCATAGTGGTCCATAATATCGTAATTGTTCCCGATGCCAAACCCATCAAACAAAAGCTAAGGAAAATGCAAGCTCGCATTACCCTTCTTGTCAAAGAATAAATTCAAAGTGCCTTCTTTCCATTTCCTTCATATTACCCATTGATTATCCTCATTAGATTTCTAACATTGTCCCTATCACTAAGGCGATATGGGGACTCTACATTTGCATGAATTTCTATGACCTCATCCTTGCCTACCCAAAAGATGACTTCCCTCTACCGGTATTGACTAACTGGTTGACCTTACCATTGGTCATGAGATGCTATCACTCATGGATGGCTTCTCGGGTTATAACCAAATCTTTCTTGCCCTAGAGGATCAACACAAAACCTCGTTCACCATCCCTTGGGGGACCTTCTACTCCCGGTCATGCCTTTTGGCCTTAAAAATGTTGGTGCCACATATTAGTGGGTTATGACTTATATATTCCATGACATCATGTGTCGTATATTGGAAGATTACGTGGATGATTTCTAGCCAAATCTAAATGCTGCTCGAGCACCTTGCCATCCTCAAAACCATTTTTGACCACCTCATTAAATATTCCATTCATCTTCAATTCGTGGTTCTCTCAGAATTCTCCTGGGATTTATTGTTTCCCTACGTGGTATAGAAGTAGACCTGCTAAATTCAAGGCCATTCTTGAGATGCTTCCACCCACTAATCTTACGAAACTCCGTAGCACTTTGTAAGGTAAGTTCTGATCTATTCACTGTTTCATTTCACAATTATCTGATTGGTGTCAACCATTTCATCATCTGCTCAAGAAGGATGTCTCTGTAAATGGGATGATGACTACCACAAATATTTTGAGGCCTTAAAACAATACCTTCTCCAACCACCCATACTCATTCCACCTAAATATGATCAAACTTTCTACCTATACATCTCAGCTACCGGTCATTCCTTGGGATCCATGCTTTCTCATCATGAGGAAAAACATAGGGAGCAGGTGGTTTATTACATAATCCATACTCTTTTGGACTACAAAACTCAATACACCCATCCTGAATTTTTTTGTTTAGCCTTAGTTTTTCTTGCCACAAAACTCTGCCATTACCTAGTCAACCACAAAAACCTATGTTGTGACCAACACTAACCCCCTACACTTCATGTATGCCAAACCTTATCAAAATAAACGTTCCGCATGATGGCTTATGCTTTTGGCTGACCTTGACCTCAAATTCATTCATCAAAAATCCATCAAGGGCCAAGCTATCGCTTGACTAATTGGCTGATGCACCTATTTCTAGGGATCAACCCTCTAATTTTGACTTTCCAGATGAGTCAATTACTACCCTTTCCCTAGAAGAACCTACTTACCAAATGACACTCTTCTTCAATGGTTCTAAGTGTCAGCACGGGGGTGGGGCTAGTGTTATCCTCATTCCTCTTGATGGTGAACCCATGCCTTTGTATTTAAAACTAGATTTTGATTGTACAAAAAATATTTCCAAATACGAAGCACTCGCATTAGGTCTCAAGCCACCTACACCCTAGATGTCAAATCAATCAACATCTTTGGTGATTCTCAATTATTTATAAACTAAGTCAATGGTATATACCAATGTCGTAATGAGATACTTCAAAAGTATAAACATCATGTAGACATACTTTTGACCACCTTTGACCATTACGCCCTTTAAACCATCCCTTGTTCAACCAACAAATTTACAAATACCATGGCTTAGCTTCTCAAATACTTGCTTCGCCCGCTGATTCTAAAATCATTATCACCATACAATGACTCCAATCACCTTCCTATTTACCTCGTGACATTTACTCTATCTCGAACCACTACCCCTGACCCGAGTGACCTTTGGTATAAACAATATTCCGACTATCTTTCTCTCTCCATCTTACCTCCTGATCTCACTTTTAATGGAAAACACGCCTTCCTTAAAAAGGTCTCTCGTTACGTCATCATGGGGGGCCTCCTCTATAAGCACAACTTTGATGGTATTCTCTTACGATGCCTCACAAGTTCTGAAATTCCTTATACAATTAAGGAAGTTCATGATGGCATATGTGGAGGCCACTTCAGTGGCCTTGCTATTGCTAAGCGTATTCTTCGCCCGGGCTATTCTTGGCTGACCCGTAATCATGATTGTTGTGACTACGTCAAACATTGTGTAAAATTTCAACAACACGCCAACCTTCATCATACACCTAGTCATGCCTTAAAGGTTTCCCGTGACCTTTATCCCTTCTCCCAATGGGGTTTGGATATTGTCAAAGAGATCAACCCCCATTCTTCCCAATGACATCAATGGATCATTACCACTAGCGAATACTACACAAAATGGGTGGAGGGTATACCACTCATCTCCACAAAAGCTGATAAAATATGTGAGTTCATCAATCATCACATCATTTGTCAATTTGGTGTTCCTCATCATCTCATCACTGATAATGGGAAATAATTCAAAAACAAAACATTGCGAAAACTTTGCGATGCCTTTGGCATTCGGGTTGAGTTTCTCATCACCTTAGTACCCATAAACCAATGGCCAAGCCAAATCTACTAACAAAACCTTAAATAAAATTCTCATGAAAGTGGTTAATAATACTAGAAAGGACTGACATACGCACATTCCTTTTGCCCTGTGGGCATACCGCACTAGTATCCGCACTTCCATTTCTGCTACTCCTTTTTCTATGGTCTACAGTACAAAGGTTGTTCTGCCTCTCAAAGTCCAATCCCCTCACTCCACATTTCTCTCCATGACATGCTCAATGATAATGACTTTCATCAGGACCATTTAGGACAACTTGAGTTATTAGACAAATGTCGTCTTAACACTCTTGAACACCTCCAAGTTTACAAAAACTTATCAAATGTGCCTATGATGAATGTGTCCATGAACAAACCTTCCAAGTCGGTGACCTTATCCTAAGAAAATCAACATGTCACCAAAGCGAGAAAAGAGTAAACAAGGAAAATTTTATCCTAATTGGCTTGGACCATACATCGTAACCCTTACTTATGGATCGGATGCTTATCGTTTATCTTCCTCGATGGTAAACTCGAGTCTGAGCCCCTTAACGCCTTACATATTTGACCATTTTAGTATTGAATTTTAGTCCTACATTACTTTTTGCCTCTTTCCATTCTCGTCCCTTGAGCACTGTCCATTTAGTACATCTAATTGATGACTAAAAATGAATCATGTGAGTACTCGTCACTTGTTATCTTCTCTTGAATATGTGTACCACGACATTGCACATAACATGATTCTCATGGATACTTTTCGTCTACCTTTAGATGAGATCCCATGGTCGTTTCACCCTACTATCTGAACAAGAATTCTATTCCTCACCTTGGTCTTGTCCATGACTTGAATCCCTCACTTGGGACACAACTCCTTGAGTCAAACTTCTAATAAAATGATGACTCCCTCAAAAGGACATCTTCCTCTCGAAATCACTGCTATAAATAGACTGCTCCCTTAAAGGACAACTATGTAAAGCATAAAAAAAGAAGAAGAAAAAAGTGAGAGAATTTGAAGCTTCCTGCATCGATCAGCTTCACGAAGACCTCAAGGAGTTAATTTCATCATCCCATATAGACTTCCCGCATCGATCAGTCTATCTCAAATACAAGTCAAAACAAAAGACTTTTCATCATGGAATTTCCCATTGTGACCTCGGATCTCTTGCCCACAGAGCATGCTACCACATATCATATAAAAATTACCCACCTTTCACCCCTCTCACCATTCGCACTCCCATTTCCTACTACCTCAAGGGACCTCTTGGGAACCATGACATTTGGTGATCATGTGACTAATTTTCACCCTTTAAACAATCAATCATGCAATGCCTTTAGGGACTCATGTTCATTGCCTCCTCCAAGGTATGATCTACTCGGTATGATCCTAACCAATCAGGTGGCTTTATTGCCCCCTCGTATCTTTTAACCGTCTTTATTTATGTTTTGATTACCTTATACAGGACTTGGTCCTCGACGCATACCTTTGGGGTAATCTTCTTCTTTTCCACAATCGACATCACCTACACCAATTTTCCTATAACCCACCCACACCTAACAGACCTAAACCCAAAACATGCCTAAAACCTACCAACTCATTTTCATACCTCCTCATATTCTTCCCTAGCTTATGGGAGAACTACATCGGCCTGAGGTCCCTTTTCATTGGGACTATGTAGGCAGCACTCCGAGGGCATGGGGCCCTTGGAGGTTAGCTCAACCACTCTCTACCCTAACCAATTCATCTTTCATCTTTCTCAAATCACACTCTACCCTACTTAGTTTCCTTTTTATATCCAAAATTGGAAATTAAACCAAACAAATAACAAGTTGCTTCACATTTTTATCATCACCACACCATACATTTATTATGACTTCCATTTCTCTACCATCATCATGCATGTATTATAAACATGACCCATATCACCATTCATTGCATAAATTAATGAATCACAACTTTAGCCCATTTAGACTCGATCCATGCCTAGACCACAAACCTAACTCAACCATGCCTATGACCTGACTCGATCCATGCCTAAAACCTAACTTGAACCATGCCTAAAACCTAACTTGATCCATGATTAAGACGACTCGATCTATGCCTAAACCAACCCGACTCAAACCATGCCTATTACCTAACTCGATCCATACCTAAACTAACTTGACTTAATCCATGCCTAAACCAAACTGACTCCGTCATACCTAACTCACCTAGTTTCCATCCATATCACAACAAAAAATTAAAATTCTCATAAAACACCAACAAATCAAGCATCTCATGTATCTCATCATATAAATAAATATGTGTGTCTTAATACAATATGCATGAATATCCCATCATGTCAATATCAAAAACAACTCGTCGGCACGTAGGATGATACTTAATACAAAATGTCATCGACACGCAGGCCAGTATATGCTCAAAATATACAAAAATCTCGTACATCCTCACTCTCTTCGGCACGCAGGCTGGTATGTGATAAAAAATATAACAATCTTTTGACACATAGCCGATATATATCAAAACTCAAAACTATGTCAAAAATTAGGAGCCATATATCAGGCACCCTCTCGGCAGACATCCTCCATATCAGTATCACCTGTCCCCTTAGCCTCCTCGGCCCCTATCTGGTGACCTACTAACATCTCCCCACCCATCATAGGTGGTGGCTAGGTCCTACTGGCGCATCACCTAGAGCTAGTCTCTGTGAGATGGTGGCCTCTCCTTATCATGTCTTGGAGCTCGATGGCCCCCTGTGCTCTCTACATTATGAGTCTCGAGATATAGTCCTCTCACTCGAGGCCTGTTGTGCCCTATACTCTCCATAGGATAGGAAATCTATCCGGCTACCATCAACTGATCTTGGTAGTATCTGGCCTCACCTAGGGCATCTCATAACCTAGATATGGGCACGGTCTATGGTGGCCCCATAGGCCTCGGCCCTTTTTACCTGCCCTTTGCCTTGTGAACTAGGACCCTGTCTTGGTGCTTGTGGTGGTGTCATGTGCTATATTTGGGCTTGTAAAGCCCCGATCTATCCTCGTGCTATGGCCAAATGGCCTCTGACAACTGTCACCTATGCCTGTAGGGCAGCCACCCAACCATCATCTCCATCTCCATCTCCATCCCCACCCTCGGCCATTTGGGCCTGAAGACTAGCCACCTATACATGTAACTCAACTACCTCCGCCTCTAAGTTGGAAAGATGTGTATCGCACCATACCCATTTGGGTAATCGGCATTGCCACCGCCCTTGTAGGGCATCCCTTTGCACCATGATGGTGGCTAGATCTGGCTACCCTAGCTTGGGTGGTACTACTCATAAATGAGCCACCCACCACTGTCTATATCTTTTTGTGACCTCGACATCATCAATCCACCGGTCTCTTGCTCGATCCTCCTTCCCTATGGGCCTTTGTCGGTTGTGGTAGAGGTAAAGTCCTCTCCACGTTGTCTCTCCTATCTTTGTGAGAAGGGTAGAGGTATGTTCTATAACAGCCCAAATCGCCACCTAAATCTGTCAACGAGAATCAAATCGTGCTCACTGGCATAACGACCTATATCCATCTTAGTAATTTGGAGGCTAGTTAGCTCATCACACATATGTCTATATGATGGGAAGCCCACATACGACCTCCATATGATGTCCACTCCAGAAAACCCCTCCAATAAACACCTGTAATAGGCCACATCATGTGTGGGTCTGTCTGATCTCCGCTCTCCAATAGAAGGCACCCATCGCCTATACCCCACTTGTACAAAGCTGGCGGAAACACATCGACCGGGGCATACCCACTGGATGCACACAGACAATGTGCTCATATGCCCAGTAGTGAAGTAAAAGGTATACCATAGGTTTGAACCTGCGCATGACCACTCATATTCCCATAACTCCCTATATAACTACACCATGAATGTTGGTGCCCAAGAAAAGCGGGTCGATCTATCACCATGTCATGGAGTACCCCCATCAACGATTGGGGAAACTTCCCACCCTCTACATCTAGTAGTGCAAAGCAGCACACTACCTCCATTAATAGAACTATTAGCCTTGTCTCCTCTAGATAGGCTAGGTACATCTCTCCATAGCTCAAGTTGGCACTATGGAATGTCAGCTCGGCCATCCCCTCTCCAAACACCGTCAGCATCAACTCCTCCGAGGCCTCGAAGGAGATCAAATAGACCTATGTACCCAATATGGGTAGCCACAAAATCCTGAACACATCCTCCAGGGTGACTATAATCTCACTCATTGGTAGGTGGAATGTGTTGGTCATAGAATCCCATCTATCGATGAGAGTGACCATCAGACTTGGCTACTGCAGGACTACATGCCGAGTAGCGTCGGACCCCACTCAGGCCCACCTCCTCCACCGCCGCAAATCCTCAGGGGTCGTGTGTGCCATGAACTATCATGAGCGGGGTGGAACCATGTCCTACATGTGTAGCTGATATCTCCCCTACATCTAATACAAACAACAAATTAATCTACATTTATCATACCCATACTCACCCACTATCATTTTCTGCACCCTATTTTACCCCTACCCATCTCAACCACCCAACCTGTGGCACTTTTGGCCCCTTTCTCTCAAAACCCAACTAGTGCCGGTTCTCTCTAACTGACCCTAGTCACCCCTAAACCGACATCGGTCACCCATTTCGTGACCGATACTAGTTTAACCCTACCGAGCGTTAGCTAAACCTAGGCCTAACGCCGGCCATCATCACTGGTGAAAACCCGTGACCCCCAAACCCTCCCTTCTCAAAAACTTACCACCCCTAACACTTCTACCCACCCAAAATCACCTACAACTCCCCTACACCTCATCCCCTCCCCTCTTCTCCCACTTATCTCTCTCCCCACTCCTATTTTACCCAATTTACCCTCCCATCTTCCAAATTTTATTTTCCCCCACCCCAAAAAAAACCCAATTTGCCAAATCACCTAATCTATCTAACAAAACACAACAAGAGTTGGACACTTACATCATAATTTTTTTGTCGTTGTGGTGGCATGTCGAGGCACCTGCACTGTGGCCCGCCTGATCCTTCTCTCGGCCTCTGCCATCACCAAATTGCTACCTGTGACTCCAACCAATCAAATCACACATACCAACCCCATGGACCTACCTCTCAAAAACCAATTACCTTTGTTTGGCTCACCAAATCAAATCTCTGTTCCGTCTAGACACTTTTCCCTTTTCTCTCTCTTGTGTCATTTTCTCAATTTTTTAGATGATAAATGAATAACAAAAAACATAGATTTTTGTTTTTATACTAAACCCGACCTAACCGATGCCAATTTTACCTTCACTGGCATCAGTCTTATGCCCTAACTTACCATGGATGGTTAGCCTGTACCGGTGTTGGTTACCCTTGACCGGCATCGGTCACATAATTTTCCACATTGCCCTAAATTTTACCCTATTACCCTACCCGTCACTCTTTTTCCACACCCAATCTTTACCCTGACCATTCCCCTCACCCTCTTTCCCTCATCATTTATTACCTACCGCATCCTCCTTTGGGGACTCATTATTTTACCCATACCTCGGCCCTACCCATGTCGTGACCTATATTCTTTGATCTAGACCATCGCTAGTGACCCTCGACCTCCTGTGTTCGTTATACCTTGTGGCACTGTTACCTATGTTGATTTACATGATGACCTTACCTTGCCTCTTGCCGTGACCATTTATCTTGACCCTACCTTTGGTGTATCAGAACACACCTAAATGTTCCTGCACCTGACCTATGTCATGTTTCCTAACCATATCCTATACCTTGGATACCAGAATCACCTCAACCTTATTTGGATAAAGCTATCGACCTTAGACAATGCGAGAGTTTGCTTGCTTTTCAACATGGCACTTTGTGTTGTAGTTTATACGTGTGTGTGTGGTTTCTTGTTGCTACTTTTGACCCTAACCCATTACCTAGATTACCGAGTAGACTTTGCTCCTTTCTCCCTGTTACCAACCTTCCTTTTCGTCACATTCACTTTTTATCAAACCACTAACCGATTTTTCCTTCTACCTCGTCAATTCCTGGTTTGAGGGGATCACATCCACCCACACATGGGGCAACCACATCTTATTTTTGTCAAGCATCACTTACCAATACAAGCTATGCAACAAAAAGGGGCAAAATGTAGACACCAAACTCAGGTCACACTCCCCTTAGCCCCTTGTTTATAAACACCATTAAACACATTAACCTAACCATGGCCCCCTTCACCTCACTATAATATTAGTTTAATTAATTTAATTAAATTAATTCATTATCCTCACCATATTTATTATTTAAATATCCTAATTGAGATAATTCTCACCTAAACACCTCATCTAGCCACCTCACCGTAAGACATATTCTTAGTAAGTTTTCATAACTAATGAAGACCTACCCAAACCCTAAAAATCAATTCCTACATTCTCTCTAACCACCTTCCCGCATGTTAGAAGAAAGTTTCTAGTCTAATCCATGGGTAAATGAAACGAGATCCCATAAAATCAAGGGGATTTGCCTAGTTTAGTAAACCTAGAAAATCCCACCCTAACCGATGCCAATTACCCTTAACCGCCATCGGTTAAGTTGGAACCACCATCGGTCACCTTTTAACCCCAAAACAACCTTATTTTTGAGGTTGGCAGATTCCTGAGAGATATCACATCTTTTGAGAACAAGTTTCAAGGAGAACATGCATGCAAAGAAGGAGATCAAGTATTTTCTCTTACACAGACATCCAACATTCACCCAAAGAACCATCCAAAGCACTCACCAAAGACAAATTTGATTCAATCAGGAAAGAAGGATAACACATGCAGCTCATGTAAGAGATCCCCAATATTTGGTGATCTTCTTCATTGTTTAACCTCTTACCAACACCTTCATTCCTCACTCACAGATGTATAGGACTAAATTCCAAGTAAGTAGAACATTTTACTCCTCTGGTTCACTTATTTCATCATTTTATTTTCATCCTTTGTTCTCCTAGCCACCCATTGACCTCCATTAATATTCACCCCTCCATATCCCTATTAAAACCTCACCAAATCCCATCCAAACAAATTAATACCTCATTCGACCATCCTAGTCCTTGGTGCAATCATAAGGGAGATCTAAAGCTCGTTCATGACATTCCCAAGGTATCCCTCAAGTAACTCGGACTAGTTCTCCCAAACTAGTGTTGGTCACCCTTAATCGGCATCGGTCTCTATATTTACCAATATAGCCCGAATAGTAACCTACCCACCTATTCTTGTATCCCTCTTAATCACCTGTGACCTTCCTAAGACCTCTCTCGTCGGACACTGCAAAGACCAGAACCACTTACTTGACCTTCGGATCTTATTTTAACCTATCTTGTTAGATTAGATATTTCTTATTGTGTTTTAAATGAGATACCTAAATCATTTTAACTACAATAGGATTTACTTTATTACCAACATTAAATTGTTTTAAATAGTGGATTGACAACTATCTAGGAAGTATCACACTTCCCAGATCTAGCATACACTAGGCAGTCCACTGCATATATTATTTAACTCTTTCTAGTGGTCTTGCTTTCTATTTTAGGTAGTTCCTCCCAGCAAAAAGGAAGCTCTCATGATCAGCTTTGGATTAAGGAGTCAACACGTGCGCAACAACCTATCAACCAACATTTCAACAGGTATTCCTCCTACACCCGTTACCCTATCTGTTTCATCATTTTCAAAGAAACATCTAAGAATCGGTAAAATAGAACTAACCTTCTCTATAGGTTTGTCTAAAGTAGCAAGTCCTACAAATTGAGAGTCAAATCCCATGTTACCAAAAAACATTGATTGCTCATCATTCATTTATGAAAAATCAGAGGGTGTTGTTTTTAGGTGATAATAGTTTTGGCATGCCCAGTGGGAAAAGTTTGAGGAGCTTTACATCTTCATTTCATCAAGTTTTATGTGCTCTTGGTGATATTTCAACATTTAAAGGCATTTTCAAGCATATCTAGCAACTCCACTAATTTAAGAAACACATTTTCTCATTTAGACCTTTCCCTTCATTCTTTCATTCATTTCTTCCTTTCCCTTCACCCTTCCATTCATTTTCATGATTCCACTTCATTCACGGCTCTTCACGAAGCTCTTCTATTTTTACATTTCAGTTCCTCTCCCTTTCATTTGTAGCAGTGGGATGATATCCCTAAAACAATTCGATAAACTTTCCTCTTTTCAATTGAAATGGAGATCAATATCCTCTTGATCATATTAAAGATATAGTCAATGAATGTTTCATTCATAATGCCATTAAATAAAATGTTTTCCTAAAACTTCTTGTTCTATAATTCATGGGGAAAGAAAAAAGATTGGTTCATAAGTTTGAATCCTCAATCGATTTCCACTCGGGATTAGCTGGGAGAACAATTTTGCAATCAGTTCAAGGAAAATGTAGATGTCATCTTCCTTATAGGACATCTTGGCATAATACTATGGGATTAAATGGAATACATCTCATATTTATACATCAAATTCAATAGGACCTAACATAGAATTCCTTAAGAATTCATACCCTCATAAGGTATGGCATTCTTGTTTTATTTTAGGGCCTTTGATTTTGATTTGGTTGTATTGATACAAGCTCTAGGAGGAAACACTATTCCTTGGGAATTTGACATTGCCATATTAACTGATTTTTTCCCAATAGTGAAATTAATCACTAGTATCTCACTTATGTATCATCTACAATTGGTCTCATCATGTTTGATTATTTCAGAACTATCGATGATGGTATGAGTTTGATTAAGAAGGTGAGATTGTGTAAAGTGAGAAAAATAGGGCATCTTCTTCAAAAGAGAATCAATTAGACTTAGAGGAAGAGGATCCACAAGAAGAATAGTTTTTGTAGCACCACAAATTTTAGACTAGCCTACAAATAGTCATCTTCAAGAGGGAAGTCTACATGATGCCCCCACTCATGGGGTTGAGATTCAATAGAATGGGAAAACCAAAAGGATCTTCCCATGCCCAATTAGATATTTTGCTATTCTAGAGCCAAAAATAGAGTTGTAACCGAGTTATACTCATTTCAAATCATGAGGATGAACTTGAGAAGACCATAGGTCAACATTAATGCCTCCCAGATCTAAATACAAGACAACTAAAAAGGTATTAATTTTTTTCATTGTTGGTACTTTGAGAATAAGGGTGGAAAAACAACTTCATAGTAGTTTTTTACTCTTATTAAAGACCATGTTCAGTCCAAATTAGTTACATGGTCTCATTTTGTGAGGAAAGGTAGCTAATTCTCCCTTTCTATTGCAAAAAATTTAAGCTTCCTTTGCCTCTGGTTAGACTAGGTTAGTATAGGTTTGCTTTCGGTAGAATAGTAATTCTTGTCCACACTATGCATGTTTCCTCTTGTAACATATATGATTTACATTTTGTAAATATATTTTTTTTTCCTTTTGTTTCTCATGCACATTTTAATTCTAGTCCATGTCATGGTGGAATTACATAGTTGGATTAGTTTTTAACATTTATTTCGAGCTCCACTGAGATAAATTTGAAGCTAGCGGTCACTATAAAATTTTGGTTTAGTGTTAAGTTCATACGGATTCGGATACAAATATTCAAAGGAAAATATCAGTTTCTTTAATGATGGGCTTGACTCCATGCCCAATGTATGCTTCAAGGATAATGATATCTTGAATATAGCAGGCAGATTACCCGTGAGTTTCCAAATTGTTATCAAATTTTTCACCTTGTGTAAAATGGCTAACTGTAAAACTGGAATAAGGAACTATGATGGAGCCTTGGAGAAGAAACTAGTCAAATCAGTGTATTGCAAGTTTTGGGGTTGTTTGTGGAACTATTTCCATAGGCCTTTAGTTCCCCATAATTATGTTTGGTCAATAAAGTGAAAGAGGTGATGATGTGTTATGGAGTTTGGAGCGGGGCTAGAAACTAAATATAATCCGATAGCATGACATTTATATTTTTGAAAAATTTGAATTCAAATTTGGGAATGAAACTAAATATTAGTTCAACATACCTTTATGAAATAGATGGTCAAACTGAATGAGTCAACAATTTATGGATGATATGGTCGGGATGTACAACATAGATCAATAATACAAGTGGGAAGAATACCTTCCATTGGTTGAATTTACGTATAATAACACCTATCATGATTCATTGACAAATGGATCATTTCGAAGCATTGTATGGTACAAGGTGTAGGACTCCCATATCTTAGTATAGTACATAATACAAAGTGTTAGTGGGCCCTAAAATGTTAACAGAAATGGAAAGGAAAGTGAATCTCATTCGTGAGTGATTGAAGGATGTTGTTGATAGGAGGAAGAGTTACACACATATAAAATGTATAAACATAAAAATTGAACTTGGAGACAAGGTATTCTTAATGGTTAATCCCAATAATAGTTTGATAATGTTTTGCAAGGATGCTAAGCTATCACCAAGATATGTCGACCATTTGAGATTTTAGAAATCCTAAGTTTGATAGTATATCCTTTAGTGTTACCTCCCACATTTCCCAAGATTCATAAGATGCATGATTTTTTTCATGATTCCTTTCTTAAGAAATATGTTTTAGATGTAACACATGTACTTAATTGAAACTCTTTGTAGGTTTAGGATTTGGGTCTTTTGGCAGTAGAACCTATCAAATTTCTGAAAAATTATAGATTACACCTGAGAAATAGAGAAATTTCTGAATGAAAGGTCCAATGGGAAAATTATTCAGAATAAAGTTAAACTTGGGATAATTTAGAAGAAATTAAAAAAATGTTTCCTTATCTATTCCAGTCATAAAACCCGATATTTGATGATTTATTAAGTCATATTTCAGACTCTACGATGAAATTGGAGGCTTTAAAGGCTATTATAGCCAATAAATTTATCATAGATAATTTTGTTTTATAGAAAATATCATGTTTGGATGAAAATGTTTGATATTTTGTTATCTATATGATATAAATATGTGAGTGGTTTATTTTTTTTTCCACCAATGACTAAAATCATCAGAACGATGATTCATTAAGGGGGAATTATGTCACATACCTCATTTTCATTTTGTTTTGTCACAAAATTGAGGTATTTAACGTGAAGTGGGTCATGAGGTCTTGGGTAAAGGAAGTGTTACGTGGTTGGTGTCACAGCTAAGTGTACACACATATACCACTGGAAAGGATATACATAATTACACGTATTTATAAACCAAACTAAGTAATGATGCTTATCACTAAACACTCGTGAAATAATCTACATTAATGACTTGTTTTGCTTGCTTGGTTTTTTAGTTTTCTTTACCTTACTATGTTTATGTGAAGTTTCCAATACTTGAGCATATTATTTGACTATTGTACCTTTTATGGATAATTTGGTTTATCATTTTACTAGGAATAAAGAATTAAAAAGTATGTTTAATCTATACAAAGTTGTAATGTATTATTCGGTATTTGGAAGTAATTATGATTCTTAAAAAGACACTAGCATTCTTATGTCATTGTATCGGTTATTGATCATAAAAAAATGTGATGGATTTCATAAAGGACAACTAAATTTTGGGATTGTCAAGGTAAAAGTCAATAAGTTGACATATTAATCTTTTTAAAATAAAAACAAAAAGTTTTCTTATAAAATATTGACTTAGAAAATGTTGCGAGGTAAAGAGGATGTCAATTATAGTGATATTTGATTATTACTTGAATATTTTATTAAGCTTGATTAGAACACATATAATGTTCAATTCAAGGATTGAATGATTTTTAACATTATGCATGGATTGAAACTATTTTTCTTGACTCATGTCTTTGACCGATCGGGCTCCTATTGAGAGATTATTGATTTGAATGGGAATGTTATCCTTATAACTTTTTAATGAGAATTTCAATTATTTAAACAACTATGACAGACTCCATTCTCATTTTTTATTAAAATAGAAAAAGGTTAATTCATCAAATTGTATGGTTAAGTTGATTGGCTATACTCCATTTCATTGGTAAGTAGATTAGTGAAGGTAAATCATTGGCTTTTATTTAAAGTAGATATCATGGCCCTTAACCATATACCATTGAATCTTACATTACTTCGGATAAATTATATGGTCTTCCACCATTATTGTGTCTTATGATCATTAGATATAGAGATGTTCTTCGACCAAATTGTATGGCATTGAATCGTGTTTTGAATTTAATGCACCAATGCAAAAGGTTTAAGTTTTTTTTAATCTTTCACTCCATGAAAAATGGAGGGAGGCGAAGATGGCGGAGGTCATTTATTGAGCCAACCACTACATGTCACCTACTATACTGAAAGGAATTTAATATCCTGAAATACTTGAGAATCTTCCTCCACAAGCTACCTTCATGTAAAAATTGGTATCCTGAACTATTATTATTTTGGTTGAGATATCCTTTCCTACGGGCGTTCGAACCTCCATTGTCTGTGCATGTGAGTTTAGAACTATTATTTGTTGATATATTTATGTAAAATTATTTGGAAGACTCAATAATATTTAAAGATTAGTCTGCATGTTTTGGGGTTCTTGTTATTTGAATATGGGTCATATTACTGTGATAATCGTATGATTAAAATAGTGAAGAAATATTACGGGATTGGTTGGAGGTTATTAAAGAAATTTAGATAGACGATTTGTGAGAACGTTAACTTCATAGGCATGGATTTACACCCCTCTTTTTGGTTATTTCATTTTGAAATGATTGTGTGACTTCTGGATGGTTATTTTAATGATTTATTATAGTGTTATCTTGCAAATATTTGGAACTTGCGATGATCGGGTTAAGCCCTTATATGGGTGTTTGAATAAATTTCTTACTAACCTATCTTATAATGAATTTTCCATTTGAATTTATGATTGTGCATGCTTGGTTTTTTTGAGTGCAAGTTTGTTGTTAAATTTGATCTGGGTATTTTGATTAAATATTATTTAAGACAGTTGGTGTATAACCATTGTGTTTGTATAAATGGTTGGAAATCATTTACCCAAATCTTTGAAACTTAAAAAAGGAACTGCTGCCATGCCTAAGTTTTATCCGAGACTGTGAGGATGATTGTTAGTACTAGTATTTTGATCTAATAATTTTTAACCATGTTTGCATCGTGGGTATTCGGTATTCCTTATTATAACTAGGTTTTCAGTGTATGTCTATCTTCGGCATGCATATAATTTTGCTATTTACTTTTTTAAGGACTCTTTTCATGGAATGAAACTTGGTAGACCACACCAAGCTTGTAGTTGTATTGTGTCTCTTATAAATTTAATATCTAACTTGAAAGCTTGATCTCTAGTTTTTATTGGGTGGGTTTAAATTTTATCACCGTGCATGCTTTTATATGAGTTGAGGTTTTCACTTTTTCATCATGTTTTCTTATATGTTGGAAATCATGACTGTCATATTGATCAAGATAAGATAAAAAGATTTAGGTTTGATGATGTATTTATGAAGGAGTACTTGTGTCTCTTTGATTGAATTAAAAAGGTTTGGTTTAGTGATATCTCAAAGAAAATTAAATCTAAGTTTTACGTGGGAAGTCTTCTTTGAGAATATAGGATCATGTCTATATATATATTTGAATGTTATTTAATTATTGACCGATTAAATCATTTTTCAAATATAAGAGTTGTCAATGAATAAATGAATGGGTTAGTGTAAATTGTGTGATATTTTATCATCTAGTTTAATTGAGAAATGCAATGTTGTTTTGGGTAAGTTGATGATACTCTATGTTAAGAGGTTGTTTTTGGCTTGTATACTAAGGAAATATGATAAATAAACATTTTTGAAATAAATAGTTTGATTTGTTTATCTTTAAGAAAATAGTACTGACATTAAATTATTTACCCATTAAATTTAGAATTCAAAGAGAAAATTTTAATATTTAGTTGTTTTAATTAAGTTGATATGGGGAAATATTAATATGGAGAAAATAATTGGCTTCCCTTTTCTCGATTGTCAAAAGGATAGACTAGATGATTATTGTGGATGTAATTTTGTGTATAAATTTATTTTCTTAAATTGATGGTGAAAGGGAAGATGGATATGAGTAATGTGACTTAGCTTGCACTCAACTTGAAAAGTGAGACCTAGATCGTAAACCTTCCTAATACATGAAACTAAAAATTTAGCTAACAAGATGTGATCCAGGATAATTGTGATGAGTTGACTATGTGGTAATGGGACAAGTTTCATTTGGCTTGTGTGTAATCATGAAACTAAGCATGAAAAACATATCTTGAAATTGTTTTCCGGAAAATCTTGTACTAGATGAATACACTTTGTCATCAGTTCACTGAGTTCCAAAACAATGGTGTGAGATGTCAAATGAAACTCAGTTAACTAATTTTTAGGTAGACACTTAGAACTACATCAATTCTAAAACCTAGATGAATAGGTTAATTAGTTACATACATGTTATGTAAACTCAAAAGAGTGATGATAAACAGGATCGAAAAGATCTAATTTACTTTTACAATTGCACAAGGTTATCTTTGTTATCAAATGGATTATAAAATATATTTCTTGTTGGATTATTATTGTTGTCATATAAAATCATTGAAGGCATGAAATGGGGTTAAGGGTTTTGTTTAAAATAAATTCCCTTAATTTTGATATATTATAAGATGGGAGTTATAAGAATAGTTCCCAATCTAGAACTTAACTAATAAATGAATGTATAATAATTTGGGGATCAATATGTGTAGATTAAGTAGAACCCATTAATTAGTGTAGTTATAGTTTTATTTTTATTCTAATTGGGTTAAACTTAACAATAATGGAAATGATTTTTTCCATTATTGTTAAGTTTAACCCAATTAGAATAAAAATTATATATCTATGTAAGTCTATGTTATTATACTATCATATTTGTATTAAGTTAAACTAGAATTTTACCATCTTTACTTGGAAGAATAATCTCCTTCCTAATATTTCCATATGATTATGTGTCTCGTGGACCCTATGATTTTAATTATTTTCTTCCTTATATATATGTGGTGTCATTTTGTTGAAACCTATAGGTGTATTTCTATTGGTCCATGTATCATTTAAATCATATTTTTAAACTCTAAGTGATCTTAGTAACCCATGAAATATTTCCACGTATTATGATTTTACAAGTAAACTTATTTCCATTCTCTTCCTACAATATTTCCATAGGTCATACAAGGTATTAGCTTCATCTCATGTGATCCTAAAAGAATGGTATTAGACCATGTGTCTCTTACCACTTGGGAATTTAAGTAAAATCCCTTTTTGGATGGACAACATCCCAAGAATCCCAATACCCCACGTGATAAAGTTGTTAAATCATGTCTTTTACCACTTATCCAACTCTAACCTTTCATACAAAAGATTTAAATTTCTATTATTGATTTTTCTCTCCATGATTTAGTAGTCCTATGATTTTGACCTTATAATCACAATTATTTTACCTTAATATCCCATGAACTTCAAGACCTTATGAAAGTTTTAGATCCTATAAACTTTGGAAAGCCCATGAAAACCTAAGATCTCATGAGCTCCAAGAATATGAGAATTATGAGATTTTGGAAATTGGTCACATGTAAAAATATCAAGAATTCACTAGTTCAAGTTGTTGAGACCAAAAGATCTTGAATGTCATACCCTTAACATCCTATGATCATGCCATAAATTCCCTCTCTTGTATGTCATTTTCTATTTCTCAAATTTAATAGACTAGCCAGATAATCCAATATGTCCAAAAATAAGTATCCAAATTATGTGATTGGTCCAAATAACTAGAGCCCATCATTAGTTGATTTCATGACCTCATGATCTCATGATATCTCTTTCCTCGCAAGAATTGAACTATGGCTTCCATAGTTCAATACCTAAAAATGTAGAAATCTTGTGATTGGTTGGTAACCCAAGTACGTGATTGGTTTCCAATTGTGACTCTGTTATTGAGCCATGTGTCCATTTTATTATCAAATATTTTATAACACATAATTACAATACTTATGTTGTCTCGTGATATTTCCCATAATCCTCACATTAACGTAGATGTATTTTGTGTTATAAAATGTGAAAGTGTTGCTATATTAACTATATTCATATGAGAAAATTTCACATCAATAATTATTCGTTATATCATTAGAATAATACATTACATATCTATAGCTGAGTTAGTTCCTATTATTAAGGAATTTTCTCCAATTAAATATAATAACATGATATATTGTTTATGACACTATATATGTTTTAACTTGCTAAGAAATAATCTTACTTTTTAAACCATACTGTTTGTAGTCTCACCGCACCATAAGTAATATTTACTCTACTATAAATATGAAACATGTGGAGAAATAAAAAGGATTATTTTTAACATTCCCCCTTAGTGCGAACATGGTAAAAATATTCACACTCATAAATATAGTATGCTCACCCCTATCAAACGTACAACTATATGATTCATGATCTTGATACAAAAGGAAGGTTATCTCCTTGCATGGTTTTAAATAAGCTTACCAAAAAACTATACATGAACATGCCCCATAAACTGTCCACCTCATCTTATTTTTTTGATCTCCCACAAACCTTTTCAATATCTATGAACTATATTACATCGGTGCTTTTGTTCTCTATAACATTTTTACATTAGGTAAGTACATAAGAATCACTGCCCCACTTATTACCAATATGAATAAGAGTAATCACATTGGAAAAGATTTCACATTACATCCCATAAGAAAAAATTGTTCTTAAGTGTAGCCATTATTGTCAACCAACGCCACTCGATCTTGAATAACGTGGGATACTACCACTACCACATATGAATCACCGCCAAACTTTACTTCGATACTTTTCCATCACCTCTGCATTCTACTTCACATAGGGTTACATTGCCTCCACATTATCTTCATTTGTCTCGTGCACATACGATTCATTCACTTCTCCAACATCTATCTCATACACTACTGATCTTAGAGCATGGTCACACGCTCTTATCTCAGCAAACATCGGGTGGACCCTCATATTTATCTCTTATTGAATAACATAATCATGACTACACACTTGGGGGAATCATACATATTCTACCCCTTCTAGCATTATCAGTTATTTTTCACTTCTACTCATTCACTCTACACTATGCATATAATCTCCCACATGCATATTACATATCTTGATACATCTATATTTTCCTCACCCGATGAAACACTCTTGTGTTTTTGTTCACACTTGATTGTTGAGGGCATAATATATACATGAATTTCACACTTCACACTTCACACTTCACACTTCACACACACTTCACACTTCACACTTCACACTTCACACTTCACACTTCACACTTCACACTTCACACTTCACACTTCACACTTCACACTTCGCACTTCACTCTTCCCACTTCGCACTTTGCATTTCATACTTCGCACTTCGCACGCACTTCGCACTTTGCACTTCGCACGCGCCGCACTTCGCACTTCACACTTTGCACTTCGCACTTCGCACTTCGCACTTCACACTTTGCACTTCGTATTTCGCACTTCGCACTTTGCACTTCACACTTTACACTTCACACCTCACACTTCATGCACACTTGACATATTTTCTCGTAACTTATACCACACACTTTATGCATTCTTCACTCAATACATTCATGATACATCTTTCTCGCATCTATTTCTATATGCTATGTTCATTACCCTATGACGCACTCTAGTTTAACATTTAATACTTGAATAATGAGGGTATAAATATAAAATGAACCTCACCATACTCACCCACTCATGCACACACTCTCTACACTTTACACTTTATCGATCATATATTTTTAGCACACAATTCAAACCATTTTGCAATGACACACTCTTGTTATTTGGTTCATTCTCGACTACTAAGGGGGAATGTATAAATGAAACTCATCTCATACATACTCATCCATATTCACTCGGAGGGAAAGTGACTCCTACCACACTCGGTTTATATTCCATGCCATCTCATCTAAAAAATACTACGTATCTTGGTCACATTAACTCTTTCTTTCTTATGTTAACATGAACACTTTTTATACATGCTAGACATATATCTTGTATGTCATTATCTTTCTATATACACATGTGCATTCACTTTCCTTTTTAGTTATGATCAAAAAATCTACATAGATGATTTGCACAACACCTCATACCGAGTCCACAATGGCTCCTTGGGGCATCCACTTTTGTATACACTACATGTGTTATTGTTTAATTTTTTGTAGCACATTAATTTATAATACTATACACCATTTTACATACTTTCTATTTTTCTAACATGCTGATGGGTGCCTCATGTGCATCATTTTTTTGCAGGTCTATTTTCTACCATGGTTGTTTGTTTCTTTTCTTGCTATTATCTGTCATTTTTTACAGGATTTTCCCTATCTTGTTTGTTCTTAAATTGGTTGTATATGTTTGGTAATGTTGGCCTCTATTATCTTGAAATATCATGAGTGATGTCCCATATTTTCAACCCACTTTTTGTGGTCTATATCTTTGTATTTTAACATTTTGTCTTCTTGTGTGTTAGATTGAACATTGTCTTCCTATTGGTTAGCTTACATATTATATTCTACATGTGTTTTTATATTTCTTGCACTAATACTTATTTCCTATCCAATTTGTTTGTGTGTTCCTTATTTTATACCAAGAACATTCCCTCCCCCTATAAGGTATCGTTTTAGTTTAATGATTGGTCCTCCTTTGGAATGTATTATCCTCAACGATGTCACATCAGCCCCAAATGAGGGGGGCATCATTGAGTGAATCAATCACCCCATACAACAGTCTTCTGTCCAATTAGAACACAATTAAGTACCAATACAACACAATCTTCAGTCTCATAAATGACCCAAAATATGACTTGGGTCCTCAGCACAATACTGACACTAGTACCCAACACCAAAAAGTAGCGACTAGGTGCCCCCGATGCTTCACGGATGCTTGTGATTAGGGGTAAGTTACACATATTTCTTAAGTTTAGCATAGTTTTCAGCATTTTACACAATGGATTTTACATGACAAATAGTCCTTTAGCACTCGACATGCATGTAGTACACCCTCTTTTCTAATTTCATGTTGGATTATAATTATTCAAAATAGATCAGATTTTTACACACCATATGCAATGGTGTTCTACATTTTTGGAAGAAGTTAAATGTTGGAGGATGAAACCATACTTTTCCCCTATACTTATTCCTTTCATGGGGTGACATCACCCAAAAACTTGCAGATCAACACAACCGACATGAGATCACTCAAAAATGCATTCTTCTACATCATCTTCAAGATCATTTCTATCCCTTTATCTCATCCTGGATCATTTACACATGTTCCTTTTTCACATTTTACATACTTTCTTTCATACTTTTACTCGTTTTGCTCATGTACGTGTATTTTACTACTTGTTCTTTTTCTCTTTTCTTTTGCAGGTCCATCCTTATGAGAAGTGGTAGTCACATCATCACATAAAAATCACACATCAACACCAATGAAAATCGACATCGATAATATGTACAAACAAAAATCTACGAGATAGGATCTCACCCTAGGTCAATATCATCACTTATTTTCACTTCCTCTTGTTTAACATCCATGCTTCTAATTTTTATCACTCCATTATTTTTCTTTTCTCTCAACACACTTTTCACCATCAATCTATAAGGTTATAAGGTATGAATATCTTATCTACTATATGTTATGAAAAATTCTCCCAACAACATAAAGTGGGGGCAAATGTAGATACTAAATCATACACTTTAGGTATCTATCTATTCCTTATCACATACTACTATTGATATTATTTGTAAATAAGAAAAATACTAATTGAACCATGTATTTGGCCACATTTTCTTGCTTTCTATTACCACTTTTTATCTTACACTCCTTTTCCATTATATCTTTTTATACTTTGGCATTTCTCGCCACACGGACATCGTGCCCTAGTCTAGGAAAATCTTGCGGTCGCATAATTTACGAGGTTTGATGCAAAAATTTCTTCTTTTTTTCATCAGTTCATCACTTCAAAGACATAGTCTAAAATTACTTACAAATCGGATAAGTGTTTCTATCCCTTATTTATAACTAGGGTTTTATAGTTTCTAGCTTATTATACTTGGGTTAGATTTTTATTCCGTAACACACTTATTTACAACACTATTACATATTTAGATTAGGAATTTTATTCATTTATCAATATTTTTCTTAATCATCAAGCAATTTTTTTTTAAATCAATAAAATACCTAATCTAAATATGTAACAACGATATAAAGGAAATATGAAATGAAATACAGATATACCAAGAAAAATAAGCTAGTAATTATGAAACCCTAGTTACAAAAGAAATTATAGAAAGACTTAGTTGATTCACAATTAATCATGGGTGTGATGAAGTGACGAACTGATGAATAGAGAGGCAAAATATATCGTAAAGAGCCTCAAAAAATTGTGCCATCGCAAGACTTTTTGAGACTAGGGAACCTAGAATGGGTTAGGGGTACTGCGAGTACCGTAGACCTGCTCGGGCATCTGTGACTTCTAAGAACCTCAAAACAACTCTTTTGGGTGATTGTGATATGTTTGATGTCCTTTTATTTTTGTCACTAGTATATTTCATTAAGTTCACCGATGTTGCATGTAACCCTGCAATGAAGAAATGACCTACAAAACCCTTAAAATTGTATCAAATCCTAAAAATAAAATAATGTAAATAATGGGTCAAATTGTCCTCGTATGTCAAAAAAGTGAACTTACGACCAAGATTTGTACTACATCTCAAAACCAATTTAGTTCTATCTCGTGTGTGTGTCAAAATTCTTTCCTAGTTGGATCTAGTGTGTGTCACATTTGATAGCAAGCAAGTAGCTATATATATAAAATATCGATAGATGTGTGTATAAAAGAATGAACTTCCCCTCCTATGCATATATGCGAAGAATTCAATTTCTTGTCCCTTGTGTGGAGCTATAGTGGATACTTGAATTCTCTAGAAAATACTTTGAATTTAACCTTAAGTGGTGATAGCTAATACATAGTGCTTGGTCCTTTATTGTGGTCACATAACTTTATATTTATATTGATTCCCTTGTTTGAATTTCGTAATTAACTTCAAAAATACCGAATACCAAAAAGAAAATATCTCCGAATGGATAGAAAATACCTAAAATATGTGATGAAAGTACAAAGAGGTTAGGTGCACCGGTGGAGACAACGACACCGGATGCTTATGTCCTAATTGGGTCTTTGGTATTCGAGAATCAAAGAAACTTAAGGGTCGAAGGTTAGACTGGGATAGAAGGTGTGTAAGACAAAAAAGGAAACATAAAACAAATAAATATGGCCAAAAAAGGGTCAATTAGTATTTTTCTTACTTAGGAATCATATGAATAGTATTATGTGATTAAAATTAGATAGATACCCAAAAGTGTGTGATTTAGTGTTTACATTTTCCCCATTTAATGTTATTTAGCCAATGATTGAATTTTTTTATAGATAATATATGCATGCTTAATAACTATGTAGATCAATGACAAGAATCATGCCGACAAGCAAGAAAAAATGTGGAGTGATAGAAATATGAAGCGTGGATGCTAGAGAAGAGGAAGTTAAAAGAAGTGATGATGATGACCCTAGGGTGAGAGCATATATGTAGATGTTCAAATTTGTACCTATTGTTGATGTCGATTGTTGCTTATGTGTTGATGTGTGATTGATGTGCAAAGATGAGACTATCACTTCCCATAAGGATCGGCCTATAAGAGAGAAGAACGAACAAGTAGTCAAATTCATGTATATGAAAATTTTAATCAAACCACGTGAAAATTATGTAAAAATGCAAAAGGAACACGTGAACCTCATCCGTGATGAGTGAAATAAATACAAGGATATTGTAGATGATGTAGAAGAACACATGTGTTCGGCGATCTCACGCTTGAGCCAGCACTAAATGCCGCTTTTTAGGCGATCTCATGCCAACAAAAAAACAAGTGTAGGGAGAAAAATGGTGTCATCATCTAACCTTTAACCACTTCTGAAGTTTAGAACACCACTTGAAGATGGTGGGTAAAAATATGATCTAGTTAAATCCAACATGAAAGTATAAAAGAATTTGTAATGCATGCATGACGAGTGTTGAAGGATTGTATGTCCTATAAAATTCGTTGTGTAAACTGTCAAAAATTGTGTTGAATTGAAAAATGTTTTCTAACTTCCCCTTGGTCACAGTGTCTCGGAAGGGTTAGGGCCACCAAGGCATTACTATCTCGGTGTTGGGTGATGGTCTTTATGTTGTATTGAAGACCTAAGTTAGGTTTCATGTCATTATTGAGATTTGGAGACTATGTTGATTTTGTGCTTTGACCCGTA
The DNA here is from genome assembly GCA_018340775.1 of Taxus wallichiana var. yunnanensis. Classification (NCBI taxonomy): domain Eukaryota; kingdom Viridiplantae; phylum Streptophyta; class Pinopsida; order Cupressales; family Taxaceae; genus Taxus; species Taxus wallichiana. The sequence goes on from CM031242.1 coordinate 79,541,991, forward strand.
ATGAATTGTGTTTATAGGATATTGTATGGGGTGATTGATTCACCCAATTATGCCCCCTTATTTAGGTACACCATACAATGTCGGTGAGGAGTATGCAACTCAAAGGAGGATCGACAACCGACTGAAATTGATGCCCTATAGGGGGAGGGAGTGTGCTTAGTAGAAACCAAGGCACACGTAATAAAAGTTATTGGGAAACAAGTGTTAGTGAAAAAATATAATCATGCATGTATAAGACAAGATGTAAGCTAACAAGTAGGTAGACAATGTTTAAGCTAACATGCAAGAATAAAAATGTAAAAAAGAAAACGTAGATTGTGAAATACAGATTACAAAATGGAACATCACTCATCTTTGTCATAAGAAAATCGATGCCAACATAGCCAAAGGAATACAATAAATCATAGAACAAACAAGATATAAGGAAAATCCTACAAATAATGGAAGACAATAACAAGAAAAGTAACAAACAACCATGGTAGAAAATAGATCTATAAATAAAATGTTATAAATGAAGAGCCCGTTAGCATGTTAGAAAGATAGAAAGTATGTTAAAACATGTATAATCTGATATATTAATATGCTATGAAAAATTAAACAATATCACCCGTAGTGTATACGAAGTGGATGTCCCGAGGAAATATTGTGGGACTGGTATGAGGTGTTGTGCCAAGATCCATGCTACATGTATCAATCTGTGTAGATTCTTCAATCACAACTAAAATGTTAAACAAACGTGCATGTGTATATATAAATATAATGATATATAATATATTTGTCTAACATGTGTACAAAGTGTACATGTAAGCATAAGATATTAAGAGTAAATACGATTGAGATATGCAATATGTTGTAGATGAGATGGAATGGAATTTAGAGTGGATGATAGGATCAGGTTTCCACATGAGAAAATGTGTATAAGTGTGCATGTGATGAGGTTTTCTTATAAATTTTCCTTAGCATTTAAGAATGAGCTATAGAAAAATAGTGTGTCATTGAGAAATTGTTTGAATTGTGCACTAGAAAGATATGATCGATAAAGCGTAAACCATAAAGAGTGCGTGTGCAAGTAAGTGAGTATGGTGAGGTTAATTTTAGATTGATACCCTCAACATTCGAGTATGAATTATTTAACTAGAGTGTTTCATAAGGTAATTAGCATAACATATAGATTTAGATGCGAGAAAGATGTATCATGAATGGATTGAGTGAATAATGCGCAAAGTGTGTGGTAGAAGTTTGTGAGAAAAGATGTGAAGCGTGCACTAAGTTTAAAGTGTTTATTATGTGAGGTTCATGTATATAGTATGCCCTCAACAGTTAAGTGTGAACCAAATCACGAGAGCACGTCATCGGTAATGATGAAAACGTGTATCAATACATGTGATTTGCATATAAGAGTCTATATGCAAAGCATCATATGGAGACAGTAAAGATGCAAGATAGATGATAATGCTAAAAAGGGGGAGAATAAGTATGATGCCCCCAAGTGTATGATGATAGGTATGATCAAGTAACATCATCTAAGAGGTCATCATTGTCATTGTCAAAATCAAATGGGGATGCGTTAGAGACCGATAAGCAATAATATGTGGTTGTTCTAGTAAAGAGCCATTACAATGCAAATTTTACATTACCATTTATATTCCTCGTCGGTTAAAGGTTGTAATGGAAAGCCATGTTGGTACCAACAAGTAAGGTTTTTTTCATAGCCGAGAAATGAGTCATTTCAAATGAAAACATGGCCAAAAGGCATGGGGAATGAGATGTCTATATGACTAGGATCTAAATTTCCACCAATGTAATCAATCCAAGAGTTCCCTAGTGCAAGTGGAGAGGTGCGCGGATTACATAAAACAAAGACTAATAAATGAAATAATTGGAGGCCATAAGTAACATTAATGCAAATGTATCCATGATATAGATGTGGTGAATGTGGTGGAGGTAAGATATGATCAATTGTAAACCCAAGTCGAGTCAAGTCATCATGTGTTCGGATAGTGTCGAACAAACGGGATCGAATGGAATGTGTGACCAATAAGCATTATTCATGAAGAGCGTGCATGTGAGAAGAGGTAGTGTAAATGAAAATTTCTCATGAGAAGAAACAGAAGGTGGTATGATGTCTGATATATGGACATATGCTTGATAAAGTACCATAGCACTCGTAGACGAGTGTGATCGAAGTAGATGGAATAATGTCTAGTGCATAAACAATTCCAATGAGTGGAGGAAAATCATCTGGATAAGACATGGGTCATTGATCAACAACATGATGTATAGTATCAAAAATTAGAATAGGTAATGCAGTGTTAGGATCTATGTTGCAATGTTGGAATGGTGTATTATCATCGATAATTTCATATTTAAATCCCTCATGTAAAAATATAACAAATCGATGAACTGTAGAAGATACTACTTGCATTCGATGAATTCATGGCCCACCAAGTAAGAAATGGTATGAAAGTGTGAGATCAATGATGAAGAATGGAAACAAAATAGTATTTGGCCCATCTATGAGTGGTAAGGTGACGGTGCCTAAGAATGGATACATAGTAGAATCATATGCTCTAATTGAAAGTGATGTTGGGTTAATATTATCTACGTAAAGGCCTAGCACCTAAATGAATGATAACAGACAAATATTGAGCTCGGATATAGTATCGACTAAGATGCGCTTGATGTATAAGTTGTTGATGCAAACTTTTATATAGAGAGGGGGATCATTGTCATATATAGAAATATTTTCAACTATAATGGATGGAAAAGTAATTTTTTGAGAAAACACAATGAAAATGTATGATAAACAACATTTGGATGAATGGTGGAAAAGATGCGAGTAGTAGCCAAAAGATTAATGATTTTAGCACAACACTCAGGATTAGATAGCAATAAATCATGATGAGAAGATTCTAGGAAAAATAAAAGAAAAAAAGGTATGAGGATCCTAAGAGAATTTGAAACGAGTCGGGTTCACCAAAAAATGAATAAAATTCCTAATCTAAATATGTAACAACAACCAGAAACAAATATGCAATGAAATATATATCGACTCCAAGAAAAATAAGCTAGTAATTATGAAACCCTACTTGTAAATGAAGAGATAGAAAACTTATATAATTCACAACTAATCATGGATCACTTATTTCAAGTGATGAATTAATGAACAAAGATGGAAATGTGTTACATAGAGCCTTAGAAAATTATGCAACCGGAAGATTTTCTTGGACTGGGGCACCTCGAATAGGTCAGGGGTGCTTGTGGGCACTTCAGACATGCTCTGCACACCTGCGATTGCTTAGAGGGTTGTGAGATGTTCATTTTTATTTAATTCTTTTCACTATTACATCACATCAAGTTTTCTGATGTCACTTGTAATATTCAATGAATAAATGACCTGTAAAACCCTCAAAAGTGCATAAAACCCCAAAAAGAAAATAATGTAAATGATGGGTCGAACTGTCCCCGATCATTTGTTAAACAAGTGAAATTAGATCGAGCACTACACTACATCATAGACCCAATGTAGTTCTATGTGTGTGTGTGTGTCAAAAATCATGCCCTATGTGGATCTTGTGTGTTTCATACTTGATAAGCGAGCAAGTAGCTAGATGTAGAAAATGTAGATATATGTGTGTATGAAAGAATGAACTTCCCCTCCTATGCATGTATGTAGAAGAATGCAGTCCCTTATCCCTTTTGTTAAACTAGAATGCACACTATAATTCTCTAGAATAACCTTTCAATGCAACCTTAGGTGGTTTTAGTTAATTCTTAGTGCTTGGTCCTTTATTATGATCACATAAATTTATATTTATATGATTCCCTTGCTTGAATTTCGTAATTAACCCTGAAAAGGCAGACTAATAAAAATATAAGATTCCCAAATGGATAGAAAGGATCCAAAAGATGTGAGAAAAGTACAAAGATGTCGGGGATCCCGGAAGGGACAAGGGAGCATGACGCCGGTGTCCTAGTTGGGCACTAGTGTCTAGACTCAAAGAAACTAAAGAGTCAAATGTCGAATGGGCTAGAAGGTGTGTAAGACCAAAAGATGCAACATAAAATAAGAAAAGATGGTCAACGACATGGGTCAATTAGTAATTTTTTTACTTAGGAATCATATGAATAGTAGTATGTGATTAGAACTAGATAGATACCCAAAGTGCATGATTTAGTGTTTACACATGCCCCATCGATTATCCACATCATGTAGTTTTTGGATCTACTATAAACCTTTTAAAGATCTATGAATTATATTACATTGGTGATTTTGTTCTCTATAACATTTTCACATTAGGTAAGTACATAGGAATCACTTCCCACTTATTACCAAACTGAATAAGAATAATCAAATTCAAAAATATTTCACATTATATCCCATAAGAACACACCATTCTTAATTGTAGCCATTGTTGTCAATTTGTCACTCGCTCTCGAATAACATAGGAAAACACCACTACCGTGCTTGTAGCTTCCTTGAATTTAGCCAATTTTCTACAAAATGGAAATGGAACATTGGTGTTATGTTCCCCCCACAATGTGAAATTTCCACCAAGAGCATTGAAAAGAAAACTATATTGTATTACATACATACTACGTCTATATTTTGCGGTCTAGATTTTTGACACATGATCACCATTTCTAGTGAATGTATTCACCAGTTGATCATCTTCCAATGAAGTACGAAAGTTAGAGGATCTATGTAGTTAGTTTCCTTCCTATATAATTATTTTCCAGCATCCACAATACACACCACTCAAAGTGGAAAACTAATATAAAACATTCTACAAAACCTAAAAACCAAATAGTCACACCAAAAATGCCACACCGTAATGCAGCCCCATTGTTGGTGACCGATGAGAGGTCACCGATCAACCTCCAACCTCTTGTGCCTCAATCCTCCGATAAGTAACTTCTAACTCATCCCGATGTAAATTTGAATCTCAAATACACATCTCAATCAGTGTTAGATTTCACCAAAAATGTGTTTGTAAGGAAATTTATTATTATTTTTGAGACTTACGGCATGATATCGACTCTGTTGACTAGAAAACTACAACTTTGATGATAATACCATGAGATGAGACAAATATGATTTTGACATTAAATAAATTTTCGATTACCTTGACAATAGAATAAACACATAACTTTGATCGACTATGAAACAATGAAGATTAGATTAATATTAACTTTTGACTATTGATGATAAAAAAGTAATGACATATAATTAATATCATACAAACTATAGACAATAGAATAACACCAAATTGATGGATGAGTTTTGACGATGTAAACATACAATCTCAATATGTGTATACCACCAAACCATACACAAAACAATATTTTAACTACTAATGATCTATTAGGATTGAAATACAGATGAGAAATAAAATGAAATTAAAACATAAATAATATAAGCATGTCATCACAAGATAAACCCAATATTTAATGTGGTTCACCCAATGTGGGCTACATCCACGTAAATAAGCCAGCCTTTTCCTTTATTCAGTCCAGAGGAATACAATACAATTCTCTCTTTTTCATATTCTAAAGAGTAAATCCATGAACATATATATATATAACCTATGCACCTCTTTGAAAAAGTTTTCTTCAACCAAAATAAACCTAAATATAGAATTCTTATAAATAAGAAATGCATATAAATAACAACTCATGTCTATTAATAAGACAATGCTATTTTTATCCATGGCCATGCTTTCCTCCCAAAATAAAGGAAAATGTAAACTGCCACTTCATCTTGTAGTTAGACTCCACATCTTCAACAATCTCCCACTGGAGACTAAATGCTACAAACCATTGTTACTGACTCATCCTCGGACTCTTCTCTAACTCGTTTATCTTCTTCAAGATCAATCTTGAAGACCTATCAAAGCCAAAAAACCTTTCAGCTTCTCTTTTTTCACCATCTTTGTCAACATATCACGAATTCTGACTTGTATGGATATTCTCCAACATCAATTATCCATCCTCCAAAAATGATCTAATAAAGTGATACCTGAGTTGTATATGTTTGGTTCTTGAATGGAATGGTGAGTTCTTGGTAAGATGAATTACACTGGATATCACTGAATAAATTGTAATCCTCCTACTTATTTCCCAACTCTTCCATGAATTGCTGCATCCATATCATCTCCTTGCTTGCTTCTGTAGTAGTAACATACTCTACCTCTGTAGTAGACAAGGAAACAATCTTCTGTAGTTTAGAAATCCAACTAACTATCATGCCACCAATAGTGAATACATAACCTATGGTGCTCCTCCTACCATCCAAATATCTAACCATGTCTGCATCAACATATCTGTGTAAAGAAACCTCTGACCCTCCATAAAGCACAACCGGTTGCAGCACTTGGTCCCTCTCAAGCATATGAGAATCCACTGGACTACATTTCTAGTACTCTCTCCTTGATTACTCATGTATTTGTTGACAACTCCCACTACATGGGAAATGTATGGTCTTTTGCATACCATAGCATACATCAAACTTCCAACTACTGAAGCATATGGAACTCTAGAAATATATTCAATCCCTTCATATGTTTTAGGACATTATTCTTTAATCAACTTGAAGTGCCCTGCCAATGGTGTACTTACTTGGTTTTTCATCTTGCATCCTAAACCTGGCCCAACACGTTGTTCACATACTCTTCTTGAGACAGTCATTATTTTACTTTTTCTGTCTCTATTGATTCTCATGCCAAGAATTTTGTTTATCGCACCTAAATCCTCAATGGAAAATGTATTGGCTAATTGTCTCTTTAGCTCATTAATATCCTGTAAGTTTGACCCTGTCACAAGCATGTCATCCACATATAACAACACGATAATATAGGTGTCATTATCTAGTCTCTTAAAATAAACATAGTGATCAGAATGACATCTAGAGTAACCATGTTCTATCATGAACCTGTCAAATCTCAAATATCACTGCTTTAGAGCTTGCTTAAGGCCATACAAGCTCTTCTTCAATCTGTAAACCAAATTCTCATTCCCTCTGACTTGATATCCCTATGGATTCTCCATATATATTTCTTCCTCCAAATCACCATGAAGAAAATAAGCTTTACATCTAATTGTTCAAGATGCAAATCTTCCACAGCTACTAAACTTAAAACAGTTCTAATGGAATTCATTTTAACAATAGGAGAGAAAATTTCATCAAAGTCTATACCTTTTTCCTATGCAAATCCCTTCACAACAAGTCTTTCCTTTTACCTCTTTTTTCACCTTCTTCTTCCTTCAACCTATAAACCCACTTGTTCTGCAATGCTCTCTTTCCTGCAGTAACCGAACCAAATCCCAAGTTTGGTTGTGATCCAAGGAGTCCATCTCCTCATCCATACCTTGCTCCCACTTTTTTCGATTTTTCTACCTACATTGCTTCTTCAAAACTTTCGGTTCTCCACCATCTATCAATAAACAATAGTAAATCTCATACGAAGATAATCATGTAGGAGGTTTACTTACCCTAGTAGAACGTCTTACAAGATTTTCTGGATTTTGAGGCTCTTGTTGTTCTTGCTGATTTTGATCTACAGAATCAACACCGATTGTGCTAGGATTGATGCCAACTTGTTGATTTTCCAGTCCTTTGAGCACTTCTCTATCTTTTATCTCATCAAGTGCTACATACTTAGACTTTTCCAACTTCTTATCATGTAGTTGTTCCCTATACATAACCCTTTCATTGAAAATAATATCCCTACTCCTAATGATTTTCTTCTCATCCAAACTCCACAACCGGAATCCAAAATCATCAGTGCCATATCCAATGAAATTACATTTATTTGACTTAGCTTCTAGCTTGGTCCTATTCTCTTTATCAATGTGCACAAATGCCTCACAACCAAAAAAATTTTAGAAAAGAATAGTTTACCTCCTTACCGGTCCAAGCCTCCTTGGGTACTCCACCTTCCAAAGCACTTGAAGGTCCTCTGTTTATCAAGTAAACAACAATATCTACAACATCCACCCAAAATGTAAGGGCAATCCAACATGCAATCTCATGCTCCTTGCATGCTCCATGATAGTCCTGTTCATTCTTTTTGACACACCATTCTGCTGTGGTGTTCTAGGAACTATCTTCACCCTACGAATTCCATTATGTGAACAATAGTTATTAAATTCATTGCTGCAATAATGTCCACCATTAGCTGATCTGAGACACTTTAACTTCAAACCAATTTCATTCTCAACCAAAGCTTTCCACTTCTTGAAAGTATTAAATACATCAGATTTATTCTTTATACAGTAAAACCAAACCTTCTTAGTAGCATCATCAATAAAAGTAACATAATACCGCGAACCACCAAGAAAAGATACTTGAGATGGTCCCCACACATCGTATGAAAAAATCTCTAACTTGTTCTCCTTCTTGGTTGATCCAACCTTGAGAAATCTCACACACTTTTGTTTCCCATACACACAATGCTCATAAAAGTCCAGGTCTATGTTTTTCAAATATGACAACTTTCCCGTGAATGTAAAATCTTCATCCCCTTCTCACTCATATGGCTAAGTATGTGATGCCACAGAGTTGTGTCTATACCTGTAGTAGCTAAAATAGAATATGGATCAATACTAACAAAGTGGATAAATACAAAGTACCTACTTTCTTACCTCTTCCTACCACAAGAGAACCCTTGGTAACTTTCCAAGAATCTGCTATAAATATAACCATACAACCCTCATCTCCTAATTACCCTACAAAAATTAGATTCCTCCTCAAGCTAGGAACATGCCTGACATTCTTCAACACCCAAGTGTTACCATTCTACAATTTAACATGAACATTGCCTTTTCCAACAATGTTACATGGCTCATCATCACCAAGATATACCTACCCAAAATTCCCTTGAACATAATCTTAAAAATACTATCTATGAGGAGTTGCATGAAATGAAGCACCAAAATCTAAAACCCAAGATTCTGATTTACTATTTAAAGAAAGAATAAGAGCATATTGTAACACATTACCTGCTATGTTTGCTTCTTTTCTCCCTTCTTATTGATCTTTCCCTGATTTTAAAGACCAACAATCTTTCTTGGCATGTCCTGCTTTTCCACAATTCTAGCATACCATCCTGCTTCTAGATTTAGATATGCCCTTCTTAGACTTTCCATGATGTCCAAGACCTTTTACTTTTTCCTTCTGTCTTCCCCTATTCTCTACACTCAAAGCATTACTAGATGACTCACTTGTTCTTTTTCATCTCATCTCTTCACTAAGAATCACAGCAATAACATCATCAAACTTTAAAGTGTTTGAACCAGAAACAAAACTACACACACCCATAACCAAAGTATTCCAACTTTCAGGAAATGAGCACAAAATCAAAAGAGCCCTAACTTCATCATCATCTTTGCTATCTTCTGTCATTTCTCCCACTCAAACAAGAAACCCTCCTATGAGTTTTTTTTGCCAAAACAAAATCCTACTCTGATACCAGTTGTTAGGATCGAAACACAGATGAGTAATAAAACAAAATTAAAACAGAAATAATATAAGCATGCAATCACAAGATAAACCTAAGATTTAACGTGGTTCACCCAATGTGGGTTACATCCACGTAAACAAGCCAACCTTCTCCTTTATTTAGTCTAGAGGAATACAATACAATTCTCTCTTTTTCATATTCTAAGAGTAAATCCATGCACATATATATAACTTGTGCACCTCTTTGAAAAATTTTGCTTCAACCACAAGCAACCTAAATATAACATGCTTATAAATAAGACATGCATATAAATAAAATAAACATAAAAATAACAACTCCCGTCTATTAATAAAACAATGCTATTTTTATCCATGGCCATGCTTTCCTCCCAAAATCAAGGAAAAAGCAAACTGCCACTTCATCTTACAGTTAGACTCCACATCTTCAACATGATCAAATTTTGATTTAAACAAAACTTAGCAAACATAATCTATCATTATAATGAAATTTACGTAATAACACTATAAAAATAACTAACAACCTAAATAGTATTAGAATTATGGATTGCAAATTTTCATGTCTTGATTGGAGGCACACGTGAATCAAATGAAAGCTACAGTACAATGAAGGAGAATCCCATGCACCACATACAAGTATAGATGTTGTTTATGTGGAGATTAAACTCCCGAGATATACATGTCACGAGTTTGACGGTTGGCCAAATATTACAACTACGCCTTTACATGGCTACCTCCTCTTAAAAAATAAACTAACTAGATCACGTCCAATATATTTTATTAAGAGTACATTTTATTGGTTCTCGGTTCTTCAATCTACTTGTTGCTCGTTGTTGATTTGTTATTTCTTTTATTTCTATTTTTCTTGGAGTTGCTTTTGACACCCCCTTTATGTATTAGTCCAAGTATTTCCTTTTCTGTCCCATAGATAATTCTTATCCTTTTGTGGACCTTAATATCCAAATTAAATTAAATTAAAGTAGTCTAAACATGAACTAAAGGGATCTCATGTTTCAAAAAATGTTTGAAGATACCATAATATATGAATGAATCAGGAAAATGTAAGTGGGTATGCATGTACACCCTTTGCGAATCGCACGGAACTTCTTAGAATAGCAACGATATGATAAAATGCAACTACAAATGCATGGGCGAATGGAACAAGGAAAGAATGCACAAAGATGATGTATCAGAATGAAACTAATATGCACAGGTGGATAATATCATATGAATGATGTTTTCACACAAATAACAATCATCAACTACTCTCGGATCCTAAGAACTAGTACGAAAAATAGATCCATAGCACTTGACAGAAAACGTGATCTATAGCCTGCAGATCTAGAACTGTATTTCCTCACTCCCTCACGCATCAGAGATACAAGTGTGTAGATTTTACACAGTACAAGTGGAATATAAATTTACCATGTAAATTAAATGCTAAAAATACGGTTGTTTTCATTCCGTCATTGTATCATCGACATTTCATCTGAAGGCATTGAGCAAGCTTGGTCTGTGGTGAGTGAGAGCGAGATTAACAGATTGTGCATCCCCTCCTCTGCAACAAATTCTCATAATTCCATTATGCACATGATTAGACTAGATCTGATGCCAAATGTTTTGGTATGAGAAAATTGCACATCAATAATTCTTCGTTATATCATTAGAATGATGCATTACATATTTATAGTTTAGTAGATATATTGTTTATGACAATATATACATTTTAACCTACTAACAAATAATCTTACCGTTTCACACCTTATGTAATATTTACTATACCGTAATTATGAAACATGTGGAGCACTAATAAGGATTATTCCTAACATTAACTATGTGGGATTTAAAAATAAGCATTTGGTAAAGAACTATTTCTGTGAAGCCTCCTTTCTCTTATCTGTGAATTTCTCAGTGATATCTAAAGATAATGATCTTATAGTGATAAACAATTATTCGACTGATCATTAAGAAATGTTATTTTTAATGAATCAGACTGTATGGAAGAATAAATAAATCTTGTAGCTTATAAAGGATATTAAATTTTTTTGAGTGATAACTGGTGGAAGTAGTGTTTAGACCATTGATTTGGAAGGAAATGGTAGCTGGATCACCTATGAGGATTTTAAACAACGAAATTAATATATACAAGGGGAAGTAAAAATATAACCTTAGAATTAGAAAAATTTAAAGGAAATTTGAAAATAAAATGGGAAAAAAAGGATAAAACCAAACAAGAAAAATGGGATAAGAATAACTTAATTCGAAAATTGAGAAGGAGAAAATCCAGAAAAACTAAAATAAAATGGATGATAATACGACTTTAGAAGATTCCTCTAGTGACCATGACACTGAATCTAAATCCTCCGATTCAGGTGCGGAGATAAATAAGAAATATACTACTAATTTTGAAAGGAGATCAATAAGAAATATACTAATAATTTTGTAAGGAAAAATTAATTTTCTAAATACTCCAAAGAAGCAGGCACTAGAGAGGAAGCAAAACAAGGGCTATCCAATTTAGAACAATATTTTTAGTTACAAGGAACCGATAGTTTATGGAAGATCCTAAGTAGAACCAATAGTTATGGAAGATCCCAAGTAGCTAGTTTTCAATTAAAAGCCATGGAAATGAAATGGTGGTAGGACACTTTCAATTCACACAAGTTAAACACCCAAAAACATTAAATGGGATAACTTGAACAATGGATTTGAGAGAAATAGCTCTATGAGTACTTTGTATAAGAAAGGACAATGACGTTTTCAAATCAAAACAAAGAGGGATTATTGTTAGTGAGCATAAACTTTTTTTTGAACATTTAAATAATCTTGTACCATTCATAAATGGTAGAGATAGAGTAGTGAGAATTTTGAATGGATTAAGAGAGTACAGAGCCAACGTTCGGTGTGGCAAACCAAATTTTGTGGATGAAACTGCAAAAATGGCTGAACAATTTGAAATAATTAAGAAACTCCATAACAAGAGAGGAAGAATAAAATAAATCAAAACCATTCTTAGAAGTTAATAGAACACAGAGATAATCTGATCATAAAACTACATAATGTAGAACAAGGAATCTATCCACTTCTCATAAAGAAACACTTATTTCACTAAATTTGGATTTATTCCAGTCCAAGCAACAAAAAATATAGCCAATATTTTTGGATTCCAAAATGTTAAATATTGGAATTATCTGGACTCCAAAATCACACATATTGGATTCCAATATCACATATATTGGAATCTAGAATCACATATATTGGAATCTAAAATCACATATATTAGAATCCAAAATCACATATATTAGAATTTACTACACTCCAAAGTTCCATTTATTCGAATCCAAAAATTAAATATTGGGATCCATTATACGAGCTAGCGTCCGCTAGGCAATCGCTATCTATGCTTTATAATAAACAAAACATGTATATGTTTTATACGGGCTAGCAACCGCTAAGCATTATTTATGATTTGTTATGTATAAAACATGTTTATGTTTTATAAGGGCTAGCGGCCACCAACCATTATTTATGCTATGTTATATAAAGAAATTTTTTATGTTTTAAACGGGCTAGCGACCACTAAGCATTATTTATGCTTTGTTATATACAAAACATGTTTCTATTTTATATGGTCTAGTGAATGCTAGGCATTATTTATGACATGTTATGTACAGAACATGTTTCTGTTTTTATACGGGATAGCGAACATATTCTCTTGTCCTTCAATGGTTGCAACAAAGGCCACAATGTGGTGTTAAATTTGACTCCGTTTAGACATTTTTTTATTGTTTTTATCCTTAAAATAGTTGCAAATCTTTGAAATAACCATCACATATGACTTGCATTTACGTGAGATATGAGCGTAAATTTTTCTAGAGATTTATTTATATATTAATTATATTAAAAAATATTAAATACAATTAATTATATATAGTATAATTTTATATTTATTTTATGAACAGTGTAAAAAATACTATTTTACAATTTTTCAAGGGCAAGTTTTTCTGATAATTCACCACACAAGTTATTCAATTGTACTATCAACTTATAATAAGTGAAAACACAAATCCTCCCAACTTTTTTTCCGACAATATCGTCATAATATAATAGAGTTACGCAATACTTTCATAATAACATATATATGTATATATTATTGACAATGTTAAGAAGTACCATCATAACAACATTTTGAAAAGATAAATAGTTATTTAGCATTTTATTGCTCCAAATATTTGATTCCCTCTACCACATTCAATTCCTGAGACACTATTTGTGATATTTTTTTGTACAAATCGACCATCAACCATTTATCTTTTGTATAATATTTGCGTCTGCTTTTCATCCCCACCATAAAATTTTTAGGAGGGTTTCCTTTTGCACCTAATTTAATACACAAAGTGAATTTTGAATCGTATGAAAAATTGTTTCTTCTCCAAACCTTTTCTAGTTCTCTTATTGTTATTCCCTCAACTATATTGCAATGTTCCTTTCCCCAAGTGAGTCTTGGATTCAATACATTGAATATTTTTTTATTGAATCCTGTTGATATCTTTTTAAAGTAAGCAAAAATGAGATTGTCAAACCAGAATTCCAGTTTAGAGTATGGTGATAATAATTTGATACATCCTGATAGGCCACCTCGTAGGTTGACAGTTTTCATACCGAACCTAAATCACATCTTCCTATTATATGTTTTGTTTATCCCATATAGAAAATCCTCCATATCCAAAATAAGTAAATAAATCTTATTGCTACATGTAGGGAAGTAAAAAAATTAAGTTTCATTGTCCGCATATCAATTACAATCAATTGAAATAAAAAAACATTTTAGCTTGCAGCTAATAGTTATCGATTGAGATTGCAACTTGGATTACACCGCCTTTAAACACGTTGTTGGATCTGTTGATGCAAGAGTTATTTCAAATAAACAATAATCAATTCATAATCTATTTCTTGCTATTAAAAATGTGAGCATAATGTATTTGAAATAAACATTAATCAATTCATAATCGATTTCATGTTGTGGCAAATGAAAGCTCAAATGGATAAACATAGTGGTTTCGTGGTGATATGGTAAGTACAATATCAATTGTTTTTCTGTCTTATAATTCAAATTTAGTGGCCACTAGGCTACGCTTATATTCGTTGAACCACCCTTTGGCGGAAAAAAGTCCTCAACTATTGATGAGGATTTGCGACCGCTAGGCTATGCCATCATTGGCCAAACTACACTTCAGTTGGACAACCTTTAATGAGGCTAGCGGTACTTCTTTACATACGCACGATCGAATCATGTCGAATGTAGTTATTTTTATGATGATGTTGAATCCAAAACAATGCTAATTCAATGCAAATAGTCAATATGCGTAGTCAATCAGTGAAACATTGTAGACAATATTCAATTGTAAATCAACGAGATATTGATGAATGTAAGGTTTTTTAGTCAAACCATTATTGTATTGAACGTGGATGTATAGAGTGTGCTAAGCTCTATATAATTCATTTTAAATTGTTATAGTAGCTTACAAATGGATTTCCTTAAAAATTTCTTCGACCGTATGCCAAACATATAAACTAATGTCTATTAGTTATCATTTCCTATAGATTTGTTGGCCTTATAAAAATTTTGGTTGTAAAATTCATATGGATATCATACCAGTTGTGATTTTTGATTCATGTTGGATATATCGCACCCTCCACGCTTAAGTTGTCCGGTTGTTGGTTGTCTACATAATCATTTATTGTCGTATAAATTTATGGGGTTTATTATTTGTTTTGTTTGTAAATTCACACAATCAACATACATGGATCTCGATGGCATATTTGTGGTTGATGTGCCCTTGTCCTCCACATCTTTCATCTCAACCGTTAAAAACATAAGTTTGTTAAAAAAATTGAAAACCATGGCAATTGAAGATTGAGGTCATTAAACATATTTATAAAATTATTGAAAGTAATCACCATGTTGAATGGTTTGTAGAAGGCGTCACGATGAAATGGTTATACATCAACTTTTATAGCTTTGTCATTGTTGGAATGAATAATAATTGTATAAGTAGCATATTTAGGTTGAAAGCCATTAAAAAATCACTTGTTGAAGTTTTCTTCGGCATGACGAACCATTCTTCATATGAGAATAGTAATGTTTTAGAAACATTTCTTGACTATGTGTCTCAATACTAGAAAAAAAGATAGTTTGGAATCCACCAATGCATGGAGTGAAACACTACCGCCATGAATAACTAGTATTAGATTTTTTTGAAAAACATCGAGTGAACATCTCAGCCTAGAAATCATATGATTTTTCGCAAGGAAAAGGATGGATGTTTCCTTGTAGGCTAATTTTTCTTAAAGTTACCAATTTTTGTCAAAGTTTCTCCATCCAATCCATATTGAAATATTCTCTATAATTATCGTTATTTTCGTGAGCTTGTGCACATCCCGGTATTGTGTACATAAGACACAAATTTTTAATATCTCATTGCTATCGTAAAGTATATAGAATCCATCCAAAATTTATACTCCAATGTCTTTAACATTTTCCATGTATCTTTACAAGTGTCTCTTAACATTTTGAATAACCAATTGGTGTCGAATAATAATAATACAATCCAACACACTAGTTCGATAATTGTTAGAAACTACATTATTACATTGCAAGAAATTTAATCGGCCAAATTGAAAAAATAAGCGATCACACATTCACCATTGAAAGGATTATTTGAAGGCATAGCTGATAAAATTGATGGAATCTGGAATGGATATGTACATTTACAAGAAAAACTATCAGAACTTACATCCTTACAGGTATATTTCCTTCTAGTGACATCGCATAGTTGTCTAATATTGTTTGAACCACGACGGGAATAAATTCTTCCACCTCATGATATTTTTCTATTTTGAAATTTTTTACCCTATATGGGTAGTGTGATTCATGCAATTTAAATTTTTTGATTACATTAGATTCACTGCAAACTGTCAATACAATATTATCTAGATGCTTATTTCTCAAATAATGTAGAACTTTTTCTCTCATTTTGTTGTCTCATTTTATTCTCCTGATAAGACTAAAATTTCTTTGCTATTACACTAGCCTCAACATTTCCATTTTATTTAGTATTCCTTTTCAACCCATGTAATTTTACTTTAGGTGGGTCTATCTCCAATTTAGTCAAATATGTTTGCCTCAACATAATAAACAACTTAGCATGTTTTGGAGGAGAAAAAAACATTTTCTATGCAAGAAATGACAAACAAAATTTATTTTCTCATTTCTATACTATTTTGTGAATAATCTAAATATACAATTTTGAATGTCTTATGTATTTCAACAACTAGTTTTGTCAGAATCTATTAGAATCCTAAAATTCCAACCATATTTTGAACAGGAATATGGTCACTATTTATGGAGGCATGCATTTCCCATTTCTTGAACAAAGAAACATTCAAATCCATATCCAGAATAAGACACTTATTGTTTTCAAAGTCAAAGCATTCCACTTGGACACGCAATGTCCCCAAATCAATAAATTTTGATGATAGAACAATACCAACTTCCTCGTGATTTTCATCTATAAAAAAAAACAACCATAGGTCGGCATGGTAGTTTTCAGGGGAATTAATTTCCATAAACCATTCATCATCTCTATTTTTCCAAAAAATATCACGTGTGATGAATGGAAGTGTTTTAAATGGAGCGCAAAAAATGAAAGATATTTTACCTATAATTAGAGTAAAATACATTAATAATTAGGTCATTTATGAACTTTAAAGTGTTTTTCTCACATTTTCTATTAAGGAATTTAAATACTACCCTAGGAGACACCAACCTCTAGAGTTCTTTACTATGTATCATAAAAAAGTAATTAACTTAATGGTTATTGACACTAGGCTTTGATAGGACATCTTATGTATCATTCAACTGGTTATAGTAATTCATATTTTGTGGATCAAATCAATAATAATAGAATTTTTCTAAAAGTATGAAATCAAATTATGATGCATTGAAAGATACAAAACCATTTTCACCTTTTGAAAGTATTACATATGAGCCAGAAAACTATAACATTATATAGATGACATGATATGAACGTTAAAAATACATACTTCGGTGGTAGATAGACTTCTAGTCAACATATAAAAAAACATCCTAAAACATTTAAAAGCCATTTGCACCTATTTAATGGTAAACCATAGATGACATTAAGATCTAATATTTGGTATTTCGAAGAGAGTGTTTGAACAACAAATCACAATAACGCATTTTGTGGTAGGTCATGATTTTTGTTTTAGAAGACGATGTGATTTATGTGTATATCGGTCATACTGTAGTAGTGAGGATTAAATGCATGTAACAAGATTAATGAATATGTTTAAAGGATAGTGGTCGAAATATATAATGTTTTGTATTTTGATGAGAGTATTTGAGCAACACGTCACATTAACAGAGTTAGTGATAGCTCATCATTTTTTGTTATATAAGACAATGTGAAATGTATTTATATCGGATATACTTTATTCATTGTGTTTAAATGTATACAACTAGTCTAAGTACGATATTTTAAGCATAGCACTTGGTGGGAAATTCCATAAAAATATATAAAAACAGACGGAAGGATTACACTTTTCCTAAATGTAAGTATGGCCCTCTTCACAATATCCATTTTTGTGGAAACAATAATCTCTATAAGGTCATGGTGGGTTATACCTATTTGAGAAAAGATTTGATTATTAAAAATGTTTTTTGAGTACAAATAAAACAAGGGTATATTCTCTCTTACTCTAAATATATGTTAGATTTACAATACTAATTGAAGAAATATATACCAAATTATTCAAACTTATAGTAGCGCATTTATAGTGCCGAGTCTTTTGAGGCTACAAACATTTACTATCCGATATGTTGTATCTTTTGAGGGTAAAAAGCACTAAGAATTTAAAAATAGTGATAAAATAACAACTCACAACCTAGCTTAGTGGAAGCTAGGGTTTTATCATTTCATCTTGTCATTGTAATAACTATCTATAGACTTTTGGATCACTAGTGATTTTCATTGATTATAATTCTATCATATTTGATAGACTATCCATGGCGACTAAACGAGTGATACACTACACATCCTCGATAGGGATCAAGCCATATGTATTGTCCATATTTTTTAACATATAATTCACAACGTTTCATATCGGAAAAATTATTCACCTAATAGTTAGTTTCATTACTTATAGAAAGTAACGACACAAAAAATGCTAGTTTAAACAGTTTATTTTATTGAAAATTGTGATAAAATAATAAATCACGACCTAGATAAGTGACCGCCAGGTTCCTACCATTACGGTCATTGTAAACATTATCTGTACAACTTTGGATCGCTAGTGTTTTTCATTGATTATAATTATATCATGTTGGCTGGAATGTACCTAGCAGAGACAATAGTTGTACTACATACCATATAGAGGGATCAATCCTTATGTAGTTCTTATAAGTTATATTGTTTGAAACACATAATTCACATAATATCTTATGGGAGAAAATGCTTAGTGAACGCTAAGCATTTTTTCCTTATCGAAAGTAACGACATAGTGGATGCTAGGATCAACAGTTTCATAATTTGAAAATAGCGATAAAATAAAATATCATGCTCTAGTTTAGCGGTTGCTAGGCTCCCACCATTACTACCAATCATTATAAATACTATATGTATATAGATTTGGGTCATTGCTATGTTTTCATGGATTATGTAGTACTCACAAGACATATTTTTATAACATATAATTCACATCTGTTCATATGAGAGAAAATTTTTAGTGACTACTAAGCTTTTGTACGTAATGAAATAAAAACCACTAGGATCAACTATTTATTATTTCAACACTATCTGCATGAATTTTGAATGATAGTGTTATGAATTTATTTTAATTGTACCATATTTTCTAGGCTATGTGTGGCGGAAAGAAATTGTGAACATTAAAAATTTTAATATTGTGAACATTATTATTATTGTGCAAATAATGAGTTGGTGACAACTCGTAGAGATCTCTTAGAGAGATTCTAGGTTTGTTGAGTGAGAATAGGTATTGGGAGAGATTTGTGGGATGCTGAGTGATTAGTGGGATGAGTGTTGACTCCTAGAATCAAGGAGATCAAACTCTATATATGTAACCTCTACCTGTGAATAATATATCCCGGATGTTTGTAATTCAATTATATTATCATTCTATTCGGTGTTTTTTTAATCTGCAAAGCTCTACCAAAATTAATATCTGGTATCAGAGCAGGTCAACCATTAGCCATGATGTGAGTCGTGTGCTAGTTCTTCAATGGTGACAATGGATTGGATTATTCCTGCGTGAGTATATTCATTGCGACTGAGATAGGATTTTATTTGTTATTACAAATTTATGGTTTGATTCTTTGTGTATCAGAGGATGTCAATATTACTGCGCATTATCATTGACTTCAACGGATCCATTTCTTACATATGCTTGCGTCCAAGTCTGTAGATGTAAAGTCATTCGCCTTATATCATTCTTGGATCTGCTGTGCTCACGTCAGATCTATAATATACGTCTATTCTGCGTGCTTTCAAATTTCAGGAATAGTGATCTCCAATCACCATCACCGTGATTCACATCTCTGAAACGTCTGCAGATTTCGTAGTGATTCACATATTGTTTTGTTACGAATACGGCTCTCCATATACAATCGGTGCTGCATTATCTCTTCGAATGAGCTCATTTTAGTTTCCAACTGTGATTTGCAAGCATTATTTCTTCGTTACCAAAATAATTTCAAAGATTGAGGAACGGACTCTGATTTCCAAAGGCTCGGTGCATGCAAAGCCGTATCATACCCACATCAAATAGATCTCGAAGTTTGATGCGTCCCAGGTGGAACAGTTGCGGAGAATCGAATTTGAGTTTCCTATACTTTCGTGGGCGATAGACTTGGATCTCATATCTGACAAGTATAAGGTTGGGATTTGCATGTTTATTTGACCGGTCCTTTTAATTTCCTTTATTCTTTGTTATCCACGTGGTAGCAAATTGTTTAAATATAGTCCATGTCTTATGTGAAGTGATAGTTCATCATAAATTATTAGTGGTCATGTTTGTGATCTTACGTTAATATAGTCTTCAAAAATACCAAGTCAAAATTGGATCTAATTGGTCTAAAGTCATTTTATGTGTGTCATAGTAAAAAGTAATATCTAATTACTTTTTAAATGTTATTGTCATTTTGTCTAGTGTAGTAAGTCAAAGCGTCAATCTAGTCAGTATCGTCAAGACGTTAAAAGAATTTTAACAAAGTGTCAAAATTTTTAAATTGTTTGTAAAAAGGGTGTATTTTCGGTTGAAACCGACACCTATTTGTGTCAAATTGTGGAGAGTCATAATGGATAAATTGGGTTATGTTGAAAAATTTGATGGAAAGGATTTTCACACTTGGCAAGTACGAACTCAGTTGACACTCATTAACAAAGATTTGTGGGAAGTTGCGGATGGAACATTCAAGAAACCAACCGATGCTGATGAAGCAACCAAATGGGAGAGTAGAGATCGTAAAGCAACAGCAATCATTGGACTTGGATTGTCTGATGCATATTTGCATCATATAGACCTTTCAAAAAGTTCAAATTTCATTTGGACAACATTGAACAAGTTGTTTGGATCCCAAACTGGAAGCGCATCAGTGACCTTGAAGCAGAAGCTGTTTGGACTCAAGATGGATGAAGGAGAAATAATGGTACAACATATAAGTAAGTTTCGGTCTATTTTGAATCAATTATCAAGGATAAAACTTAAAGTAGAGGATGATGATGCAAAAGCTGTTTTGTTGAATAGTATGCCATCTCGCTATTCAAACATTGTTTTTACTTTGAGCAAGATCAATCCCAGCCTAGAAGATCTAATTTCTTCACCGATAGATGAAGAAAATAAGAATGTTACACCGGAAGAAACTACGCAATGTATGGTAAATACAAGTCATATGATAAAGGAGATTTAAATCTTCTTTTAAACAAAGATCAAATTTCAGAGATACAAAGAAACATATCACTTGTTACTATTGTAAACAAGATGGACATGTATCTATAAACTGCAAGAAAAGAGCACGAGATTTACTTGATGGAAAAATAGAAGAAAGTGCCATGGTTGCTAATGAAGAAGAAGACAGTGATAAAGAAGAACCTTTGGGTGATGGTTATGAATCTGAAGACTTCCTTCTTTAGATAACTTTCAGATGGAGGCGGAGGCAACGGAGGAAGGAGGTTGATCAGCGACCTCTCGTCAGGCACCATCGACGAGGCCGCGGTATTGATTTGGTGGCCAAGTATTTCAGTTGTGTGTTTGATTCCATTAGTTGTGTGTTTCATTGTTTGTAATAAGAACAGATGTTACATTCCTGTTCAGAATTGTATTTCCTTTTATAACCTCCTGATGTAAATATGTGATAGTAGAAAGATAAAAGCACAAGAAAAAGCAGCATCATGTTTTTCTTGAAGAGGATGAACAGAGGTTCATGAGCAGGGGCTCGTACCTAGGACAGAGGTCCGTTATTGTCGAACAGGGGTTCGTATTTGGTGAACAGAGGTTCAGCATACCAAGATCATGAGCATGCAGAGGCAGGCAAGCTGTAGAAGACGTGTGAATGTTTTTCTCTACATTGTTCACATTAGGGGAGTGTATGTGTGGAAATAATAATGTTAACAATAGGGGAGTGAATGTTAGCAATATTTTAATATTGTGAACATTATTATTATTGTGCAAATAATGAGTTGGTGACAACTCGTAGAGATCTCTTAGAGAGATTCTAGGTTTGTTGAGTGAGAATAGGTATTGGGAGAGATTTGTGGGATGCTGAGTGATTAGTGGGATGAGTGTTGACTCCTAGAATCAAGGAGATCAAACTCTATATATGTAACCTCTACCTGTGAATAATATATCCCGGATGTTTTGTAATTCAATTATATTATCATTCTATTCGGTGTTTTTTTTAATCTGCAAAGCTCTACCAAAATTAATATCAATAAAATACTCGGTGATTTGATAATCTCCTTTACTTGTTGATAGAAATGGCATATCGGACCTCGGTCTCAAAAGTTTCTTATTTTATAAATAGCCATAAAATAACAAATAATGGTATAGCTTAGTGGATGCTAGGCTCGTACCTTTACCTCTTCTCATTATAAAATCTATCTTTAAAATTTTGGATCCCTAGCCTTGGTATGTAGTTCCACTGAGATACATGGTTTTCAACTCATACTTCACATTGTTTCCTATGAAATAAAATTATTAGTGCCCCTTAGTATCCTTTACTTATTGTGAAATGACATATCAAACCCTAGGCTCAAAATTTTCTTATTTTAAAAATATCCATAAACTAATAAATCATGGTTTAGGTTAGCGGTTTGCTAGGCTCCTACCTTTACCTCTTTTCATTAGAAACACTATCTGTAAAGTTTTGGATCACTAGGCTTAGTATGTAGTTGTCATAAGATACATGGTTTTCAAGACATATTTCACATCGTTTCTTAACAAAGAAAATGCTTAGCGCCCACTATGCTCCTTAACTTATTGATAGAAATGACATATCAGAGCCTAGGCTCAAACATTTCTTATTTTGAAAATAGTCATATAGTAACACTATCTGTATAGTCTTGGATCGCTAGCCTTATTATGTATCCCAAATAGATTTTTTAAACTTACTACATGGCACATTTTAATTGGATAATTATTTTAAATTAGGGCACACTATATCTAACAATGTAGAAATCGATTTTGATAAAGAATGCAACCTAAATGTCTATATATTATTCTAATAAACTTCAAAACTATGTTTAGGACTTATTTCTTATGTTTTCTTATAATATATATTTTGACTATGTTTGTTTTAATATATTTGTTATTATGTTTATATTATTATAGGCTATAGGAAATGAAAAATTGATTTTTTTTTAATTCATGTTTATTTTTAGTTTTTAAACCATGGAAAAATAAAAATAGGAAATTCGAATTCCCCCACATTTTTGGATATTTAAAATTTCAATAGCCCACCCTTTTGCTTTTAGAAGGAAAAGTGAAAATTTCAATTTTTCGTATCCCTTTCTTTTTCTATTTTTGAAATTTCTTTCTTGGAATATGCTAAAATAATTGTTAAATACCTCGTAGAAATGTTGAGTAGGGTTTCGATTATTTTGGTCAATCGGAAAAGCATGTCTTCACACATGCCATAGATTGCATGGTTGAGTGTTTGAATCCCGAGTTTTTTTTTTGCGTGCGATTATAATCTTATTTGAAAATAAGGAACACAAAAGATGCAAACAAAGGATTCACACGAAGGAGGATAAAAACAGAGGTTGTGAAAATAATTGTGTAGATTGTTTGATTGAGGTAGTAGATAAAGCTTTCACAGATTGCATAAAACATGAAATAATCCAGCTATTACTAAACCGGTATTTATAGTAAAGGTTTACCTTTTTTATTTCGAGCTCTATTAGTTTTTCTTTGTAGTGATTGGTTCATATGTTTTACACGGAATTCCAATCGTCATCCACACAAGCCTTGCTTTGTCCTCTTGAATCATGCTTCACAGATCAAGCCTTACTTTCCTATTTATTTTGATCTATGCACCAAAATGCCTTGTTCTTCATGAAAAATTACTTTTTTTTTGGCATCAACGAAAGAAATTTTAATCACTTTTCTGCTCTAGTATTTATCTCATTTTAACACTTTTCCATTTCAACCATTCTATGTCTCTCTTTGGCTATTTTATTTTGAATTTTCGTTTCTCATTCCTATGATTATTTTTTAAGGATAAGGATAAATTCTAGCACAATCACCTTTTTTAATTTTATTTTGGTGGGAGAATCAAAATAGTTTAATGTTGTTCATTAAGATGATGCAAAGAAAGGTTGTTAATTAATGCATATTAATTTTTTTACATGGTTTCCACTTAGACATTTTAGGAAAATATAGGAGGTTACAAAATTAAATCAAAACTATAAAACCATATTAAGAATTCAATTGTATGATAATTATTTCCAATTATATATGTTTTTCCATGTAGAATTAACCAAATTTAATGTCTTAATCAATTTTATGTTATATACATTAGAATTTTTTTATTATTGGCAAATAGTTTTGAAGGGACTATACCCTATTACAAAAAGTCTCAACAACTAGATAAATAGGAGGAAAAGAAAAAATGGATCAAAATCTAGATATTACAATAAGCCTAGCTGTAGTAAAAAAAGAACTACAAAAAGGAGACAAGATAGGGATATAACTGCAAAAAAATAACGAGTAAGAAACAATTGAGCAACATCAAAACAACATCAATAAAAATCTCTGTAGATTATTTCTTAGAAGCCCTATCAATTCTTGACTTAACAATCTGCAATGAGGTAAAGAGAGCCAGGGTAGTGACATGTGTAGGATCATTGGCATCTAGTTGAGAAAGGACACGACCCCTTTCAACATCTTGTGCCCCAAATTACTTCTAGAGATACCACTGAGAATGCTAATACTTCTGACATGTTGTTCAGAAATTCACAAATAGCTTTAAAACTATAATGTTATGGTCATGTCTATCTTTAGAATTCCCTAATATATTATCAAGGGAATTCAACTTCTTGTAGATTTCATTGATGTGTTCTTCACCAATGCAGCATCATCATTCAATTTATTTTTGCCCTTTTGTTTGGCCAATCTGATGCATTTCCTTTTTAAGACTTTCCAACTCTTTTTCCATGTTTTCAATTCTATTTATAAGGTCCTCCTCCTCCTGAGTAGTATTGTTGTGTCCTATGGCATTGATGTGTAAGATATTATGTGCATTTTCCATGTCCTTGCTACTGCAAAGGACTCTTCCGAGGGAGAAGGTTGCATTTTAGAAAAAGAGGGTTTTTGGTTCTAATTTTCCTCTACCCAGGGATAGAAGTGGGGATTGCAAAATGAATAGGGTTGTGGTAGTCAATTACGGACGGAATGATAGGAGTAATAGGTATGGTAGGGTGATGGGAAACACAATGCAAGTGAAGGAGGAAAATTAAGCCCTAGTGGAGGGAATGGTACGGGCATATACATTGGAAGTTAAACACATTATATATGCAATAATATTATTAAATCTAATTTTAATCACTATGCATTTTATAATTAATATATTCTTCCTTTTGATCTCGCTAATCTATGCGAAAAATCCACATAGCTTTGAGGCTTCCACGATATAAATATTTTTTCGAAAACCTATTCACAAAACCCCAATTTTATTTTGAATTACATATAGGATTCTACATGTATATTTTTATATCCATTATATAAATTCTAGATTTATTTGTCATCATTTGTATTTTTCAATGTGATTTATTTTCTATGAATAAACTCTACCATAGGAAAATTTTTATACCCTAGCATCCACTAGGCTATAATTCTAATTTGGAAAAAGCATTCATTTTCCTTAGCCCCTCGCGGATTAGTTGTTTTTATATAGGAAACAAAGTTTTTGGGTCCTAGCGATTGCTTTTGTTCTTTGTCTACTGTTATATTTGCAAAGATTAAAAATTTAGATTTATAAAATAAGTTCATTATGAACATGATAAATTTAACTTTAAGAATAAATTAGTGTCCGTTAGGATGCAATGAGTATATGGCATCGTATGTAAAAATTTGTTTTATAGATTCTCAATCGTAATTCCGAGTTTCTATATTTTTCATAAATGTAAATTAATTATGCCAAAATCTTGTAAGAAGTAGAGAAAACTATACGTATACCTATATAACATATTAAATATATGATTTTACACATATATTTATGTATCCATTATATAAATGCTAGATTTATTTGTTATCTTTTATAGATTTTCAATATGATTTCTCCTGTATGAATACACTCTAGATGAAAATCGTTATGTGCAGTAGTGCCCGTTAGGCTATAATTATTATCTAGAGAAACCATTTATTTTGTGTTAGAAATCACTTTTGTTGTTTGTCTCCTGTTATTTATGCAAAGATTAAGAATTTAGATTTATAACATAACTTCATTATTAACATGATATATTTACCTTTAGGAATAGCTTAGCGGCCACTAGGGTGGAACGAGTAGATTGCGTTGTATTTAAAAAAATGTAGTATAACTTAGATCACTAGTCCAATTTTCTTTTCTTGTCTGAATGTAACAATATTTTTCCAAAATATCATAAGAAATATAGAATTCTAGACGTATAAGCGTGTAACACAAGAAAAAAATGATTCAAAACATACACCGCTTTATTATGAACATGATATATTTTCCTTTAAGAATAGCTTAGTGGTCGCTAGGGTACAACGAGTCCAACTCTATACGTACACTATTATATAAATTCCATATTTTTTCAACCGTTTACATAAACTTCTTTTCAAATACAACCTACATGAAAAATGTTGCCTACTCTAACGATTGCTAGGCTATAATTCTTATTTGAATGTAGTCTTCATTTACCTTTGTGGACTCACGGATAAGTGGATTTTGTTATAGGAAATGCACTTTTTGGGTTAAGCGATCAATTTTTATTTGTCTCGTGTTAAATATGTGAAGACTAACAAATAAATTCATAACACATCTTCATTATAAAAATAATATATTTAATTTTAAGAATAGTTTAGCGAGACGCTAGTCTTCATCGAGTATATTGCGTTGTATCTAATTTTTTTGTAAATCATTGAGGTCTCTCATCCATTAGGTTAGCCCAATATATAACATTAAGACCTTACATTTTCTTGTATTAAACAAATTAAATTAAAATAGTTTGAGCTAATCAGTGCTAAGTACTTACACACTTTAATATTTCGAGATTAGTGGGTGCTTTATAATCTATCCAGTTACCATATGATATTTTGAGCTTAGCATCTACATAGCTTATGACACAACATAATATTTATATCTTAGAATTCTTTAGGTTTTAATAAAAAAAATTAATATATTATAAGCTTAGCGGCTGATAAATTATGCCAAAACATAATAATACAATCTTAGTGAATAATGGTATTTAACATATTGAATCAAAATAGTTTGAGCTTAACATCCACTAGGTATTTAAAAATATATTATTTTGACAAAAAGAGTTCTTAGGATTTAAAAAGTAAAGAAAGACATATTGAGTTAAGTTTCCAATAGGTTTGGTTTCAACAAAACTTTAAAAAATGATAGTGTAATCTTCGAAGATGCAAACAAGATGTGTATAAATTAGTTGAATTTATCGTATGATTTTAAGATTTTAAATTAATATATTTCATGCTTAGCACCCATTAGGTTACGCTACCACATAATCATTGGAACCTAGTGGTGGTTAGGATTTAATAAACTAAATTAAGGTATTAAGAGCTTAGTGACCGCTAGGTTATGCCACAACATATTATTTGGGTATTCAATTCACTAGGTTATGTATCACAAAGAAGATGCAAACAAGATGTGTATAAATTAGTTGAATTTATCGTATGATTTTAAGATTTTAAATTAAGATATTTCGAGCTTAGTACCCACTAGGTTATGCTACCACATAATCGTTGGAACCTAGCGGTGGTTAGGATTTAATAAACTAAATTAAGGTATTAAGAGCTTAACGGCTGCTAGGTTATGCCACAACATATTATTTAGGTATTCAATTTTCTAGGTTATGTATCGAAAACATGATATGTATCAAAAATAAGATGCAAACAAGATGTGTATAAATTATTTGAATTTATCATATGATTTTAAGATTTTAAATTAAGATATTTTGAGCTTAGCGCCCGCTAGGTTATGCTACCACATAATCATTGGAACCTAGCGAGTGGTTAAGATTTAAAAAACTAAGTTAATGTATTAAGAGCTTAGCAAATGCTAGGTTATGCACAACATATTATTTGGGTATTCAATTTGCTAGGTTATGTATTGCAAACATGATATGTATCACAAAGAAGATGCAAACAAGATGTGTTTAAATTAGTTGAATTTATTGTATGATTTTAAGATTTTAAATTAATATATTTCGAGCTTAGTGCCCACTAGGTTATGCTACCAAATAATCATCGGAACCTAGCAGTGGTTAGGATTTAATAAACTAAATTAAGGTATTAATAGCTTAGCGACCGCTAGGTTATTCCACAACATATTATTTAGGTATTTAATTTTCTAGGTTATGTATCGCAAACATGATATGTATCACAAAGAAGATGCAAAAAAGATGTGTATAAATTAGTTGAATTTATCGTATGATTTTAAGATTTTAAATTAATATATTTCAAGCTTAGCACCTGCTAGGTTATGCTACCACATAATCATTGGAAGTTTTCGGTGGCCATGATTTAATAAACTAAATTAAGGTATTAAGAGCTTAGCGCCGCTAGGTTATGCCATAACATATTATTTGGGTATTTAATTCACTAGGTTATGTATCGTAAACATGATATGTATCTCAAAGAAGATCTGAAGTAAGATGTGTATAAATTAGTAGAATTTATTGTCAGATTTTAAGATTTTAAATTAATATATTTTGAGCTTAGCGCCCGTTAGGTTATGCTACCACATAATCGTTGGAACCTAGCGGTGTTTAGGATTTAATTAACTAAATTAAGGTATTAAGATCTTAATGGCTAGGTTATGCAACAAAATATTATTTGTGTATTCAATTCGCTATCTTATGTATCACAAACATGATATTTATCACAAAGAAGATATATATAAATTAGTTGAATTCATTCTATGATTTTAAGATTTTAAACTAGGATATTTTGATGACAAGTCTTCAAAAAATAGTACATGAGGAACTAGTCCATGATAAGTCTTCTAGCAGTGGAATCCCATGATGATTACAAGAAACTTATCATACTAAATATATGCCAAAATATGGGAAGAGTTGTAATCAAATTCACTTCACCCACAAATAATTCCTAAATCTATACACTTCGCTATACAAACAACAAATCGGCCCTTAATAAAAAACTAAAGACAAATACATCTAGGAAAGATTAGGCCATTTGGCCTCTCGGATCCACATCATCAAGGATCTTGACATCCGTGCCACCTTTAATTTTATCAAGAGGAGGATGAATCGACACAACATTCTAGAATTTTCACTTTAGCACTAACAAGGAGTTTTATACCCTAATTTTCTACAACCACCTCTAGACCATGTGCAATCACCTGCATCCCAGTGTGAAGGCATGGACATGATACTAAAGGCTGAATAGATGTTCTTCCAACTTCTCATTCTCCTTATGCAAGATAAAATGCCCCAAAGAGTTGGACAATATGTTTTCCACACTCAACCCTTGCGCCATGTCAAAACATTCCTCCACCATTTGGAATGGTTTGGATCAAGAATTAGCTTGTGCATGATATCAAAAATATCACCATCATATTATTCTTCAAATCAATCCATGAACGATGAGACCTTCTTGAGCCAATTTCTAATAGTTGTGTTCTGAATTTTTCTGTCCATCCAAGAAGTAAACGATTCCCTAGCATCCTTACTTGTCATAGCGCTTTGCCTCTTCCTGATAGGACCACACTTCATGCTGCCTAAGAAACCATGAGCACCTATTTCACCGTCACAGAGAGATAGGTAGCACAATAACCAAAAACAAAAAGAGGAGAGGGGTAGTGAAATTTCCAACCGACATAGAGATATAAAGCCACTGCGCACAACACACGAAAGGTGGTAAGTGTGATGGAACCAAATATCATCTATTAGATATCCTAATCATAAACATCATGTTTCCTATTGAAAATCTTAAATTCGACGCCATATTACACCTCATGTGCGTATAACCCTTAATCAATTTTCTCTATCGCACGAATGCAATCTATCGATGTCATAAATGACCATGAAATCCACACATGTCATATCATCTTGTCACTACAAAAATGTTTACTCCTAAGACTAATCTAACATTTTTTATTAAAATCTTATAATTCGCTACATTTTGACAAATTAAATTAAGTTGTTTTGAGCTTATCGAACTCTAAGTTAATCAACCACGTTAATTTTGGATAAATGTATAGAAATCCATATCTCTATAAATTAGTCAACTTTATTGTATGATTTTAAGATTTCAAATTAGGATATTTCAATCCTAGATCTCGCTAGTTCATGCCACCACACAATATTTTTAGCATATCGGTGGTTAGGATTTAATAAATTAAAGTAAGATATTTTCAACTTAGGGGCCACTAGGTTATGCCACAACATAATATTTGGATCTTAGTAGTCTTTAGGTTTCAACAAAAGAAAGTAAGAACTTAAGAATATAATATTTTGAGCTAAAAATTCAATAGTATTTAACAAACAAAAGAAAGACATTTTGAGTCCAATGTCCTCTAGGTTATGCTTAAACATAACTGAAAATTTATATTGTAAACTTAGAAGTCAAGTAGGTTTCAAAAAATTAAATTATGTTGTTTTGAGCTTAGTGACCTCTAAGATTATCAACAACATTGAATTTAGAGATCTTTATAGAAATCAAGACTAGTATAAATTAGTTGAATTTTTGTATGAATTTAAGATTTGGAATTAAGATATTTCGAGCTTAGCGCCTGCTAGGTTATGCCACCACATAATATTTAGATACTACCGGTGGTTTCAGATACTTTGAGCTTAGCATCCAAAGAGCTTATGCCACAACATATTATTTGTAGATTGAATCGATAGGGTTCAATAATTTATAGTTACAATATTTTACAACACTTAACAAATTATAGGAAGATATTTTAAAATTAGCTGATGCTAATTTAGACAATGACATAATATATGGAGTTTACGGTCAATAGGATTAAACAAATTAAATTAACATTTTTTGAACTAAGCGAAGACTAGGTACTTCTATAATATATTATTTCGAGCATAGTGGTTTCTATCATTTAACATGTTACTGAATGATATTTTGAGTTTAACATCCACTAGATTATGACACAACATAATATTTGGTACTTAGTGCTCACTAGGTTTAAACAAAAGAAATAAGATATTATTATCTTAGTTTCTGGTGGGTTATACCAAAACATAATATTTGGATCTTAATGGTGACTGGGATTTAGAAAATTTGAATCAACATAGTTTGAGCTTAGTGGCCACTAGGTACTTAAACAATATATTATTTCGAGCTCAAAAGATAGTAGCAGTTAACAAACAAGGGAAAGATATTTTGATGTTCACACCTGCTAGATTTTTCCATAACATGTTATTTGGTGATTTCATCACTAGGGTTTAATAATTCGTAGTTAAGATATTTTATAACATTTAACAAGTTAGAGGCGAGATAATCATAAATTTTATGGTGCTAAACCCACAATATAATATGTCGATCTTAGTTTTTGCTAGCACCTAACTAGTAAGAGAATTATATTTTGATATTAGATAATAGTACGTTATATAACAACATAAATTTTGGAGCTTGGTGGTCGTTAGGTTTTATAAAAAAGTAGGATACTATGATTTGAGAAGTCATAAGGTTATACCAAAACATAAAATTTGGACCATAGCGATCTTAAGCATGTAAGAAAAATCATTAACATATTAGGAGCTTAGCCGCGACTACAATATGCCAAACCATAAAACTATTTGGAATTAGAGTAAAAGTTGTTTTTCCCAAATGACCCGCATACTTGCACAAAAAATCCCTCATGGCTAGATATTATAGTGAAACAATAAGAGAAAAATCCCATATGCATCAAAAACAAAACACCTAAAACTCCTAAACCAGAAAAAAAAATTACTTTTATGGATATTCATTAGAGTAGTTGCTTCATCCTTAACATCAGCAGTAGGGATTCCTTGACCAGCATGTCCACTAACTTAATGTGTTTTAGGAAGTCTTCATTGATTTTCATCTAGGTCATGTCTATGTGAATTTTCCATTCCTTGATAGCAGATACTAAGTGTAACATAATCTTCAATGGCCTCATGCGGATTAAGAGAGATCTTCTCTAAATGCTCCTTGTGTTCTGAAGCTACAGTGGGGGAGCCCATTTTCTCTGATAAAGGAGAATTAGGGTAAACCGAGGAGAGATCCCACAACACATATGGAATTTTTGAGTCCATGCTAACTTCCATGCAAAAAGGAGGGAGGGAATCTGCACATGCTTCCATGATTAGGTGAGTTGATTCGGTTTTAGCCATTATAATGTCCATGGAGATGAGAGGAAAATCTAGAGAAGCATCAAAAAGAGGTGGAGAGGAAGTATATTTTAGGTTTAAAAGTGGTTTAGATACCTTAACATAGTTCTCTCGAGGGAGTCTGCAGGTTAAGATCCACCATAGAAGATGAGGGAGACCCAAGAACTAAATAACGAGGGGAGACCACCAGACTACTCTAGCTAATGATCATGATGTCCGAATCGGAGTCGAAGGGAGAAAAAGGTGGTGGCGATGGTGATGAAAAGAGGGAGTTGGTTGTGGATGAGGAGGGGGCATGACACTGATTTCTTGGCTTAGAGGGGAAGTGTGAGATTTCTTTATAAGAAGTTGCCATTTTAAAGATAAAATACAAAAGGCCTCAGTGTAGAAAAGTACCTTCATCTTCTCTAGCCAATTTAAGGGACCTCTCAAGATATTGAAATAAAAATCCACAAATTTTACCTTTTGATCATGTCAAAGATGCACAAGAAGAAAAATATGAGGTCTATAGATCACTTTGTAGCATCACTGTAGCATGAAGTACCTCCTCAATTACTCAACAACCTTATCCCAAGGTTGTGGAAGTGAGTCCCGTTCATAGCCCAGTGACACTGTTAACCAAAATAAGCTCCCTCTTATTTTCGGTTAACTTACTCCATTTTTTTGCCTCAATACAAATTTATAAAAGTTCACGCACTCAAGGATTTCTTGAAAATACTCCATCAAATAGAGAATTTCTTCCCCTTTCCAGAAAGGTAAAGAGCTCTTTCTAACTCCTTGTATTTTTTGAGTTATGGCTCGACGGAGTTAGAAGGGAAAATTTTCCCAAGGTAGACCTATGGGGCTTGGGAGAGATGTTTTCCAAGGAATCTCGGACCGGTGGGGAATCGGAGGAAAAAGTGAAAATTTTCCCTTTTGTCAAAAAGGTGAAAATTAAGTGTTGAGCTGGCACATCAAAAAGCTAATGCGGGCCGGTGGACCTTCGGAGGAAAATGAGATTTTTTGAATTTTTGTCAAAAAGTGTAAAATGGAAAAAAAGAGCCCCTGCCTCTGGCAACAAAATTTGATGCCACGTCATCAAAGGATTTCTCGGAGAAAAGTTCAAAATTTTTCGAGCTATTTTTTGCCGAAAACATTAAGGAAAAACTCAGAAGGCCATATATTTTGATCCAGAGCTCTATTTTTGATGTTCTTGGTACCAATGGAAATATTTGAAGATTCTCTTCATCATGGAGTATTCAATTTTGGATTTTGGTAAATATTTGGGGGAGAAATTTACAAAACACGTTTGGCATGGAAAAGATAAAAACTAGTTCCAACCACCAGATTTAATGAAGTATGGGTCATTTTCTTTGGTTTGCGAAGTAGATACATGGAATTATGAGCTTTTGCATTGAGCCCATCAATAGAGGAAGAATTAAAACACATTTTGAAAAGTGGTTGGAGTAGATCCCACATTTTTCCTCTCTTCTCACATTTTTTCCATAAAATGTAAACAAAGGCACATAATTAGTGGTTGTTCATTTTTCTTCTCTGCTTCCCGCTTCTTTTCTTCCCTGGGTCGAAAATGGAGTTTGAACCTCCTCCCCTGCTCTGTAATGGAATTTTTTTCCTCTTTCCCATGAAATGGTGCACTGTGTAAATCTGGAGCAATAAAAATATGTTTTTGTGATGCATTTGTCCATCCTTTGCTCATTTTATTGCATCTTCTTGCCTCTCTTCATTACAGGGTATCTGTGCATGTTTTGAATGTTCATTTACAGATCTGGGAGTTGTGTTCATGGGGTTTTGGAACATTTTCTATGTGAATCTGATCTATGGTCTGTGATGTTACTATCCATCCTTTCCATTTCTCACCTCTCTTTGTTCCATGGTAGTTTAGTAGATGATCAACACTTTCCTTCTCTGGTGTATCACCGTTTTAGTGTAGGCTATGTTTTTTCTTGTTTTCTTTCTCTCCTTGTCTCCTTAGAAGTTAGATTAGGATTAGATTAGCTTGTATGCACTGGAATAGCTTGTGGCAGGTAGTTTAGGAAGAGGAACCAACCTTCTCGAAGGATCATTCCCATTTGTAACTCCCATAGCTTTGGGAATGATTCAATGTTTCAGTAAATCACACCAAATGAGTCTCCTTAGAAAAGTAGATTTTTAGAACTCATTTGGGGGTGCTTGTGATTTCGCACTAATAGTTTTGGCATGCCCAATGGGATAGGTTTGAAGCACCTTACCACTTCACTTCATTAGGTTCAATGTGCTCTTGGTGAAGATTTCAGCCTTTGGAGGCACTTTCAAGCACATCTGGCAACTCCATCTAGTCAACAACCCATCCTCTGAGTTACAAACCTTCTTCCCATCCATTTCCACCCATTATTTCTTCCATCTCCTTCATCTTCTTCAATCCCATGAAGTTGTGCAATCATGACTTCTTTCCCACCATGGAATTCTCATTTGTAGCAATAGAACTATTTCCCTCCATCCCCATAGTTTCAAAATCCTCCTCCAAATCAGTTTTATAAGCCCCATTATCCCGAAAATGCATACAACCCCCTTTTTCTAACCAAAATGTTTATGAAGAACAAGTTTATGCAGATGATGGTGGAAACTCCTTGGCCAAAGCTGATTTTGAGAGGCAGATGCAAAATATTGAGATGGACATGATGTAACTCAGAGTCAAGTGCTCCATAATGGTAGCTGAAGTTGGCTACAAGGCCCCTTGTCCATGGGTCGGCCCTGTACCAGGTTGGTTTAGCACCCAACACAAGTTGCACCTCATCACTGAGATGTTGCCCTAGATTACAGAGTGGGCGGAAGGAATGGAGGCTCAAAAATCTAGTGCACCTTCCATCCCTTCTACGTCCATCCTCCCATTTTCTTCCAAGTCCCCTCTGCCTAGTTGTACCATAAATGAACAGCCCCCTACCAACACGCCTCCCCAACCAACGTCATCATGTTCGATGACTGTAGGATAATTGAAGAATGGCGTGACTCATATGACTCCGATTGGGAAGAGGAAATCATACAGTGCCTATTCTAGATGAAAATCAGTTAGCTCCAGAGGGCGTGGTTCTGGAGGAGAACCATACTGGTTTCAAAGGCAACAAGTGCAGAGCAAGCCATAGAAGAACCTTCAGTTCTTCCTCCCACTTCATCCCCTTCAAACTCTAATGTTGAAGAAGAGTTTGATATTTCAAAATTCATGTTTGAAGATGAGGGGAACCATGGTGAGAAAATTACAGATTTGAAGGACACCATGGAGGAGGTCGAACACACGTAGCAGGAGCACGAGGAGGTAGATTATCTATCTGACTTGGAGGATTGTCTTGATGGAGAGGAGCCCAAGGAGATCACATCATTTTATCCTCCATCATCTACCTTCCAAGAACATGAGTCTACTGCCACAGAGGAGAACATCCAAGGACAACAACCTGCATCTCACAACGGCCCTCAGGAACCAAGGTTGGAGGATCTTAATCTTCCATGTTCTTCTCAGGAGGAGGAAGGAAATAGCGAAGACCCCATCTCTCCCACACCATCCACTCAAGAAGGTCTATAGGAAGACTCCATTCTTGGAGTTGAAATTCAGAGTAATAGGCACATCCATCGGATTAGACCGTGCCCAATCAGGTACTTGGCTTCATTGGAGCCAAGGGAGAAGCCAAAACCAGTCATGCCCACTCCAGGGCATGAGGATGAGCTACAAAGTACCAAGGATCAACTACCATACCTCTTCAATCTAAATGCGAGCAACTAAAAGAGGTATTGGATTTGTCTTCAATTGATACTTTGGTCATTTTGGTGGAAGATCAGCTTGTAGTTATTTTTTCACTCATCCAACCAGCCATGTTCAATGCCAAATCAGTTGCATGGCTGCCATTTTTGAGGAAGGGAAGCTATTTCTCCCTGCTAGTTATAGGTTTTGTTTGAGTTCCCTTTGCTCTTGGTTAGAGTAGAGTAGGTAGGTTTTTTTTCAGCAGAAGAAGTGCTTGTGCACACTCTGCATGTTCCATTTAGAGCATGTATGATTTTTAGTTTGTATATAGTTTTTGGTGTTGTTGTATTGCTCTTGCATAGTCCATTTTAGTTGGATTTTGGTGAAGATCAAATCCAATTTTTAGTGGGTTTCCAAGTGATTCAGAGGTCATATTTTTAGAGTTAGATCATAGAATTGGTTATCAGGCTTGACTCCATTCCCAATGGATGCAACTAAGGTCAATGATCGTTTATCTAACAGGCATATGACCCCTATGAGTCGCCAAAGTTGTTAACCAAAATAAGCTCCCTCTTATTTTGTGTTAACTTACTCCCTTTTTTGTGCCTCAGTCAAATTTCACAAAGTTCGGGCACTCAAGGATTCCCTGGAAAAACTCCATCAAATAGATAATTTCTTCCCCTTTCTAGAAAGGTAAAGATCTCTTTCTAACTCGTATTTTTTGAGTTATGGCTCGGCGAGTTAGAAGGGAAAATTTACCCAAGGCAGACCTACGGGGCTTGGGAGAGATGTTTGCCAAGGAATATCGGACCGGTGGGGAATCGGAGGAAAAAGTGAAAATTTTCCCTTTTGTCAAAAATGATAAAATTAAGTGCTGAACTAGCACATCAAAAAGCTAATGCGGGCCGACGGACCTTCGGAGGAAAATGAGATTTTTTGACTTTTTGTCAAAAGCGTAAAATGGGAAAAAAGGATCCCCTACCTCTGTGGCAGACCCAATTGGATGCCACATCATTAGAGGATTTGCGGGAGAAAATTTCAAAATTTGCCCGAGCTATTTTTTGCCAAAAACGTTAAGGAAAAACTCAGAAGGCCATATCTTTTGATCTAGAGCTCTATTTTTGACGTTCTTGGTACCAATGGAAAGATTTGAAGATTCTCTTCATCATGGAATCTTTGATTTTAGATTTTGGTAAATATTTGGGGGAGAAATTTGCAAAAACACGTTTGGCGTGGAAAAGACCAAAACCAATTCTAACCACCAGATTTAATGAAGTATGGGTCATTGTATTTGTTCTTGAAGTACATGGAATTATGTGCTTTTACATCAAGCCCATCAATAGAGGAAGAATTAAAACACATTTTGAAAAGTGGTTGGAGCAGATCCCGTGTTTTTTCCTCTCTTCTCATGTTTTTTCTATAAAATGTAAATAGAGGCAAATAACTAGTGGTTGTTCATTTTTCTTCTCTTCCTCCCCCTTCTTTTCTTCCCTAGGGTAAAAATGGAGTTTGAACCTCCTCCCCTACTCTGTAATGGAATTTTTGCCTCTTTCCCATGAAATGGTGTACTGTGTAAATTTGGAGCAATAAAAACATGTTTTTGTGATGCATTTGTCCATCCTTTGCTTGTTTTATTGCATCTTCTTGCCTCTCTTCATTGCAGGGTATATGTGCATGTTTTGAATGTTCATTTGCAGATCTAGGAGCTGTGTTCATGGGGTTTTGGAACATTTTCTATGTGAATATGATCTATGGTCTGTGATGCTACTGTCCATCATTTCCATTGCACACCTCTCTTTGTTCCATGGTAGTTTAGTAGATGATTAACACTTTCCTTCTTTGGTGTATCACCATTTTAGTGTAGGCTATGCTTTTTCTTGTTTTCTTTCTCTCCTTGTCTCCTTGGAAGTTAGATTAGGATTAAATTAGCTTTCTGCCTTTGGAATAGCTTGTGGTAGGTAGTTTCGGAAGAGGAACCAACCTTCTCGGAGGATTATTCCCATTTGCAAGTCCTAAAGCTTGGGAATGATCCAATGTTATGCAAATCACACCAAATGAGTCGACTTAGAAAAGTAGATTTTAGAACTCATTTGGGGGTGTTTGTTATTTCACACTAACAGATACATTTTTAGATTTTCACCAAGACATAAGAAATCATCCATATCCTCCTAAATAAATCATTTAAAATAAATATCTCCCTCCATGGGGATCCCCATCACATCCATAATGGACTCTTTTGAAATAAAAAAATTGGACTTACCCACTTTGACTCTTCCTTTCTTCTAGGTTTCTAGCACACTGCTGGTCACTTAGACAGAGTGACTAGAAAATATTTCCATAAATGACGTAACACCACCATCATGCAAAATATTCCATACTACTGGGTTGTCCTTGACCTCTTCACAAGAAGAAGGCTCAATGTGTTTTATGGTGCCACCCATAGTGAACAGGGCTATTGTGACAGTGATTTCCAAAGGCCCGATATAGACGATGCTTAAATAGAGATGTCGAGCACCTTCATTCCAATCTTCAACACGTGTCTCCAAGATTTCTAATTGAAATATTTTGTAATTAGTAATAGTCATTAATTGGTCTCGTCCATCACACGAATGCAATCTATAAATGCCATAAATGCCCAAAAAATCCCCAAAAAGCCACTAATGTTATATCCTCTTCTTGCTTCCAAAATAGGTTATGCCTCAACATAACCCATCAAATGTTATTATAATCTTAGTTAATGTTCAACCAACCATAACATTAATTAGTTAATGTTCTTGCAATTACAACATTTAGTGGAGGTTGAAGGTTTTAATGTTAGCGATATTAGATGTATTTAGTTAATATATATTATAAAGGAAGAATCGCAAAAAAATGAAGAAAAGTGAAATAACTAACTTTTCTAGACATGATTTCATAGTGTATGGATTATCGGACAACAAATCATAAAGAAATATCTTCTTATAATTTATTTATCGACAAATCTATTTGTTACATTTAGGTTATCCAAGGTTGTTCATTCCACACATGGAAATGAAGTGCGTAAGCACAACGATGTTATAATGTAGCACAAGCAACACTTGTGATGGGCATTTATTTACGATATTTTCTAAGGTGATTTCACAAAACACTTGTTTGATTTGGAATGATATGGGGACATTGTTGTCTTTAAAAAAATGCATCCCCATGAGTCCTCTCCATCCCGAGGTCTGATTTTTCAATAAAGAGTAGCATGTTTAGTTCATACCAAGATAAATTTAAATGTAGATACAATTACATGTACGTGACAAGAATAATATGATTATTGGGTTTGTGTTCTCTTACAGTACAATTACAAGTAAATGACACTTGAATAATATGTTTTTTCATCTTTTAATTAGCCTCATGGATGTTAAAATTTCTTCTTATATTGAACCCTTACATGACTTCATGGTGTGGGTATATATATTAACTTGAATCAAGATTGTTTTGTTGTAGGTACAGTCAATAGTTGGTTGTTTATATTATTTTGAGCGTAGTGGTCACTTTCATTTAACAAGTTACTGAATGATATTTTGAACTTAGCATCTGTTAGCTTATGACACAACATAATATTTGGATCTTCACGGTATCAAGGTTTCAACAAAATAAAGTGAGATATTATTTTGATTTTAGTGGTCATTAGGATTTAAAAAATTAAATCAACCTAGTTTGAGCTTATCACCGAATGTATTTGAAGAATATAATATTTCGAGCTAAAGAGTCACTATCATTTAACAAGCTAAAGAAAGACATATTGAGTTTAGTTTCTGCTAGTATCTCTAGTGTTAATCTCATAATGAAATTCCACCTGGTTGGAGGATTGAATTGATATAACAAAAAAAGGTATAGTAGTTTGGGATTGAAGTGAAATTTGTAACCTATTTTTAAAATTTGTTACTACTCAAACAAAAGTGTGACTAGCATCGTGGATGTTAAAATTTATTCTTATTGGAAGGATTGAAATATTTTTTAATTACTACAAAATTCCTTTTATGT
Source organism: Taxus wallichiana var. yunnanensis (assembly GCA_018340775.1). Classification (NCBI taxonomy): domain Eukaryota; kingdom Viridiplantae; phylum Streptophyta; class Pinopsida; order Cupressales; family Taxaceae; genus Taxus; species Taxus wallichiana. The sequence goes on from CM031242.1 coordinate 79,582,321, forward strand.
TGTACTTATAATATTTTGTTGTTTGAATGAAAAATATTGAACATGTTTCTAAAATAGTTTGATGTCTTTTAAACATCCTAGATCAGTTGTTTTCACAAAAACACTTAGCTTGCATGCATTGATGTAGATCAATGACTACAATTCTTAAGTATAACACCTAACATATTAGTTATTAGACCAAACATATTCATTTTCAAAACATATGTTGTCTTGCAAAGGATTTCTGGAGGAAAAATTGGACTAAGGATTCACTCCCCAAGGTTAACAAGATGAATTATGTCTGCCTTAACTGGTATTGAATTGTAAATATTGGAGGACAAAAATTGTATTTATTTGAAACATCATTTACTTACTATAAAATACCTTTTATGTTGTACTTATAATATTTTGTTGTTTGAATGAAAAATATTGAACATGTTTCTAAAATACTTTGATATCTTTTAAATGTCCTAGATCAATTGTTTTAACAAAAATGTTTTTCCTACATACATTTATGGAGATCAATGACTTCAAATATTATGTATAACAACTAACATATCAGTTCTTAGACCAAACATATTATTTGTCTAAACATGTGTTGTCTTTGCAAAGGATTTGTAGAGGAAAATTTTGATGAAGAATTTACTCACCAATGTTAACATGTTTTTCTAGTTAGCTTTTCAAAACAATATTTTAACACTTGAAAATGTGAGAAAGTATACAATTAATAACTGGACCATAAAAATATCATTAAAGATACTAAAGAAAATTTTCTGAAAGAGTTTGACATATGTAATTATTCATACCCCTAGAAATTTGGTAATAAATGTGCAAATTATCTTGCCAAATTGGGGGCTAATGGTAGTAATTTTAAAATATGTGAGAGGGGAGATGATATCACCAATTTTATCAATCTCATTAAGAACATTAAGTACTAATGTGTCAAGTGGCTCTTTTCCCTTGTTGGGATTTCATCCTTGTAATTATGGTTAGTAGGACCCTTTGCACATTTAGGATATATAGTGGGATTTATATTAAGTTTTCACTTACGATTCATTTTGGCCATTGTTTCTTCCATTTACAATATTAGTTGAATAAAACCATGAGATGTGGTTGTTTAAGAGCCGATACCATGAGCTATGGTTCCCAAAGGGTAACCCCTCCTTGTGACACATTTTGAAAATTGGGAGGTTTAGAAATTTCATCTCAAAAATCATGGGGTCTGATCCTTATCTTTCGTTGGAGTTTGGTTGGGCTTAGAAAATGGTAGTATGGTGATTTTTGGCATGGAAATTAAAGTTTATAATGATTCTATAACACAAGAAAATGGAATGGAGACGGGGTATTAAATATATTCAAAGACCACACTAGACTCAAGCACAAAATTGAGACTTTATTTTGTGGTAAAGAAATTGTTTACTTGTTGGTAGACGATATAAATAGATTTTGCATCCTTGATATTTGAAGTACGGTCTACCTCCACCTTATGAAGTATATTAATCTCAAAGTGAATTATAGAAAGATATTTAATCACCATCTTACTATGCATAATATGTTTAGGAATAAGATTGATATGAGCCTTCCCTATTTCTTGTTTATGTCGCTCTCTGTTTCGGTGAATGATTTTTAACAAGGAAAGATTGATACCCCGATACACCATGGAATTTTTCTTTTTCTTTTTAGTAATCTTAAACTTGTGGTGGAAAAATAATTAGAGACCAAATCTAGGGATTTAGATGAAAATTGTAATCTTATGGACTGTATGAACAAGGCGAGGAGAAATAAGAGTATGGTACCTCGGGGAAGGAAAATCTTGGTAATCTGGGGCTGCGAGGTTCTCTAATTGTTACAAAATTGGAGTCCTATAAAGGGAAAGAGAGAGTAGAGATGGGTTGGAAAGTTTCTTTTGATAAAAATTATCTCAAGGTGATTAAGGTGGAAATGGATATGGAGGCCTTAGGAAAATTTGGAACGGATATGGGAAATAGTGTCATGCATTGCATCGACACCTATAATAAAATTTGCATCTCCCAAAAATATATCAAGGCTGATATGGTAGAGATCAAAAGTTTTGTTTTTGAGTTTTAGGGGTGTGTAGTTGTCTGGAGCAGGGACACAAAGTTCATAGGTATAATCTCCACCTCAGTAGTTCTGATGAGGAATAGCAGGTTGAAGACAACATCCCTATCATGAGCGAGCAGGATGATTAGATGAAATGACAAGAAGAGAATCAATTAGAGGAGTACAAATTTTTGAAGAATAACTTGTTTGTTTTCTCTTAGGGATTTGTTTTGACTATTTTTGGACTATATCATTCGGGATGTTTTCCCCTCCATGTTTTACAATTTTTCCTTGTATTGATCTATTGGACTGTAGTTTGGGATAAGTTGTTTTATCCCTTTTTGTCCTATTTATTTTTGTTCACTCTTGGTAATACTCATGATGAATTCTATCGTAAGGTTTTAGGGTACCTTAATCCCTATATAAAGTAGCCAATCACTATGTTCACGTATATTTAATAAAACTTGTTAATAGTAATTTTGTTAATGACATGTTATCCAATTTTTTCCCTCAAGAGAAGTTAAACAAACAAGACCCCACAGAGAGAAAATGAGGGATTGATTCGGCTAGGGGAGATCACATTTTGGGATTGGATGAACAGGTTAAGCAGGATGAGCACATTGCAGAGGAATTTGGGAAATGAAGAAGCTCTAAAGTCCAAAATTCAAACTTCGAAGGTGAGGGTGTTCATAGGTAGGTTAAAGTTGAATTTGGGGACTCGGTGGAAAGAAGCGTAGAAAAGGAGTGGGAAGTATGAAATTTGGACTTTAGGATTTCATGATTTTAGAGGTTTCATGTGTCAAGCAGATAATCTAACCCTAAAACCCAAAGTCCCAAAACCTCAAAACGTGAAGTCCCAAAACCCCAAAACTTAAAGTCCTCAAACCCCTAAACCCAAAGTCCCGAATCCCCAAAACCCAAAGTCCCAAATCCCTAAAACTTGAAGTCCCAAATCCCCAAAACCCAAAGTCTCGAATCCCTAAAACTTGAAAATACAAAGGTCCGAAACCCAAAGTATGAATTTTGGACTTTGGAGTTATAGAATTTCAGAACTTTTGGCTTGAGAAATGAACAATGTAACACAACTTGATTTCGAAGTAAGAATTCTGAAGTTTGAATTTCAGACTTTGAGGTTCGGTATTTCAGAACCTTCGAGCATCTTGAGCGATGAACAATAACACGAACTCTGAAATCAAAAATCTCAAAGTCCCAAATATCTAAAGTCCTAAATTTTGGATTGTCGAGGGTGTGATGGAAATTTTAGAGTGGGAAAAGAGGCAGATAACCACCCACATTTATTGTAGTATGGCACCCTCATCTTCAGATGGCCATAAATTTTGACTGAGAGCTCAGATTTGCACAAAATAGGACTTTTTGGAAATCTCTTAGTGTCCTCCATTTTTTTAATTTTTAGTGAGACTTAGTATTTAAAAATGAATAAATTTAGTCCTCCATTTTAGAGAGTGTTTCCATATTTTCGATCTACCAAAATGATGAGGTATGGGATTCCTTTCTTCCCCAACAAGGAAAATTACATGGAGGCATGGGTTTTGTAGTGGAATTCATCATTGTTGTAGGTGATTTTAATTCATTTTTGGGTGGTTGAAGCAATATTTCAAATTATCTCTCTCCCTTCTCTCATTCTTCCTATATATTATAAGGAAGGGCTCATTTCAATGTTGGACACTTTGTATATGCCCCTCCCTTTTTTTTCTTGTCTGTAAGATATTTTGTGGAGATTCCAAACCTCCTACCTGGACATTGTAATGTAAAATTCATGCCTTTTGGCCCTAAATGTGATTTATTGTTTTAAATTTGACAACAATAAAATCATATATGTTGATGTTTCAAACCCTCTTCTATGTTATATTGCAACCTTCTGATCTTTCATTACACGTAAGGTTATTGTGTATTATTGTTGTTTTCATTACAAGGGTTCTGATAGTGTTGTGTTTATTGTGTAAGTTTTTCAACATCCTTCTAGTGCATCACCTTCCCTTAGAGTAGGTTTTAATTTTCATGCATTTTCTCTAACTCTGTCTCCTTGGGAAAGCATTAGATTAGTGTTAGATCTACAACTCTTTGCACTTTGGAGTAGTTGGCACTAGGTTAGGATAAGAAGTTGGCCTTCTCTAGAGGGTTATCCCAATCACAAAGTCCCACACTTTGGGATAAATCCATGTTTGATGAATCACACTGACTTCCTCAACCATTCACTTACGAGAAATCAAGGGTGCTGTGATTTTTCCATAACATGACATTTTAAATTAAACAAGACAAAGTGGCAAGTTCTCTCCTCACGGTTGGGAGATGTGCTAGTTATGCGATTGTTTTAAAAGTTTTCAATAATTTTTTGCATTATGTGCTTTATATTGCTAAGAATAACCACTTTCAAATTTTGATAGAAAGTACAATTTACCAATACTTAATGTATAAATTATGCACATATGGTATGCTGACATCCACAAAATGCTACAAATTAGAATGTCCCTATGTAACGATTTTGAATGCATAAAATATGTATATATTTTAAGTACCTAGTTTAAATGTTGCACAAATTGTAAATACCCACATTAAAATTAAGGTAGAAAAAAAAATAAAAAATAAAATTATGCATTAAATATATAAGTATTTGGAAAAACATAGAGCGACCTAGAATCATAATATGCTTGATAATAATGCAACAATATAAGTGGAATTTTGAAATACATAATATTCTATATTTTTCAGGTGTAATAAGAAAAACCACCACAATTTTAAAAGTAAAACATGCTTACCTAAAGATAAAATTTTTCTATTGAATGGAATAACCAAAATAAATCGGTTAAAATATTTATCACAATTGTATTTGTTTCACTGCAAAGTAGAGATAAAACAGATAAGAGGTAAGGGTGAGGAGGAATACCTATAGATAGTCAAAGAAGGTTGTGTGTGCGTTGAATGTTGACCAAGATGATTGTGAAGATATTCCCTTTGGCTAGGAGGAATGACCTGAAATAGAACACAAGACCACAAAATAGGATTAAAAATATCGGTTGGTGGATTTCCTAGTAGAAGCTAGATCTGGGAAGCGGGGTGCTTCCTAGAAGGATGTCAATATACATTTTAAAAAAATTTAATGCTAATAAAGAACATTAAATAGATAGACCAACTATAGTTATATCGTTTAAGTATCCTACACAAGAATAGTAAATAGAACCTAGCCTAATAAAGGCATATAAGACTAAATCTAAATAAGGTGGTTGATGGTTGAAGTTCTACGGGTATGAAAGAGAGTGTTGTAAAGATCTAGGTGAGGTTCGGGAATTTTGGGAGGTTTTGGATAGGTTGATTAGGTTGCTGGTTTGAAGGAAATTACTAGTCACAGAGACCAAGATATCGGTTGGGCTACCGATGCTGAAGTTCATTGGTAAGTGACCGACACCAATTGGGTGATCGGTGTTAGTAGGGGAAATTAGGTAGAAATATTAAAAATGGGTTGATGAGATCTCTTTGTGATTACATAGACAATTAGGAAGGCTTAAATGCGGTCATGGGATTTTAATGAAGACTCGAAGGTAATAAAATGGGTGTTTGAGAAAGGTATGAAGGGTAAAATGAGTAGACGGTTGAATGGAGGTGTTGTGGGAGAAATTTGGGTATGGTAGAGGATGGGATGAAATAGATAAGTAATAAGGAACTAATATATTAAACCAATGAAAAGGAGGAATGTACTTACTTGTAGAATGTAGGTACAAAGTAGGTGGTGGTGATGGTTACAGGAGAAGGTTTTCTGAACAAATGCAGTAGAAACAGGATGGTATGGTGCTTTCATGTGAGTGCACTGGAGCTCTATATCAATTTATTAATAAATAGTGTGGTGTCCGAATGTTTTAAGGGAATCGGTATCTTGCAAAATCACTATAAAGCTCGAGAGTTAGGATGCAAGGTCATAAGAGCCAGAAAATGAGATTTAGAACCTATACAAAGAGTTTGGAAATATTATTTAAGGAAATCGATGGTGGTTAGGTGAGTGGCATCGACCGAGGGATAAGCGCAATCTTTGGTTAGGAAGAAAATGTTTTACCTACTAAAAATAGCCCGATTCTTCCTAAATTTGGCATGATTGAGATTTTGGTTTCGGGTCATAAGTGTGGAATGGAGCTAAATGGAGCAAGAGAGTAGTTAGAGGGATAATAGGCCATTAATATTAGGGTTAGAATAAGTCCTAGTTTGTTAAGGTGAGTGGGGACTTAGTCTAGGTAATAAATAGGGTTGGAATAGGTCTAGGGTGAGGTGGATAGGTGAGGTGGCTAGGTGAGGTAGATAATTAACTTAATTTTGGTTAGTTAAATTAATTAACATGTGCAAGTGGGCATGGTGGGGAAGTAGTGTTGAATTAATTAATCAAAGGGGTTTAGAGGGTTGTGACCCAATTTTAGGTGTCTACATTTTCCCCTTTTATGTAGCTTGTATTGATAAGATATGATGAAAAAAAAAAGAGGTGGTTTCCCCAAATACGGGTAGAGGTGAGGTTTCCCTAGGTATGGGTTGAGGTGATCCCCCTCAAACTAGGAACTGATGAAATAGTATATGAGCAGAATCGGTGATGGGTTTGATAAGGTGGTAGGTGGTGAAAGGTGTGGGTGTTGGAAATGGTGATATCTTTTTGTATAATAGGTGGGGAATTGAAATGCATGCACATGTATAGAATGCAACAAGACACTAGGATGAAGAGCTCACAAAATCTACATCATCAAAGGTTAATAGTTTATCCAAATAAGGTTGATGTGGTCCAGGTATCCGAGGTATATGATATGGTACTAGAAACACAATGAGGCTCGGTGTAAGAACATGCATTAGGTGGGTCCCAAAGCACCAAAATTTTTGGTCTTGTCAATATAAACTTTACAACATCAGGCAAGGCCAGGTTGGTAGGCTAAACAACATGAGTAACATTGTCACAATGTATAATGAATAAGCAAATTTGAGTGTCAATTAGGTGAGGTAAGGGTGGTTATATAGGTAAGGTCATGGGTAAGAAAAGGGTTTAAGAAAAATATGCCCCAAAGTACACCGAGGTCAGTTGTTAGGTGAGATTTTAGGGCTAAGGTAAGGCTAAGGAAGCCATAAAATGGAATCCGTCATCGTGAATGTATTAATGAGTTGTTTGCATTTCCATTGTATTGTTGTCATGGAAAGTAGATGCTTAGGCATGGTTTAGTGTAATTTACAAGTTATTTATATTATGGAAATGAGATGTATAGGCATGGTTTGGTTTAATGTCCAAGTTATTGATATTATGGAGATGATAGGTATAGGCATGTGTTGGTTTAATTTCAATTTATTGATATTATGAAAACTATCTCACTAGGTTTTTGGTTATGAGGGAAGAAAAGTGGGTGAAAAGAGTGTCTAAGATAAAATCATAGGGCCCCATGCCCTAAGAGTATTTCCTACATAGCCCTTGAAAAAGGGGCCTCATGCTGATGTAGTTCTCCCATAAACCAGGGAAGAATGAGATTGGGTTTGGTAAGATGAATAGGTAAGTGGGTCGGGTAAGGCATGTTTTGAAAATAGGAAAGGTCAAATGTTGAATAGGTAATAGGAAAGGTGAATTAGGCGTAGGCATAGATGAAGTTATCAAGGTGTTTTAATTTTGATGGTCTTGTCTTGTGTGAAGAAGCAATAGGTAGGAAAAAGGTGAACTGAAGATAAGAGAAATGATCCATAGTTGGAAAGAACCAAAATGTTCATACCCCTAAAATTATTAAATAGAAGTCCCTAGATACACTACATGAGCGATGGGTCTAGAGTTGAAAGATGTTGCATGTTCACAATGTGTAGAATACACTCCATGTCCCTTGAGTTGAGTTAGAAGATAATAAATAGAAGGTAAGGTGGAAGATTTTGTTAAGTGTGAGCTTGTTGTGAGACAATATGCCCCGTTTGTAAGATACCCAAAACAAGATTAGGAAAGTCCATGTCCAAAAGTTTTTATTTTTCTTGATTTTTTCTTTTCTTTTTGCTATCATAAAATGATTGATGTGGGAAGTATATGTCGGGACAAGTAGGTTATCCCTAAGGTCTTTGCGAAGCGATCAATGCGGGAAGCTTCAGGATTATTTTATTTGAGAGATACAAATTAGTATTCTTTTTTATAGACTAATTACAATAAGTGGTTAGATTTTTATAGTTGTCCTTCAATGGAGCAGTCTACTTATAACAGAGAGAGAGACACATAGATGTCCTTTTGATGGATTCATCTATTTGCAAGAATTTTGACTCAAGGAGTAGAGTTTTGGTATCCATATATATATATATATATATATTGGTTTTTTACTTGAATTCATGGACAAGACTATAAAGGAGTATAGGTCTCTTTTATGAAGGAAAAAACCATAGCACAACAAGGTTAGCTATGCAAGAGGGGTTTCAAGTAACAAATGACCATAGGATTCCATCCTAAAAAGGACGAAAAGTATCCATGAGAATTATGCCATGAGTAGAGCCATGATACTCATGTTTAAGACAAGACTGAAAGGGTGATGGATAATCACATAGTTTTGTTTGAGTCATTGGTACTTAAAAGAGGTAAGAGAAAGGAAAGGTTCACTCAAGGGACGAGCATATAAGTGACATAAAAGTGATATAGTACTTTATTAAACAATTGAACAATCGAAGATGTAAGGAATTAAGGGGCTTAGGTTTGGGTTGACCCTTAAAAGAGGATAAATGATAAGTGCTTGATCCATATGCATGGGAAACAATATAGGGTCTAAGCCAATTAGGGCTAACTTTCCTTGTTTCATTTTCTCATCTTTCGTTACATGTTAATCTTCCTTTAGGACAAGGTCACCGCTATTGAAAGTTTTGGTAGAAGGAAAAGTAGGATTTAAAAGGTTTGGTTTTGGTGAGAGGTTTAATAAAAGAAGGGGAAGTGACAAGTCCCTCCATAGGTATAGGGATGAATAAGATTATGATAGGTGAGGTTGGGTAATATTGATTAAAGTTTGGGTAAGGTAGATTGGGCAAGGTTGGGTAAAGTTGGGTGAGGTAAGATAAGGTAGATGAATAATGTCTAGTTTGGATAAAAGATGCAATAGAAGAAGAGGGAGTGTCAAGTCCCCCATAGGATAAAGAAGAATAAGGTGATGATAGGTAACATTGTGTAAGATTGTGTAAGTTTGATTGGGAAAGAATGGGTAAGGTTTAGGCAAGGTCAAGGAAAAGTTTGGGATAGATTGAGGCAAGGTTTGGGCTAGATGTGGAAGGTGTAGCGGAAGATGGGGAGAAGCCTTGAATGTGACAAGAACATCGTTGGGGAGATTAATGAAATTGTTTAATCATAGAGTGATGTGTGGCTCCATCGAAACATGATAAGTCATCCCATGAATGATTAGTTTGTGGGTAGGTGCAAATGGAATGGTGGATGAAGATGAAGCTGGATGGGATACCAAATTGTTTTTCCTTTATATTTTGGTTATTTTTATTGAGTGGTTATATGCGTCATGTTAATTTCAAAGTGTCGGGGGAAAAAGGGTTTCAAGATGCGGGAAAATGTTGTTGAATAGATAGATGGATAACATGTGGGGTGGTAGGTGAAGGGGAATGAAAGTCTCCTCCAATAGGTCGTCATCATCTAAAAGACCATATAAATCATATAGTTGAATGAGGATATTTTTGAGGGCCTTACACTCTTCGACATCATGCCTTGGGGAGTGATGATATGCACATATTTTAGTATCGTCAAACCCTACTTTGGTTTGGGATTGAGTGGATAATAAGGATTAATGGGTGGTAATTTGATAGCAGAGGTTTCTAAAAACCTAGCGAGTATGTTAGAATAGGATCCTTCCAATGGATCATAATGAGAAGTTAGTGTTGGTTTGGATGAAGGCATGGGTGATTTTCGTGAAGGAGGTGGAGTTAGGGGTTGGGTTGGTTTAACTACCTTTTTGGTAGGTAGTGTGGTTTTTGGTTTAGGTTGCACCTTCTTGGGTAAAGGTGCTAGGGTAGGGTGTGAAGAAGAAGGGGATGCAGAAGGTGTAGGTGTGCGAGTCAACCAAGGTGACAATAGAGGTGTGGGTAATGGTGTGGTTGTAGGTAATGCAGAGGGTGGTGGTAAATGATAAGGTAGAGGCGTGGGTGATGAAGAAGACATGGGTAAAATAAAAAATCAAGGTGAGGGTCTCGGTTTTTTCACTTTGAGTTTTCCTTGGGGAGAGGTTGCTTAACCAAGGTCGATGAATGTGGGACTAATATTTATGGAAGAGGTGAAGGTGAATAAGAAGGTGTAGGATAAACCAAGGTACGAGGCTTAAGAGGTTGGGTCTTCCTCTTAGGTGCATGAATAGACTTGGTGGAGGTTTGTGAAGAGGTGGTCAAATCTATCTTCACAGGGGGATGGACTAGACTAGATATTTGCAAGACCCCCAATGCAGTGGTAGGTTTAGGTGTGGATGCACGAGGCCGATGTAGTTCTCCTAGTAACTAATAATAGTATTATTTTTCTTGTCTTTAACACAATATAATCCATATAAAAAAATTATGGTTAAAAAATTTAATACAAACATAGAAAAATTTGTATTTTATAAAATTTAACTTACAAATCTAATTTTTATTGCAAACGGGGATAAAGCAAAAATTAAACTTTTTGACTAGCAAAAAAATATATTAAAAAATATCTAAGGAGGGGGACGAGATTTAATTTATAAGTGTTTATAATGTGATTTTTTAAATAAAGTTTAGGAATTTTTATGAATAGTGTACTATTCGAGAATGTTCCACTTGTCGAAGCATGCAAACACATCTTCTTTTTTGGATAAACATTAAATGCAGTGAATATTCTATTAACATTTTTTTTCTAAATCTCATATCTTATTTAAAGATTGGAAAAATGTCTTTCTTAGAATTATGTTTTTTATTAAATATAATAAATCAATGTTGCAACAAGGCCTCATATTTTTCAAATCAATAATAACTAGCAAATAAAGAAAAATATAAATAATTTTGTAGTTTAAAAATTTTATTTAAATAAAATATACACATTAGAAAGTTGAAAAGTTATAGATTTTTTTTTATTTTAGTTGGTGGATTGAGGATAAATTTAAAGTAAGATGTTTTGAGCTTAGCGCGCTAAGGTAACATAATACTTCCATAATATAATATTTTGAGCTTATGGATTGTTAGCATTTAACAAGCCAAATAATATTATTTTTAGCTTAGCATCTGCTAGCTTATGTGACACTGTAGTAATTGGATATTATCGATCAATAGGATTTAACAAAATAAAGTAAGATATTGTAATCATAGAGCCTGCTAGGTTATTCCAAAATAACATATTTCAATGTACAAAAGATATGTCCATTTTTTTGTATAAGGGTGAATATGGGGGTTTTGAAAGGACCCACATCCTTTTACAAAAATGTCCTTAAGGTAGAATATGACATTGAAGCATAGAAGAGATAAATCTCATAGGCAACAAAAGAAAAAAATCCACATAACACGACCCAAACAGAGAAAATTTACATTTTGTGACAAGTTTTGAGGATAGCTGTTACTTCCATAGTAGCAGAAATGGTACTCTTGTTAAAGATAATAAGAAACATCTTAGAGTTTCCTTGTTCCTCAAATTCTCCTTTCACAAATTTGTATTCATTCTTTTGTTCTCCAAAATCTATTTGGTTCTCCTACTCTTGCATTACCATATTTTTTAAAAATAGGTCATTGTAATCCAACACCAACACATTGAATATAAAATCATTCTTAACATGAATATCTTCTAAAATATTGTCATTGATAATGAAAATGATGTCGAGCCATTAAATTTGGTTGAGTATGTGCAATCAGAGGACTATTTGTGGACAAAAATAAGGCCAACAAAATAATATCAATTTTATCAAATACATCTACTCATCGATTCCTGTGCACCACCATGACCATAAATCAATTCCGATATTCACTTTTTTATTGCAAAAATTGAGCCACCATCCATACCACCAGGCTTCTTTTTCAAGAAAAACAAAACAAGTTCTTGGCATTTGTTATGGACTTTTAAAAATTCTAGTAAAATTCCTCTCATGTTATTACAAATTAATGCTTCATTTATTTATCAAGATGTGCTCCATTACATACTCTTTCACTACTCTAAAAAATGTTTAATATATTACAAAATTATTTATTTGATAAAAAAATACCTTCTAAAAATATCGAATAACAAACTTGCTTTCGTTTAATTATCTACAAAATCCCTACATGGATACAAGCCTTAATCAGCTATGGAAAATCATCGATATAAGCCCTAATCAGCTATGGATATTTTTACATTAACATAATTTTGGAGGAATTTGAAGGTGCAAATGCATACCAATTTTTGGCATGGAGACAAAGTCAAAACATTTCCAAAAATTGAGCACATAATTTTTGACCCTTTCTAAGTGAGATTTTTCTATTGATGAATAATATTACACATTGATGAAGAGAATATAAAGGAAAATGTTAAAAATATAAAATAAAAAACTGTTTACTTATAGTGATATGTAACTGAAAAATCCAACCGGCCAATTTCATTGGCACACAAATTTAAGAGGGCACGTGTATGATTTTACATTGCTTTACATTAAATGGCTAATTAATGGTGACAACATTTACATGCTCCAAAAGGAACACATATTTTGAATGGCACATGTACTTTTAAATGGAAAATTTTACATAGCTCGTTTTAATGGCTAATTAATGTTGAGGAAAGTGTAACATTAATTAGCATTTTTCCTTACAAAATGGTTATCATTAATACTACATTTGGTATTGTAAATAATTAATGTAAGAATTTAATATTATAATTTTTATTGTAAATAAAATCCCTTATATAATTTGGGTAAAATAAAGCCCTTATTTCTTGTGCTTGCACTTCGACGTGCGACTCTTGATGCTCGTTTAGAAATTTTGTTGATTGTAGTAGCTGTAAAATACTTGCAAAAATTTGTAATAAATCACACACAAATTACATATTTAATATTTAATCATCAATTATTAATAAATATTTATATATATAAATTATAAAAATTTACATCAATATATATTAAAAATAATGAAATTTATATAGAATAACTATTATAAATAAACACTATTTTGTATTTTTGAAGGAAGTGTTGAAAAATTACCGTTACCTAAAAATTGTTTGACAGGTGAGTTATCGCACTTAGCTGTGTGAATCAAGGCACACACTTAGCTATGTGAATCAAGACTTGCACTTATAAGTGTGAGTCGAGATTGACACTTAGAATTGTGATTCGATACTCAAACTTAGAAGTGTGAGTCAAGACATGCACTTAGAAGTGCAAGTACTCGCACTTAATGTGCAATTCAAGAGATGTGTAACTCGAGGCTCACACTTAGACGTGTGACCAATCGCACTTGTAAGTGTGATCACTCACACTTATACACTACTTACAAAATTTATAAATGACAATTCCAGATTTTTTTAACTATGCTTAATATATACAAATAATTTTTTTATATAAATGTATATAAAAATTGACGGTCACCTTTTAAACATGCGAGTCACATGTGTCAGTTCTATAAAATATTTGAAAGTATGTTATGTCTAAAATCATGAAAAACATCTAAACAACCATCAAATTTAACACCATTCAAGGATGTTCAGGGATAGGATTTTCAATGTCAACATTTATTGATTTGAATAAGGTATGCATGAATATTCGTATATGTATGATGATATTAAGATTGATATGTGGCATAAATGACAACAATCACTTACGCACTATCTTGAAGTTAGTGGCCACTTGGCTTATGTAAGTTAGCGACCACTTGGCTTATGTAAGTTTGTAACCACTTGGCTTATGTAAGTTAGCAACCACTTGGCTTATGTAAGATAGAAACTGCTAGGCTTATGTAAGTGGGTGGCCGTCAGGATTATGTGGGGGAATCAAATAATAACAAAATACAAATCCTAAAATAGTGAAACTGAAATCCAAAAATCAGGATTTAGTAATTGGATTCTAATAGTGGTGAAATTGGAATCCAATAATAGCATTATTGGAATCTAGTAATAGCAAAATTGGATTCCAATAATAGGGAAATTGGAATCCAATAATAGCGAAATTAGAATCCAATAATAGAGAAATTGGAACTCGAATAAGTCCAATAATGACAATATTGGAATCCAATATTACTACTAATGGAATCCAATAATAGTAATAATGGAATCTAGTATAGCCAAAAATGGAATCCAATATACGCAAAAATGGAGATGGATTTCTTCCAATACTTGTAATACTAAGTCTAGATTCATTGGAATATGTCCAGATTTAGTGAAATAAGTGTTAAGATAATCATTTTCACAATAATCATAAAAAGCCTCCTCCCATAATTTATTTTTGGACTTGTAGTGATAATCATTATCACCAAGATCTTCCTAAATTAAAAAGGAAAATTATAAACTCATAACCATCAAGATAAACAAAATACAAACACAATAGAAAATAGAAATATCAAACCCATCCAAATAGATTTGGTAGATGGAATAATTATCGGAAAAAAGCTGCACTTATTGAAGGTTTACCTTCTTAATTAGATTGTAAAATGTGAATTGTAGATAATCATTTTGGTAATTCATGTCTTGCAACAACACAAATTGTAAAACACTCTTGCACTATTCTACACTTGCACAATTCGACTAATTATCCTATCCCTAGTTATACCTTACTCCTCCTTTCTTACATAAAAACCTAATTATTCATATAATGGCCATATTAATCCATCAAATTAGGATATATACTTGTACATTGTAATTCCAATTCATAGATCATTTAAAACTACATCTGGGACCAAAGCACCAAGAAAAGGCCATAACATCCATATGTTATGGACCCACTTGGCCACTTTGGTCCCTTTCCATATAGTGGTAGTTTTCTTGATTTTAATCTCTTTGGTACACTTCTAGTGCCTTTCCCAAGTTTTCCATATACATAACATATATATAATAAATTTAATCATCTCTCATTAAGATATGGTAATACATTCTACTTGGCACCTAACATCCTAATGTGCAAATACTAAGAGCAAGCACAAGAAAATCTACTCCAAGATTCCCTTGAGATTCATATACTCTGCATACTCATTTCAGGGAAGTGATCCACTCAAGTTTGAAAGTACATGAGGAAAATTTTAAAATTCAAGTCAATCTAGGGAAATCTAAAGTACAATCCCATTTTTGCAAGGTTTTTATCAACAAGTTGTGTACCTACATTATATATATTACATGTTAGGTGGGAACGACGTTTGGTTTGAGACTTATTCATAGTAATAGAGACGTCGATGGTACATAGGGGTTTCCACAATATACCTAAAATTTATTTTTAGGAATATATCACCATATAGGTTTATAAATATTCAATAAATTATAAAACAAAGCATCACATAGTATCATAGCTTTAGATTCTGATATAATTAGAATAGGAAGCAATGGACATGAAAAGAACATTTTAGAAGCTAAAAGTTTAGAGAGAAAATGGCATATAGAAAGGGACATAGGGGGTATGCTTTGGTATGTAGGATGTTTTTATATAAGTGTCTTAGTGATGAAGCTTTGTTACATCATCTACTTCTATTTCTAGTCATTATTTCATCCCACATCAACACACGAGATAAGGATATCAACTAAGTCCTCCTATCTATCTCATTACTAGACATTATTTCATTTATCTATCATTATCTATCTTATTTCATGTTTTATCATGATATTATTGTAAATATATTAAGAAACTAGTTGATTAGGATAATATTTAATCAATTACTACCCCTTTTAAGAATTAACCATTTAGGTTAAATGATTTGGTGAACTTGAGTTTGTATATTTTGCATAGGATTTATATTCTTATAAGTTTTATAACAAACCTTCATCATGGCTGAGGATCCTCCACTCTATATCCAACTCAAAATTAAAATAAATAAATTCAAATATACTCTTGTAAATAATGGATATGGCCTTAACATATGAAACGGTTCTTTTTACATCATATAAGACTTTCTACTGGAAACATAACTCCCTCTTCCCTACGCATTCATGAGTTTGAAAATACACCTAAGTGAGTATTGGTGGAGATAACTTTGCCAATTACAGTTGGTCCTTGTACTATTAATGTTTTATACTAGGGCATGCCAAATAATCTCAATTATTATATTCTTTTAAGTTGACCTTTTTGCATGCCACATATGTTATAATCTCTACTCATCTTTACAATCAGAATATTTGACAAGATCTCCTTGATGTACGTACTCTTGACTTGGATATCCCTTCTTCCTCTTAAGAGATTCTTTCAAATACTTATGTACAATATTTGGTTGCAAATGATATTTGTTTTCTTTCACCTCTTCTTCCAAATGATGTTATATATACTCATACACAAAAATTTATTGTAAAATATGTTAGTTTTCCTTTTCTCTCTTCAGATTAGAATTTATATAAACAACTCAGCTTTCATCTTCTTTTGACCAAAAATCTTGCTTAGAAATATCAAATTTCTTAATTTTAGATCTAATCTTCCCTACTAGCTTCGAATCAGCAACCGACATCGTTTATTCTACCTATTGGCGGTGGTTCACTAACCGGTATCGATCTCCGTGTTTTTTATTTTATATCAAAAATAGTTAGATAATTTCACCTTCTATACATTTTCCAAAAGTCTATTTATGAGTTTCTATCTTTTTTTAGAGCCCAAAGTACCTGTTTTCCATCCTTCTATATGGTTTGAACTCACCAACATGTATGATCTCTTGTTTTCCATGTAAGTTGTATACCTTCACCTTTTTCCCTTCACCGCCTTCCAATTCATCTCCAATGGATATTAATTCATCTACGATCATACAGAAGGTAATGAGGATTTCAATAGATTCCTTGATCATAACACCATAGCCTTATAACATTACCTTGCTACTTCTTCCACTTGTGACTCATCAGGTTAGGAAATTTATTGAATGCCCACTTCCATGCCCACCATTTCTACCATCTCTCGCCATATCGAGGAATTCGATGTGGCCACCCAAACTAATGCTCATTTCCTATTCTCATTTCACATCAACCTACTTCTCACGTAACCTTTGCATCCTTGACATCTTTTCCCTACTTGACATATATGCAAGTACCCATATCCACCGCCCTATTATGTCATCATTAGTATCTTATGTACCTATTCCTACATAGCCAATGGTTGTGTCGACCTCTTCTACTCCATTTCATAATTTGGTGGTTTTCATTCCCAAAATATTCCACTGCCGCCATGAGGATCTTTCCACAAGCTACTCCTACTTCCACCTTACCTCGAGCACAACCCATCACCTTAATTGCATATTCGGGCATATACCATCCTTGTCCACTACTTCCTACATACCTACATCTCAATTCATGTACTCAACACCACCACATACCAAGTATGCCTTTTACAACCAATTCATCTTATCAAGCCCATTACACCTCAAGGGACATCCGTCAATCAAACCCCATAGTGGATCTCATTAAAATGATGATGGATAAAATGTAGACATTTGAGACCTTAGTTTCGGGTCCCGTAACTTCTTAACATATGATGAGATTTGTAATAAACCAATCCATCCCTCCATACCTATTCATCCATATCCCATGCAATGGGAGCTACCTAAATTCAACCACTTCAACAATAAGAAGGACCCACAACAACACTTGTGTTCATTTAGGCATGCTTGTTACCTAATAGGCCATGAAGATGCCTTGCTACTTCGTGACGTTTCCCATGTACTTATAGGGAACCTCCTTAGACTGGTAAAGTGATTTGATAAAGCACTCAATCTTTTCCTTTGATAAATTACAACAAAACTTTCTTGATCAATTTTTGATACACATTTCTAAAAATGTATCTATCACAAATTTATATTCTATTCGTCAATATGATGATGAGTCTCTCGCTGACTTTGTCGCATGGTGGCGAATCCTAATCAATTAGCTTTCCTTCTCTCTCTCGTATCCTAAGCTCATAGAGTTGGTTATGAGGGAAAGTTCTAGACACATTTCCTTAAATATTCAGGTTTAAATGTCTCGTACATTTGACAAGGCTTTTACCATGGCTAGGAATATAGAGATCCATGCCTCAAAGAAGAAAAAATAAAACTACGTAAAAAAAATGTCACCTTCAAATCAAATGAGTCTTCTTCCAAACTACCCAAAAACCATTCCAATCCAAAAGAATCCACTAATGTGGTAGTTTTAAAATTTGGCCCTTCTTATCCAGCCAATCAACCTAAACCTCCTTGTAATCTCTCATCGGTGTAAAATTTTCTATATCCGTATGAACAAAAGAGTTACACTTCCATTAGGGAGCCTTATTATTATGTATTGGAAAATCTATTGAAAGCTAGAGACATCACTCTTCATCCCATAAAACAACATATAGGTTTTGATCCTTATCACCATACACTAGTTTTGTATAAATACAAGGACTTCTATAATTACCACCGCGTAAAAGGACATAGTGACAAATCTTGCAAAACCTTTAAAAATTATCCAAGGGATGTTAGACAAGTGGTGATTTAGTCCTTGAGAAACCTAACATGCTTGCTAATGCAAACTTGGACATTTTCAGAAAACCTTTTCCTAACCATTCCCCTTCATCAACTCATGTTGGCAAGACATCTAAAGAAGAAACCAATGTACATGTGGTTCATGCAAAGTCTTCAATACATGTTGATCCTTCTATCCAATCTCCTCCTATAACATCTATTGAGGAAATATTTACAAAAACTCCTCTACCCATAGAGGATCCCACCTCACCTATTCCTTTACCCATAAAGGAACCCACCTCACTTGCTCCTTCACTTCTAGAGGATCCCACATCAACTATTCCTTTACCCATAGATGAACCCACCTTACCTTTTCTTCTACCCATAGAGGAACCCACCTTATCATCCTCTCTACCTATAGAGGAATCTACATTATCCACTTTTCCTTCTCCTCAACCCATAAAGGATCCAATTTTATCTACTCTTCCTATTGGTGATACCTCTCCAAAGGTATTCAATAAATCCATCAATTTTCTTACCTCACTCTTACCCACTGAGTTAGAGGCTAAGACCTTCCCTATCTTATGTGCCTCTTATATCTTCACAAGATTTAACACCAAGTCGTCGCCCTCTTCATCTACGCCAAAACCCTTCTCTCACTTGGTTTTCCACTTGGAGTACATCGATTACACTACCCTCTGGGATGTCTTAGGATCCTCATTTCCAAAAAAATGTAGATGTCCTCACCGATACCTCAACCATATATCCAAATATATTCAAAGTAACTAAAGCTATTATGTATGAACCAGTGGTATTAGCCCCTTCTTCATCAACACCCCCTACACTCAATCCTCCATCTTCTCAAAACCTACTACCACCTTAGGGGTTTTACTGGTACCAAGTTTATTACACCCCCGTGAAGCTAGACTTGTCAATTTTTGTACTACCAATCATAAAATCTACTTCAACACCTAAAATAAAGACCCAACCTCTTAGGGCTCACACCCTAGTATCCCCCACACCTTCTCACTCATCTTTACCTTTTCTATCAATATTGGGCTGACATCCTTTAACCCTTTGTATCCTATGCCTTCACCAAGGAAAATCCAAAGTGTGAAAACCTATACCCTTGCCTTCACCTCCCATTATGCCTACACCTTCTTCACTATCTTTACCTTCACTCTTTCCAACACCCACATTTTCACCTTCACTTACTTAGATACCTACACCTTCCGAGTATCCTTCACCCTTGCACATTATTCCCCGCCTTTACCCAAGAAAGTGCAGCCTAAACCCAAACCATCAATGCCTACCAAAAAATTAGTTACACCAACACGATCTCTCACTTCTCCCTCCTCATGAAGGTCACCTACCCCTTCTCTTGAGACAACCTTGAAATCTCATTCTAACCCTTTGGTAGGATCCTAATCTAACATCCTTGCCCAGTTGTTAGAGACATATGATATATCACTTCCAGCTATTAATCCTTACGATCCTCTCGAGACCTAAACCAAGTAGGGTTTGACAACGCAAAAATTTTGGCTTATCATCGCTCATCAAGGCACGATGTTGAGAGTTGTAAGGATCTTAAAATAATTCTCCTTCAGCTTTGTAACTCTGATGCTCTCTTTGAATAAAATGATCTATTGGAGGAGGATTCCATTCTTTCTTTTCCCATCACCACACAACCTAGCCCCAAACCCATTCTACAATATTTTCCTTCACATCCACCTAGGGATAAAGGTAAGGCTCAACAACCCTCTTTTCCTCTTCCTATATTTAAAATTAACATGGTACGTGTAGCCACCTTGTCATAACACACTAAAGACAAAGGAAAGGAAAAAATTGGTAGCCCTTCTACTTCATCTTCACCTACCATGACACTTGCACCTCCCCCCAAGATAACCATCCTTGGGTCAGCACCACCTACTTCTTTTGGGGTCACACATCATTCAATGATCAAATGAATTCACAAGTCCTCATTGAATATGTCTTTATATAACTAGCTTCAAAATTTTGATTTGCATCATGAGCACCTCATTGAGCTCATGAAATCCATTAAGGTTCCACCTAACCAAAATTCACCTATCGCTACCCTCATTACCCCTCATCGATTGCTTCCATCAATTTCTACAAATCAGAGACTTCCCTTAACAACTAGATGATCCCAATCCTAGTATTTTCATCTCTGCCTACATTAAAGACATTCATGTTAAACACATTATAATCGATGGGGGTGATAGTATCAACATAATCTCTTATCATGCCTACAAAAAAATTGGCATAATACCTAATTATATTTCTAGAAAACTCGTCATGATTTGTTCTTTTAATGACACCATGACCACTACTCTTCGCACCATTATCCTCCACATCCACGTGGGTCCACAAACTATTCTTGAACTTTTCTACATTCTTGAAAGAGATTTCCAGTATAACATGTTGTTAGGTTGTCCCTAGGTTTGTGCCATGGTTTATGTACCTTCCACCCTTCACCAATGCCTCAATTAGAATATGAAGGGGAACCTTACACCATTCATGCACATCCTCCCCCTTCAAAACCTATAATATGATTTACCATCTAAAATATGTTCTAATACCAATTAAGACATCTACCACTTCTATCACTTCACTTTCCTCATCTAACCCATCTACTAACCCTCTTATCTCACACTCTACTGATGCCCCATATTCTCAAGATTCAGATAGTTTATCTATACCTACTACCTAAGTACCAACCACAAACCCTTTGGTAGGTGTTTTTCAATGCCTCAAACTCGAGAGAATACTACCTCCTCAACATTAACACATTCCTTACTCCTCAGGAGTATGGAAAAATACACCAACACCCGCATTATGATCATCATATAGAAGAATCGAAACTTCCTATTATTCCATTAAACCTCCTTTCCAAACCATAATTTTCTCATCGACTTCTCATACCTCACTAAAAGAAACTTGGACTTACTTTCCTTCACTGTTTCCCCTAGAAGGGTTTTGATTTGGTCATTACGAACAAGGTCATCACATCATCATACTATTCACAACCTGGGAAATATAATGACTATCATGGTTTTGGATTTCCTTGGAATCCTCCTCCTAAGAAGGCCCAAATTACCCTCGTAGAAGAAAAAAATCCTTCCCCACCTTCCTCACCTATCACACCACCTTCTCCCACAGATTATTTGGATCCCGAATCCATTCTCGTATAACTTTTTTCATAAACACCATCTCCTTAGGACCTCCGATGTATCAATGTGATGGTGAGGTTCCCTCTCTTGTTCCTCTTCTTTATCTTGACATGTTGGATGATGATAAACATTTTATAAATGTCATTTAATGTCGGGATGATGATTTTATTCTAACCTATTTAAGTTCGGAGGATTCTTATATTCAATGGTCGCTACCCTCGACATGCAAACCATATTGAAAGAATCTACCATAGAAATCAACATTCACACTCAGGATGACCCACAAATTCTAAAGATAGGCCAATATTTAGACTTCGTGGAAAAATAATCTTTCACCTCTTTTCTTCGTGATCATAGAAATGCATTTTGTTGGTCTTGTAGTGATATTCCATGTATTGACCACAATATCATGCTTGAAAATATTATAACTATACCCGATGCAAAACCTATGAAACGAAGCTGCATAAAATGCATCCTCACATTTATCTTCTTATGAAAGAATAACTTCAATGCCTTCTCTGTTTCCTTCATCCTACCTATTGACTATCCACAATGGGTCTCTAAAATTGTTCTTGTCACAAAAATGACCAGGGGACTTTGTATCTGTATTGAATTTCGTGACCTTAACATTTCCTATCCAAAAGACAACTTTCCTCTACCAAGCATTGACTAACTAGTTGATCTTACTACCGGCCATGAGATGATATCTCTTATGGATGGGTTTTCGGGTTATAATTAGATATTAGTCACTCCATAAGATCAACACAAAATCACCTTCATAACCCCTTGGGGGACCTTCTGTTATCACGTCATTCCCTTTGGCTTAAAAATTCTTGTGATACCTATAAACGCATTATTGCTTACATATTTCATGACATAATGCATGAGATATTATAATACTATGTCGATTACCTTCTTTGTAAGTCCAAGCATTACGCTGAACACCTAACCATTCATAAAGTTATCTTTGACTACCTTATCAAATATTATGTTCAACTTCAACCAAATAAGTGTGTTTTTACAGGTTATCTTGGGTAATCTCATTGGTTTCATCATCTCTTTGTGGCATATCAAAGTTGATCCCACTAAGATCAAGGAAATTCTTGACATGTCTCCACATACTAACCTTTGGCAGCTTTGTAGCTTACAAGAAAAATTACAATACATTCGACACTTCATCTCTCAAATTTTAGACCGATGCCAACCATTTCACCATCTCCTTAAAAGGAACATTTATTTCCATTGGAATGATGAGTGTCACAAAACCTTTGAAGTGTTGAATACCTACCTTTCTAAAACCTCCGTGCTCATTCCTCCTAAAGAAGATCAACCATTTTACCTTTAGGTTTCTGCTCCTAACCATTCCTTTGGTGCTATGCTCACTCATCATTATGAGAAACATAGGGAATGCATGATTTATTATATTATTCGTACTCTTCTAGAATACAAAAACTAGTACACTCAAACAGAAAATATTTTCTTATCCCTAGTATTCGTGGCCACCAAAATTCACCACTACCTTCTTAATCACAAAATTTTTATCGTCACTAACATTGATCCTCTTAATTACATGTAAGCCAAACCTTACCAACACCAACACACCATTCATTGGCTTATTCTTCTTACAGACTTGGAGTTGGAGTTCATTCATCAAAATTCTATTAAAGGACAAACCATTGTGGATCAAATTGCATATGCTCCTCTTCCTGGGAATTAATCCTCAAAATTCTATTTCCTCGACGAATCTATCGCCACCCTCTCCACTGATGATATTGTTTATCAAATGAAATTATTCTTTAACAGAACCAAATGTCACCGTGGGGGAGGTTTAGGGGTCATCATCATTCCTCTTGATGGTGAGTCTATGCCACTATCCTTCAAACTAGACTTCCACTTCACAAATAACATAGCCAATTATGAATCTCTTGTGTTATGTCTTTAAACTTCCATTGTCGTAGATGTTAAATCCATTAACATATTTGGTGAATCTTAATGGTTGTAAACCAAATCAATGATTCATACCACTATTGTAACGATGAGATCTGAAAGTATAAATATCATGTCTACCTACTTTTGACCACGTTTGATCACTACCTCATTCAAGCCATTCCTTGATCCATTAAAAAATTAGTAGATACCATGGCTTGCGTTGCTTCTAAAATACATGCCTCACCTTTGTAATAAAAAATATTTGTCAATGGTTACTGATCACCTTATTATATTATCTTTAGACTTAATTTTTTGGGTAGCATTGATACTGACCCATGTGACATTTGGTATAAGTAGTTCACTGACTACCTCTCACTTTCAATCATGCCTCCAGATCTCACTCATAATGGACGATGAGCCTTCCTAAAAAAATTTCTTTTTACATCATCATGAAATTTCTTCTCTACAAATTTGGATTTGATGGTACTCTCTGTGGTACCCCACCAGTTATGAAATCCTATACACCATCAAATAAATTCATGATAGGATTTGTGGGGGACATTTTAGTGGCCTTGTTGTTGAAAAACATATCCTTCGACTTGACTACTATTGGAAAATTCTTAACCAATACTGTTGTGACTATGTTAAATGTTGTGTGAAGTGTCGAAGCATGCTAACCTTCATCATACTCCTAGTCACGCCTTACAAGTTGCCAGATAATTTTGGCCCTTTTCTCAATGGGGTTTGGATCTCGTTGGGGAGATTAACCCTCATTCCTCACAATGTCATCATTGGATCATCATGGCGACTAAATATTAGACTAAATGGGTTGAATCCATCCCTCTCATTTCTACTAAAGCTGAGAAAATAGTTTAATTTATCAACTGCCATATAATTTTTTTCTTTGGTGTTCCTCATCACCTCATCGTTGACAATAGAAAATAATTCAAAAATAAAACCCTACTCCAACTATGTGACAAATTTGGTATTCCACTCAATTTTTCTTAACCATATTACCCACAAGTGAATGGTCAATCCAAACCTTCTAATAAAAATTTCACCAAAATTCTTATGAAAGTGGTTGACAACACTAGTAAGGATTATTACACGCACATTCCTTTCACCTTATGGGCTTATCAAACCTAGTATTCTCACCTTTACCTCTACCACACCTTTCTCTTTGGTCTACAAAGACAGAGGCCATCCTACCGCTTGAAGTCCAAATTTCATCTCTCTATATATCTCTTAAAAATATCCTCTCGGATGATGTTTTTCACCAAGAATGTTTTGGCACAACTTGAGCTACTAGAAAAATTCATTTAAACACTCTAGACCACCTCCAAATCTATGAAATACACATTAAGCATGCCTATGAAAAATGCATTTGAGAATGATTGTTCAATATCAAATATCTTGTCCTAAAGGAAAATCAACATGTAACCAAAATGGAGAAAAGTAAACGAGGCAAGTTTGTTTCTAGTTGGGCGGGACCTTATATTTTCACCCATATCTATGGATCAGAACTTATCATTTATATTCTCTTGAGGGTAAACCGAAACTTGATCCCATTAATGCCTTACATCTTTAACCATTATATTGTTTGAAAAAATTATTACATTACTTTATGTCTCATATATGCTCATCCCTTGAATGAACCTCTCCTTTCACCTAACTCTTATAAGGACCAACGACTCAAATAAATTTGTGTGATTATCCATCACCATTCAGCCTTGTCTTGAATATGAGTACCACAGATATATTCATGGCATAATTATTATGGATACTTTTCGTCCTTCTCGGGTGGAATCCCATAGTCGTTTGTCATTTGAAACCCATATTTCATAGCTAACCTTTATCGTGTTATGGTTTTTCCTTCATAAAAGAGGCTTATACTCCTTTATAGTCTTGTCCATGACTACAAGTCCAAAATAATGCAAAATTTTTGGGATAAAAAAATTCTACTCCTTGAGTAAAACTTCTCACAAGTAGATGATTCCCTCAAATGAACATCTATGTCTCTCTATTGCTACTATAAGTAGATTTATCCCTTGAAGGACAGCTATAAAAAGCTAGCCACATGCTATATTAATCTGTACTTGTTACAATAAAAATTATCTTGGAGCTTCCCACATTGATCAAATTCACATACCCTCAAAATAAATAAATTATCTTGGAGATTCCCACATCGATTAACTTCACAAAGACCTCAAGGAGACACTATATTCATCCCAATATAGACTTCCCGCATTGACTTGACCTATGAATGAAAAAAATCAAAATGCAAAAAAAAAAATCAAGAAAATTACAAACTTTTGGTCATGGAATTTCCTATGCTGGTTTTGGGTATCTTGCAAAAGGGGCATGTTGTCCCACAACAAGGTTACGCTAAACAAACCACTCCACCATACCTTCATTTATTTACTCCTATCCACTCAAGGGATGTGGTGCTCATACAACACTTTGTGATTATGTAACTTCTTTCAGCCATAGACCTATCAATTGTACAACATATCTAGGGGTTTATATTTATAAGCCTATTTGGTATGGCCGTTATGGTCCTTGCCAACTATGGAGCATTTCACTTCTTTTTGGTTCCCCTCTGTCTACTTGTTGTTTCTTCAATAGGATGAGACCCTCGACATTGGATATATTGATTTTATTCTCATCTCATCCACACATATACCCATCATCTAATTCCTATAATACCATAATACATTAGGAATTAAATCCTACCTAACTTACCTTACCACAAACTACCTTGCCACAATATATCTTACCCAATAGTGCCTGATCTATCTTCCCAATCTACCTTACCCAACCTTACCTAACTTACCTACCACCATCTTATTCTTCCCTATCTTATGGGAGAACTACCTCGACCGAGGCCCCTTTTGCAAGGGATATGTAGGAAGCACTCCAAAGGTATGGGGTCTTTGGAGGTTAGCTCAAACATTATTTTTTCCTTCCTACGTGGTATTTTTTTACTTTCCCTATTTTACCCCATAACTAGTTTCCATAATATCAATACATTGGAACTTCACCCAAACCAAAGCATCCCTATAGGCTCATAAAAGCCTCACCACCTTACTATTTCCTTATGGATATTTAGGGAATGTTTTTCTTCCCCTTCACCAACCCGACCTTACCTAAATACCTTCGCTAACCCAATCTAGACTATATGAAAATCAAACTCACTTAATTTCTCTACCATGCGATAATGCTACTCATGTTGTTTAGCATTCCGATCTTACCTTGCCTTGTTTCATGTCATTTATCTCAACCTGAAAAAAGTAGTTGGTGTTTTGGAACACACCTATACTTGTTCCTGCACCTAGCCTTATTGTGTTTCCAAGATCACATCCTATACCTTGGATACTGAACCACATCACCCTTGTTTGCATAAACTATTGACCATTTCCAAGTTAATGTTTCTATCCTCTTCAACCTTGTGCCTTGTTGCATTCTAAGTGTTTTTTTGAGTTTGATTGTCTTCACCTTTAGATCACCCCATCATCACCATTTCCTTCACCTACATCTTACCCAAATTTTCATCACCTATCACTTTATCAAACCCATCACCAATTCTACCTTCCACTACATCAGTTCCTAGTTTGAGGGGGATCACCTCCACCCTTATCTGGGGCAACCTACTTCTTATTTTTTTCATCGTCACTTATTAGTACAAGCTACATGAAAAAAGAGGCAAATGTAGACACCCAAAATTTGGTTGCAACCCTCTAATCCCATTTTAATTAACATACCCCCTTACCATGACCCCTTCCACACATTATTATTAATCTAATTACCCATATTAGACTAATTATTACCTCACCCCTCCACCTCACCTCTCCACCTCACCTTGGACCCATTCCAAGGGCATTTAACTAACTGAGACTAGGTCATCACTCCTAACATTGAGTCATCACTTCACTTAACTAACTAATACTTCTTCTAAACCTAATATTAATTACCAACTACCTCTCCCACTAATTTCTCATGTGATTTAACAAGAATCAAGACTCCTAACCCATAACCATTCTTGAATCATGTCAAAAAGGGAGAGAAAAGGTTATTTTTAGAAAATAAGCCAATTTATCCCTAACTGAAATCGGTTATTCCTCACCGGTGCCAATCAAGGAATCGCCATCGGTTCCTTTAAATAGGAATTTTCAACCCTTTGTTTGGGTTCTCCTTTTCATTTATTCTTTTGGTCGAATTATTTTATCTTGCATCTTTTACATTTTATCGACATCATAATGATCAAACACAACACCAAAGCATTCAAGTTCTTCACCAGAAACCAACCTCTTACTCCATATCCTTGGATCATTCACACATGGAAGTACTCAGTCTCCATTGTTATGGAACTAGATTTGGACCCGTTTCTCCTTTGAGCACAATCTCGAGATAATTATTATTAACCAAGTCATTGGTTTCATTAAATTTTGTTTTGAATATTTTTATTTGCTTGCGATCACCTCCTTCCTCTCTTGAATATATTATGTAGCCCCTCTACCAAAAACCCTTACAATATGAACCTCCTTGCCTTTCCAACCACCTATTTCATCTCTTTGAGCCTTCACCAAAATCCCAAAACACTTCCTAATCCTTCCCAACAATATATCCAATCAAAGAGAGCCAAAACCAACCCCTTTTCACCATTGGCAAGAAATTCCCTAGAATGGTTGGTTATCTAGCCAATCCCGACTATAACCGATTCTGCCAGGCATTGGTTCCCGATCGACATCGGTCTCTATGTTTGGCATTTCCCATCATACTAACAAGCTTATTTCCTCACCCAAAACCTCTCAAAACCTCTCACAACTTTGCCTAGACCTCCATAATACCCTTTGCTACACCTGTAGACCCTATCAACCAACCGCCTTTTCTAGATTTGATCTTATATTCGTTATTTAGATTAGATTTAGAGTATTATATTTGTGTGAGATACCCAAATCATATAACTATAGTAGGACCTTTTATTTCATGTTATTTATCTACATTAATTTGTATTAAGATGTGGATTGACAACCTTTGAGGAAGCACCTCAATTCTAGGATCTAGCACACTCTACGAAATCGAGTGACCTATGCTATTAAATCTATTTTTTTGTAGTGATTTTCTTCTCAAGTAGTCCTTACCAATCAAAAAGGATTGCTCTACAATTATCTTGGTATTAAAAAATGGTGTGAAAAATATTCACAACCTCTAGGTATTCCTCACATACCTTACATTTACCTTTTTAAATAATTTTTTTATTCGCTACTCCTATGTGGTGAAATAGGAATTATCCATTTTATGGGTCTAAGAAGTTTAGACAGCCATAAAATTACCTTTCATAAAATCATGGCCATTGGAATTCAAAACCCATGGGAGCACAATATAAAATATTAGTGGGTTATTTATAAAGGTCAAATGATATTCATTTTCCCATCAAATTTAGCATCAACATCAACGTGGCTACGTGGCGTAAGATCAACGGTTTAGATTATGAATAGGTGGCATCATTCGACTCCCATTAAGTAGATGTGCCCCATCAGGACCCCAAGTCCTAAAATTAGCCAAATTTTATATTTCATTGGATCTAGGAAAGTGAGACAAGGTTAAAGGGGTTATGTGGCATAATTACAAAATACAAAAACATTCTAAGTCCCCGAGACTTACAAATTGCGATGCAAAACCAAGTGGAACCACTCCATTTTCTCACTTTTGAGCACTTCTAAATGTGAAGGCCTATCCACTATGGAGTAAGAAATTATGATAGGTCATGGCACATGGGAAACATGGAGCCATTTCATTTCCTCATGTTTTGCACTTGTCATTGGAGATCAAATAAAATAATGATAGCGCAAAGTGTGTGGAGCTTCTTTATTGGCTCACACTTCGCAATCAGAAGAAGGATTATTCACATTATGGAAATACATCAAAGTATGGTTTTTTTCATTGGTTTGCATTCCTAGGGAATGACATGATCTAAAATGTGAAGATGCATGGAGCCCCCTCTTTGGTCTAGATGTTATAAGATCTGAAAAGCCCATAGAAATGTGGAACCTTCTCATTGGCTCATAGTTCGAAAGAGGTAGAAAGGGAGCCAAGGAGAGTCTGAATCAGTGCAAGGGCATGGAACATTTTCATTGGCCGAAGCTTCACAAGTATAAGTCATGTATTTTAAA
Organism: Taxus wallichiana var. yunnanensis; assembly: GCA_018340775.1. NCBI lineage: Eukaryota > Viridiplantae > Streptophyta > Pinopsida > Cupressales > Taxaceae > Taxus > Taxus wallichiana. The sequence continues at coordinate 79,612,187 of CM031242.1, forward strand.
GAGTATGACATGAAAATAAATGTGAAGCATCCTCATTGGTGAGAATTTCATAGTCTAATAAGGTCCTCTATATACGGGAAAATTGTACAAAATGTTGTTGTTTTTACTTGGACCATTTCTTTAGAGGAAAAAGGCAGATGAAATTAAATAAAAAAGAAGGGAAGAAGATCCCGATACCATAAACTAATGTGTGGTTAAAAATTGGAAGCAGGAGAAGCACTATAAATGTGAGTAGAGGTATATCCCCAAACCATTTAGGGGCTTCCATGTGTCATACTTATGTGCTTCTCAACAAACCAAAACTTCAAATTGCCATATCTTTTTCTACACAGCTCCAAATCTTATAAAATCAGTCTCGTTGGAAATATAGCCTTGAGACCTTCAATTTAACATCATCAAAATATAATTTTGGAAATATTTGATAAGAAAAAAGGAGAGAAAATATTTTGAGCCATTAATGAGTAATTGTAGGTAGTTCAACCTGTTAGAATTGATTGAGTATGGTCACCGCATTTTCATTTCAAACCTTTGATTACATGTTTTGGAGCATGTCGATTCCCATTCGTTCTCTATAGATTCTTCCTTTTCCCCATTTGGGTAGTTTAAGCCATTAAAAATCTTTTTGTGACATCTCTCTCTAGAAAGCTAAAAATTGAAGTTTTAACCACTTTGTAAAGAAGGTTTTTCTAAGAAGTAGAAGGAACTCTAAATAAATTATTCCAAACACTTTTTTGAGATGTAGGCCTCAGATTATGATGTTTTTAAATTCAATTCTTGCCTTATGTCTTGAATTGTAATGAATTGTGTATCCATGAAGTAATAAAATTCATGTTTTATGGCTCATATTTACTCTAGCCTATGTTATATTCCACTTCTTGCATTTCATTACAACTATGGGTGTATTGTGCACATTTTATCATTCTTGAGAGGTCAAGTTTGTTGTGCTCCATGGAAATGGTCATTTGAATGTTGTTTTGGATTGTGACTATTCTATCTGCCCTTCCTTCCTACATTTTCCCTTCATTTTCACTCACAAGAAAGTCTCTAACCCTAGTTTGGTGCTATCACCTCTCTTAGCTTAAGATTTTTATTTTCATGGACTATCCTTTGTCCCTAGTCCCTTAGCTTGTTGTTGTAGGATTAGATAGCTTAATTTCAAGATTTAGGAGTATTTTTAGTAGTAGAGTAGGTAGAGGAAGCCAAATTTCTCTTGAGGTCTATCTCGATTAGTAATCCCACAACCGAGAGACAGCCACATGTTTTCTCGTAATTGTTGATCATTCAAGATCATATATAGGGTGCAATTTTGAGCTCCAATAGTTTTGGCACTCTGATGAGAGAACTGTTAAATATTTATCTATATTATTGCTAGGTATTTGTGTGTGATTTAGTAATTTACATCCTTTGGATTCTTTCTTATATACATCTGGTGACTCCAAGCACAAAATCAACTTGTTTCAATGCAGTAAAAGTACCTCAATCCATGAGAAGAATCCAAACAAGGTCTAGAATAGAAGGATTTTTTTTAGTACTTGAAATGATTACTTGGGAGGAGGAGGAGAAGAAGAAAAATTCAAAGGTCACCTTCACCTATAAATAGAACTCTTTCCAGACCACCACCTGGTAGACATTTCTTGCAATCTACCAGAGTTATAAGACCTATCATTATAGCACAACAAGAAAATTAGGGATTTATTAACTTTAATGGTAACAATACTCTTTCCATCAATGTGCAAAATCCTATTCCAACATCTGAACTTAAGAGTATCCCTTTGTTGATTGGGGAAAACCATACCAATTCGGTTGACCATATATAATAGATTTCCACTTTGTTTTTGTTATTCATGAAATTTTTCAACAAGATGTGGCTATAATTTTATTGGCTTCTTCATTAAAGGGAAGAGCTTTGCAATGGTTTAGAAGTCTAGCAGCAAGATCAATCACTAATTAGAATCAGTTGGGGACAACACTTTGCAATTAATTTGTAGAGAAGGAAGATAATATCTCCTTACTAGAAAAACTAACAACTATAAAGGGGGCTTCTAATAAACTCATGAAATATTTCAATTTTAGATTTCACAAGACTTGGGAGAGAATTCTAGTCTTTGTAAGACCAACTGTGGAAGGTGATTTTATTTAATTTTTAAGAGCTCTTAATTCTAATATTACTATAATGATCTAATATACGGGGTTACAACATTTCCGAGGTTTATGCATTAGAAATTAGAGCTAAAAATTGTTTAATACAAGTTGGGAAATTAGCTTGGAGGCCATCCATGCCCTTATATCCTGAATTGCCTCAAATTTCTCAACCTTCTATTGCTCCTTTCCCTAAAAACATTTTCCAACCCACTTTGCCTCCACATATTATTCTTATGCACAAAAAAGGAGGATGAAGACATGAAAAAATTAATTAGAACTCTGACAAGAAAATTTATATCCCTTGGAAAATAGCAAGCGCAATCCTATAAGAACTATCAAAATCAAGGGAAATCTTCAAACTAGGGATTTATCCAAGAATATAAACCATTTAGGAACTAAAAACACAATTAGAAGTATGACCAAAATCTGAAAAACAAAACGGGAAAATTAAAAATGCACGTCTTCCATTAGAAACAATTTTTCCTCTCCAATCACTACCTACTCTTAGTTCAAGCCCAACATTGGTACCAATACAAAATAATGTGATTCAGGAGACTAAATGGTCTTTCCCATGTAATTAGCCACATAATAAAATTAATTATGAAAGGGAATTGCATCTTTAATCCTACATGGTTCAAGGTTATTCCAATCAGCAATATTCACTTCTAGAAGCACCTAATTCTAACATGGAAAAAGTTCAAGAGGTCAATCTTGATATTAATCTCATGTTCTTTAGAGATGATGATTTTTTTGTAGTAAATCAAGTGGTGGGAATTCATGGTAGATCTCAAGTTAGTATTGTTGATAATATAGGGTATAAGAAAAGGATGATGGATTCACAAACTTTGTCTACTTCTAGTTAAGGTAATGTTGTCAACAAGGAGAAAGAAGTTGGATTTGATAAGAACTAGCTATCTCTAGTTCTGACAAGCCTATTTTAGATAAGGAGGTTTCCCATCAACCAAATATACCTATACCAACATTATAAAAACAGAAAAAGGAGTATAGTGTCTCATAGATGTATAAATCAATGGGTCATTTTTTAAAAATTATTGAGAAAATGAAGAAGACCAAAGTTGATGTGATAATGTGGGATGATTTTTCCATTCCTTGAGTGATACCTACTTTGTGAAGCCCTCAAGTAGCTTCCCTAAGCTGATCTAATGGTGGAGAAGATTCATACCGTTGTTAATGTGTGCTAAGTGAAGGAGAATCGGGTGATTAAATTCGTTAAGAACCCACCATTTACATGTCGATGATTTTGGGAAAACACTTAGTCCATAATTATATGATATATTCAGGTGTTAGTACCTTTGTTATGCCCAAGAATTTTTTTGATGTCTTAGGTCTCAAATAAAGTCCTCTCTAAGGGAGTTTTACAACTTGATGGGTCAACCATTAGTTTATTAGGAGTAACTAAATATGTTGATCTGACCCTTAACGCTTGCCCATGTCTTACTATAAACCATGACGTATCTATAATTGACTTGCCTCCCATGTTTGTTATCTATTCGTAAGGAGATTTTACTGCTAAAGTAGGTGGCTATTTGTCTTCATATTTGACCCATATGCTCTTAATAACTATGTATGGTACAATATTTATAATAAAATCCAAACCCATATTTTCCTATCACATTGAGTCATATGATCCCACCCCTAATCAATCAAATTTCCTAATACAAGAAGAACATGACCATGAGCCGAGTTCCATAAGAGAAGCCTATTCATCCTCCTATGCCGATTTATTACTTTATGAATGGGATGGAAGGTGTCATAAATTTGATCCTTATGCCGAAGCTCTTGAAGCCTTTGAAATTGGTCTTGGTACTTATTGCATTCTTGAAGAAGGATCTAATTTACCTACACCATTCAAGAAAGAAAAGGATAATGCTTTTGGACTATGGAAGATGTTCTTTTATGGTTCAAGAAGTAGAAATGGAGCTAGGGAAGGTGTTGTGCTAATCTATCAAATGAATGAATTTCTTTTCTTTTCTCATAGACTGTAGTTTGCATGCTCTAACAACATAGAAGAATATGAGGCATTGGTACATGGTCTTCTGATTATAGAAAAGAGGAACATAAAGGAATTACATATTTTTGGGGACACTGAATTGGTTGTCCACCAAGTGAAGGGGAAGTGTGCCACAAAGAATAAGCTTTTAAAATATTACAAACACAGAGTTTGGGACATATTGGAAAACTTTGATGCTCTCAATCTGTAAGTGGTGCCAAGGAAGTTGAATAAATAAGTATACCATATGAAAGCTCTTGGTTCACAATTCTCACATGCTAAGGATATGATTAAAGGAAATGTGCAACACATTAAAATGGTAGTTAGGACATCCATTCCAGATAATGAGACCAACTGACAAGTATTTAATAGTGATGAGTAAATTTTGCAATTTATCGAAAATGAAGTTGATTTTTCTTCAAATATGAAATCTGATCTGCATAATGTTTATAGTGATCAAATTATTCATCTTAATAAAAATAAGTTCCCAAAAGCATTGATCATTTTAGATAAGATCTTCAGTTCTAATGATTTGTTAAGAGGAAAAGAAAAGGATATCTTAACAAGATAATAAACTATCAATCAATCACTATTGTACAAGGAAAAGAACTTCTTAGAAAGGTATGTGTTTTCTTGGGATGATGAAGATCTAAAGGAATTTAATCTATACATAGTCCAACATTATATTGATCTTGATCATGGTGTCAAGACAATCGAGAAAAGAAAATCCAATTAGTCCATGGATAGATCCCCTCATGAAGGAGTTATCCAAACTCATTGAGGCCAAGATAATTTTTCCTATTAAATACTCTACATGGGTGGCTAATCTTGTTCCAGTAAGAAATAAGAATGGGGAAATCAGACTTTGTGTTGATTTCAGGGATTTGAACAAAGCCTCCCTAAAAGATCATTATCCTTTACCTTCTATGGAAAAAATTCTACAGATAGTAGTAGGAGCTGAAATATTTTCTATGCTTGATGGTTATTCTAGTTTTAATCAAATCAAGGTTAAGGAACAAGATCAATATAAGACTACATTTACAACCAAGTGGGGAACATATGCATATAAAAAAATTCCATTTGGTTTGTCAAATGCAGGTGCCACTTTCCAAAGGGCAATGGACATTGCTTTCAAAGGGTATATTAATGAATTTATCCTTGTTTATCTTGATGACATTACCATTTTCTCAAAATAGATTCAAGATCATATTAGCTACTTAGAGAAGGTATTTGAATGATGTGGGGCATTTGGGGTGTCTCTTAATGCTAAGAAATGCAATTTCACAGTCCCTAAGGGTAATATTTTAGGGAACATTATTTATAAGGTATTTTTATAGATCTAGAAATATTTTCAACCAGTCTCTCTCTTTATTTTCCAACTATTGCAATCAATTTTGGGGAAGATTAACTTTTTTAGGATACTCAATCCTAATTTTTCAGAGTTATTCAGACCTATTAATCTCATTCCAAAGAAATATTTAGATTTCAAATGGACAAAATAAGGGAAAGAGAGCTTTAACAAGATCAAATAGGAGATTTGTCAAGCTCCTACACTTGTCTATCCTGACTATGCCAAATATTTTATCTTGTAAGCATATGGAGTTGAATCTGGTGTTACTATTATGTTGATAAAACAAAATGATTAAGGAATGGAGAAACTTGTGGCCTTTTTAGTCAAACACTAAAGGACTAAGAACTCAAATATAGTCACATTGAAAAGTAATTTTTTCCATCATGAGGGCTCTTAAGAAATTTAAAAGTATGCTCTCCACTAGCCATATCATAATTTTAGTCTAACATTCTAGTCTGAGAGACTTCATAATGGGGGTAGACATTAGTGAGCAAATATTTGGATGGATAACCAAAATAATGGAGTGTGATGTCACTATCAAGGCTAAAAAATTGGTAAGAGGTTGAGGACTGTGTGAGAAATTTTCTTTAGACACTCGGGATGATCAAAAAGTCTTGCTCATGAATCAAGAACTCTCACATAATTTTTATTCTCAACATGATGTAGGAGATCTTGTCAATAATCACACCTAGATTAATGATATGGATAATTTTTTTCTACCGATACTTACCCTTTTGGAAAAAAAAAAAAAAAGGAGACATCTAAGGATATAGTATATTCCTTATGCACTAATTAATGGAATTTTGTTCAAAATAAATATTGATGGAGTCTTTCTCAGGTGCATTGAAGGTGAGCATTGTAACAAGATCTTGACTAAATTCCATGATGGTTTCTTAGGTGGGAATTTCTCATCCAAATCCACAGCATTGAAGATCATAAAAGAAGGTTATTTTTGGCCCAAGTTGTTTGTTGACTGTCACAAATGGGTCAAAAATTCAAGAAATGTGATTTCATTACTGGTAAAAAGAGGTTATCTGCCATTCCACTCCATCTAATTGAAGAAGACCAACAATTTTACCAATAGGGCCTTGATTTCATTGGCATGATTAATCCTTCATCAAGTGCTAGTCACAAATGGGTTCTAACAAAAAAATAGCACTTTACCCAATGGAAATAAGTGGTGCCATTGAAGGAAGCCACTGAATCAATCATCCTGGAATTTCTTGAAAATATTGTAACAAGGTTTGGTATTCCTCCAAATATCATATCTGATAATGAAACAAATTTATTAGGGTCTAAAATCTCTTATTTGGCTTTGGAACTTGGCATTTATTTTAAGAATTCTTCCAAATATTACCCTCAAGGTAATGGTTTGGAAAAGTCTACTAGTAAGAACCTGATCAGAATCATGAAGAGAACAATGGGTATCAATAAGAGACAATGGCATATTACAAAGTGTAATATGCTTTTAGATGATAAGGTAGTGTTATCCAAAATTCACCCCAGGTAAATTTGATAACATGCATCAGAATACTCAAGTCCTAGGCAAATAGATTGATTCGAGGAAAAAAATCATGTTTAGGGTCCCCTTAGATTTTTTCTAACTCCCTGTCCAAGAAGAAAAGAGCAAGTTCGAGAAAAGGTGAAAAAGCTGCAAAAACAAGCTTGGGACGGGAAAAATTGTGAAAATTGGCTAAGTCTGGTCAGTGTCCCCGGGGACAGTTGGGACGTTGGGGTGTGAATTGGCCGAAAGGCCTCCCAGCAATCCGCGAAGCAAAGGGACATCTAGGACATCGGGACGCGCGGGACGTGGAAGGCCGATCCGGCCAAAGGTGAGAAAATCGACTAGCTATTTGAGCGGAGCGTCTGGGACATTTGGGCCATGAGGATGTGAACCGCCTGAATCGGGTGAAGCAGAGAACTTTAGCACCGGGACAACTGGGAAAGAAGTACGCGGCGGACGTGGATAGCCGAAGGAGCTGAAAGCTAATCAAATCACGCCACGTGTCATCGCATGCGAAAGAGGGAGGATAAGCCCGGATCAGGTGGATCAGAAGTTTTTGTCCCAGGAAGCATTGGGACAACTGGGCCAAAGGGATGCAAGGGACGTGAAAAGCCAGCTGGCCTGAGGACAAATCAGGAGACGCCACGTGTCACAAGGGAAAAAGTCCAAAAGTTAAAGGGCGAGGTTTGAAGGGTCAACCCGAGCCAATCAGAATGGGACACGTGTCCAATGGAGCAGAAGTGTAGAGCTTAGGGAGGAGTTAGAGAATTTGGCAAGAGTTTTGGCAAAAAACTAAAAGGACAAGGATGACCCCGCGCCCCTGTCCTCTAATCAAATCATGCCACGTGTCCCCAGTGGGGGGCTTGGGGAAAAGTAGAAAATGTTCCAAAATCACAAAAAGGTAAAACTTTCAAGGAAAACCCACGGGACAGGGAAGGAGAGAGAATTATGCATCCAATCGTGCTTGACACATGTCATCCAAGTGGCGAGTGCGGGAAAAAGTTTCAAAACCCATTTTCACCTGTTTCATGCCCTAGATCTTGAGATCACCATATCTTTCGATCCGAGCTCAGATTTGCACATTATTTATATCAACGGAAAGCTTATGAAATTCCCTACATGATTATGGGGTTAATCTTGAATTTTGGTGCATTATGGAGAGAAAAAGTTAAGAAACGGCTCTGACGCGTGTTCATGGCCAGAATTGACATTTCAGTGACCAAATTTAATGCAGAATGGGTCGCATTCTCTCCGTAATTCGGTCAAAAATGACAGGTATGGGTTTGTAAGGTCTCCCATGCCATTTTAATACATCTCGTAGTCAAGGAGGAATGGGTTCCCATGTTTTTGTATGTTTTCTCTCTCCTGGGCTCAACCCATGCAATGTAAAAGCCAGTTTTGGCTCATTTCTTAGGGGGGAACTTTTTTTGGCATAGCAGACTTCTTCTTTCACCTCCAGCAAGTGATTGTTGTAAGAATCAAACCTCTTCAAGGATTGTAACATCTTTTCTACCTCTCTAAGGTTGTAATGCAGTGGTTTTTGACACTCGGAAATGATAATGCAAGCTTTGTGAATGGGTTTCAGTCCTTTGTTTGTATTATTTGCTTCATTTCAGATCCTAAATTATATCTTATCAGTCTGTGTATGTTTTATGTTGTAATCTTTGGTCTGTGTCTATTTGCATGACAAAAATATTCACCACTCCTTTTGGTGCATCACCATCTTTAGTTAGTTTCATATTTTGCACTTCTATCCCTGTCTCCTTGCAATTTAGAGTAGGATTAGGATCTGAACCTCTGTAGTTGTGCAAATATAGATCTAAATCAGAGGAGTTTGAGGAACCAGCCTCTAATCTGGAGATTCCTCTCTTAGTTTCACAAGTCCCACACTTGGAGAGAGGTTTCCATGTTGTGTAATCACACTGGATGCTAGAGTGATCAACCTAGAAGCCTGATCTACATCCGGGGTCTTTGTGAGAGCCTGCAACAACAGTTTTGGCATGCACTTGGTGGGACCTAGAGGTCTCATTTTTACTGTAGCAAAGTTGATGTGCATCTGTTGCATTTTTCTTGCTTGAAAAGAGCTATTATTTTCATATCTAGTGACTCTAAGGGGAATAATTAAGCTGGTTTCAGAAGTAGGACACGAAAACTCATGAGAAGAATCACCACAAGGTCAAGAGTTGGAGAAGGAGAAGTGTTGTTTGAATACCTGAAATTATCCCCAAGAAGAAGGCAAAGAGGAAGAAGGATTCAAGGGTCTCCATCTCCACCAAACATAACTCTCTCAACTCCTCCACCTTGTAGGCCTTTCATTCAGTCAACAAGGGTTTTAAGACCAATCAGAATGGCACAAAACAACCCCTATGTCAACTTCACAGGTAGCAGCCCACTTGCCCTCAATGCATAACATCCAATTCCTATTGCAGCCTTGAAGAACATTCCCTATTTCTTTGGAGAAAATTAGACTACTCCAGGTGATCATGTCAAAGATATTGTTAACCTGTGTGTGATTCATGAAATCAATGAGATGCAAGTGGTCATCAAGTTATCGACATCTTCATTTAAGGGTAAAGCATTGCAATGGTTTAGAAGCCTCGGAGCTGGTTCTATCACAAATTGGAATCAGCTGTGTATAGCACTTCATGAGCAATTTGGAGAGAAGGGATACAACTTGTCTCTTTCGGAGCAGCTAACAACCATCAAGAGAGCTCCCAATGAGCAGCTGACCGATTTCAACTTCAGATTTCAAAAGACTTGGGAGAGAATTCCAGTGGCATTCAGGCCAACAGCAGAAGGTGCTTTTCTCTACTATCTCAAAGCTTTAAATTCTGATATTTCTATGTTAATTCAGTCCATGGGAGGCATAACTATCCCTATGGCTTATAGCATTGCCATTATGGCTGAAAATTGTTTGATCCAAGCTGTCAAACTTGCCCCTAGACCTCCCATGCCATTGTTTCCAAGTTTAGAGAATCCAAACACCAATCAAGCACCTAGTTTGGCTCCTTCTCCCACTCCTAGAATCGAGTTCGAATGAAGCCTCCACTTCATCTCCAAGTGCCCCAAATGAGCTTCAAGAAGTCATGAAGCAATTGCAAAACCTAGGCAATGAGCTGGTTACTCTCAAAGAGGCAAAGCAAGCCCAAGGTTTTAGACCTTCTTATAAACCCCAAGCTCAGCCTAACGAGAAAACCATACCAACCACAAAGGCCACCTAACCTAGCTGCAAATATGAATCAAACAAGGCCTCCCGACAATAGACCATTTCAGCCCTATAATCCAAATGCCATATCGCCTCTAAGGCATTGGTGCCAACATAAAACAACATTGCCCAGAGTATGATTGGTGTTTTCCATGTAATGAGCCTCATAACCAATCCATGTGCTTCAATGGTGCTTTGAATCAAGCACTAATGATGATAACTACCGGTGTGGAGGGTGAGGCGATCAAGGAAACACCAACAACAAGAAACATTCCAACAACAATCAGCCCCAAATGACACCACATTGGTGAATTGGCAAGCTGAAGATTTCTGTGGTATGAATCAAATACCCTCTCAAAGTGTTGCAGCCAACACAAGGTCAAAGAGGAGAAATTTGGGTGAAGAACAGCCATTGGCCCCAAGTAATTCACGACCTTCTATCACTCCACAAGCCACTGGCAAACAAAATGTAGTTCCAAACATGCAAGGATTGCTTAAAACAGCCCCTAGGCCAACCCAAATGCCAGTTGCTGCTGCCCATGTGCAAGGAATGAATGTGCAGGCCAAGGGACAAGCAGAGGGATACTTCATCTCCATTCAGTATCATTGATCAGATGAAGAAGACAAATGTAAACATATCAATGTGGGAATCCCTATCTATCCCATGCCAAAGAGATCTGCTGCAAGCTGCCATGAAGGACTGGCCAACTTCGAATCAACAAGTTCAGATGCAAGACAAAGTGCTCACAAATGCTGCCCAGCCTGAGGGAAATCATGGAGGACAAGCAAGGTAAAATGTTGAAGCCCCCTCCATTTTATGTTTCATTGATCATAGGAGACAAGTTGGTACATAATTGCATGATTGACTCTGGGGCAAGTAGTTCAGTAATGCCCAAGCAAATAGCAGATCAATTGGGACTTCAATATGAAGTCATATCCAAAGGAGTAGTGCAATTAGATGGGACAACAGTGACAACGGTTGGAGTAATCAAAGGTTTGAGCCTCACACTGCATGCATGTCCCAACGTAATAGTGTTACAAGATGTGTCAGTCATAGACCTGCCACCACTCTTTGCATTGTGCTTGTCAAGAGACTTCACTGCTAAAATTGGAGGCTATCTTTCGGTGGATTGGTCACACATGTTGTTCAGAACAAGATATGGAACCAAAGCCACAATCAGGTCTGAACCTATTGCAAACTTTCACATTGAGCCTTACACTACCAAGCCAAATCAATACCAACTATTCAGCGTTTGATCAAGAAGATTATCCAAGCACTGATGAAGCTGACACCAAGGTTGGAAGCATCCCAGATTTGACTCTTGATGAATGGGCAAGCAAGGTGCATGCTTTTGATCCTTATCAAGAAATAGAAGAATCTGAGCTAGGAGTTTATTGTTTACATGAAGAGAATCAACCTCTCCCCAGCATCACCAAGCCAGATCATAAAGACAAGAATGAAGTATGGCAATTGTTCTTTGATGGGTCAAGGAGTAGACAAGGTGCAGGAGGAGGAGCTATGCTCATTTCACCGCAAGGTATAAGGTATTACTCAGCCTTCCGTTTCCAGTTTTCCTATTCAAACAATACAGCTGAGTATGAAGCCTTAATTCATGGATTGCACTGGGCAAAGAAGAAATGCATCAAGAATTTGCAAGTATTTGGTGATAGTGAGCTGATCGTAAACCAAGTTAAGGGGTAGCATGCTGTCAAGAATAATCTGCTCAAGTGCTACAAAAATCGGGTATGGGATCTTATTGAAGATTTTGAAGCTTTTAGCATCAATTCCATCCCAAGGAAAAGGAATGAAGCAACGGACAGACTGGCAGCAATTGGGGCTGCATTTGACATTGTAGAAAATATCAAAAGTGAAAAATATCAGCCTCATATCAAAGTGGTTGTGAGACCAGCTATTCCGGATAACAACACAAGTTGGCAAGTCTTCGAGAATGATCAGCAGATTGTTAATTTCCTGTAAGAAGAAGCTGAGTTCTCCGCCAGAAATCAAGACAAGCTGGAGCAGTAATATGGTGACCAAGTGGTGCAGCTGAGAACTAACAAATTACCAAAAGGCCTCATAACCTTGGAGTCAATCTTCAACCCGAATGATTAGTTCCGGAAGGAGAAAGTGAACTTTCAAGTAAAGGGTGAAGATTCAGAGCCTATTTTAGTAGATGAAGGCAAGACATTGCAAATTGGCAAAGTAAGTACTCCGCAAGAGAAATCTGATTTTGTTCAGCTTTGTCAAGAGTTCCCAGATGTCTTTGCTTGGACTTACAAAGATTTAAGAGGTTTCAACCCAAAATTGGCACAACATACTATTGAGCTAGATCCGGAATCCAAGCCTGTCAGGAAAAAGCAAAGGCCAGTAAATCCTCATATCGAACCTCTCATGAGAAAGGAGTTAAGCAAGCTCATTGAGGCCAGTATCATCTTCCCCATCAAACACTCAAGTTGGGTTGCAAACTTGGTGCCGGTAAGAAAGAGAAATGGAGAAATAAGATTGTGTGTGGACTTTCGCGATCTAAATAGAGCATCACTCAAGGATCATTATCTGCTTCCATCAATGGAACAAATATTGCAGGTTGTAGCTGGTTCAGAAAGGTTTTCATTGCTAGATGGATATTCAGGCTATAATCAGATAATGGTGAAAGAAGAAGATCAATTCAAGACGGCCTTCACTACAAAATGGGGCACGTATGCTTACAAGAAGATGCCATTTGGATTGTCAAATGCTGGAGTGACATAGCGAGCTATGGATATGGCGTTCAAAGGCTTGATCAACAAGATAGTGCTGGTATACCTTGATGATATCTTGTTTTTCTAAAAATGCAAAGAGACCACCTCTCTCTTTTGAGGCAAGTCTTCACAAGGTGCAGGAGATTTGGAGTGTCGTTGAATCCAAATAAATGTATATTCTTGGCACACGAGGGCAAATTGTTGGGACACATTATCTCTAGGAAGGATAACAATTGATCCTGAAAGGGTTGAAGCCATAAGAGCACTACCATTGCCAAGCCACAAGAAAGCCCTTCAGAGTTTCTTGGGAAGGATAAACTTTGTTCGGAGGTTTGTCCTAGATTTTGTAGCCCTTGTCAAGCCCATCACCAAAATGTTAAAGAAGAGCATGGCTTTCAAGTGGACCGCAGAAGGCAAGGAGAGTTTTGAAGCAATCAAAGAAGCCATCTCTCAAGCACCAACTCTCATCAACCCGGACTTCTCCAAGGATTTCATCCTCTATGCATTTGGAGGTAATGACATTATTTACGCCATTTTGGTAGCAAGAGAACAAAGATAATGATGAGTAGCCAATTACCTTCTTCACGAGCCTAGATGACTATGAGGTAACATACTCTTTTTATTGAGAAGCATGTACTTGCAAGAATCGAAGCTTGAAGAAATTCAAGCATTTAATCTCAAACAACAAGGTCCAGTTGCTGGTCTCACATGCTGGGGTTAAGGACTTCCTCCTCAAAAAATATTTGAATGAGAAAAGGGAAGGTTGGATCACCTGTGTCATGGAGTATGACATTGATATCAAGATCACCAAGCTGGTAAGAGGGAAAGGATTGTGTGAGAAGATGGTTTTGGGGAAGCAAAAGAAGTATGCAATGAAGAAGAGGCTGTTTTGATAGTCCAGGACAGCCATGAGCCAAGTGGCAATCAAGAAGAAGACAATGTTGTCCCCACTCCTTGCTGAACCCAAGGCATTAAACACTTCTTAGGCATAGGCCTATGCCCTCCAGGAGATGAACAAGACCCAAAGGAGACACTTCAAATTGCAGGCTGTCCCATATGCCATTGTTGATGGAGTTTTGTTTAAGAAAGATGTGAATGGAGTGTTGTTGAGGTGCATTAGCACAAATCAGATTCAAAGGGTGTTGGAAGAGTTCCATGGTGGACCAGCTGGTGGCCATTTTGCACCAAGAGTGACAACTCTAAAAATCATGAAGGCTGGTTATTATTGGCCTAAAATCTTCAGTGATTGCTATGCATGGATCAAGAGGTGTAAGAATTGTGCATTCTTCACAGGAAAAGAGAGACTTGCTGCCCTTCCATTACATCCAATCTCAGTTGACCAGCCATTCATGCAATGGGGTTTGGAATTCATTGGAGTCATTAATCCCAATTCAAGCCAAGGGCACAAATGGATTTTGATAGCCATGGACTACTTCACCAAATGGACAGAAGCAGTAGCACTCAAAGAGGCAAATGAGTCTAGCATCTTAGACTTTTATGAGGGGATAACAACCAGATTTGGTGTACCTGCTACAATAATCTCTGATAATGCATTGGCATTCATTGGATCTAAGGTGACTGAGTGGGCTGTCAAGAATGGTATCTACCTAAGCACTTCATCAAACTATTACCCTCAAGGTAATGGCCAGGCCGAGTCTACAAACAAGAACTTGTTGAGGATCATTAGGAGGACTCTTGACGAGAATCAGAGGTCTTGGCATACCAAACTGAAATCAGCCTTATGGGTGACAGGATAACTCCCAAAAGATCCATAGGTAACTCTCCATTCAAACTTGTCTATGGAAGAGAGGCAATCTTGCCCATGTCACTTGAGTTGCCAACATTGGAACTCATGAAGCAGCTAGAGTTGCTTGAATTTGAGCCCATGGAGGTGAGGTATGCAGAGTTGATGGAGCTGCAAGAGATCAGAAATTAGGCATCCCAAGCAATGGAAAAGGATCAAGCTTTGATCAAGAAGACCTTTGATAGGAAGGCCAAGGATAGATCTTTTCAGGTTGGAGATCTAGTGTTGAAATGGGATGTGGATAGAGCAAAACCGGGAAGGCATTCAAAATTTGATGCCATTTGGAGTGGCCCATACATGGTCATGAAGTGCAAGAACAACAATGCTTTCCAATTGGCCTCATTGGATGGTGAAGAACTGCAGATTCCAGTCAATGGAATCTATCTCAAGCATTGCTTCTAGAGGGAAATTCACTACCTTGTAAATATTAGATTAGATTTTCATTCCTCCAAGTGCTTGTGCACATTGTTTTGCTATAGGTTAGTTTTGTTTTCCCTAAGTGCTTTGGCACAACTTGCTATCCATGGAGATGTTTTGCAGTCCTTGCTCCCATCAGGTGATATTCCATCTTCCTCCTTACACATTCTGAGTCAGTTGGGGTTCTAAACAGAATATTTGATGACTCCATGCCCAATGGACTACTTCAGGCTACTGATCTTTTCATCTAGCAGGCAGATGACCCTACTAAGTCGCCAAATTGTTATCCAAAATTCACCCCCAGGTAAATTTGATAACATGCATCAGAATACTCAAGTCCCAGGAAAATAGATTGATTCAAGGAAAAAATCATGTTTCTAGGGTCCCCTCAGATTTTTTCTAACTCCCCTGTCCAAGAAGAAAAGAGCAAGTTCTAAGAAAAGGTGAAAAAGTTGCAAAAACAAGCTTGGGCCAGGAAAAATCATGAAAATTGGCTAAGTCTCGTCCAGGCGTTCCTCGGGATAGTTGGAACGTCGGGTGCGAACCGGCCGAAATGCCTCCGGGCGGTCCACAAAGTAAAGGGACATCGGGACATCGGGGACGTGTGGGATGCGGAAGGCCAATCTGGCGAAGCCAAGGTGAGAAAATCGACTAACTCGGGCCGATGAGGAGCAATCTGGGACATTTGGGCCGTGAGGATGTGAAGGACGCGAACCGCTTGGATCGGCCGAAACAGAGAACTTTAGCACCGGGACAGCTGGGACAAAAGTACGTGGTGGACGCAGATATTTGAAGGAGCCGAGAGCCAATCAAATCATGCCACGTGTCATCGGGTGAAAGAGGGATGGATAATTCTAGATTGGGTGGATTAGAAGGTTTTGTCCCGTGCAGTAGACTTTGGGACAACCTGGGCTAAAGGGACACGAGGGACACGAAAATCTGGCTGGCCCGAGGACGAATCAAGAGACGCCACGTGTCACAAGGGAAAAGTCCAAAAGTCAAAGGGTGAGGTTTGAAGGGTTAGCCCAAGCCAATCAGAATGAGACACGTGTCCAATGGAGCAGAGAAGTGCGGAGCTCGAGAAGGAGTTAGAGAATTTGGAAAGAGTTTTGGCAAAAAATTAAAAGGACAAGGATGACCCCGTGCCCCTGTCCTCCAATCAAATCATGCCACGTGTCCCCAGTGGCGGGGATGCGGGAAAAGTGGAAAATGTTCCAAAATCACAAAAAGGCAAAAATTTCAAGGAAAACCCATGGGACAGGGAAGGAGAGAGAATTACGCATCCAATCAGTGCTTGACACGTGTCATCCAGGTGGCAGAGCGCGGGAAAAAGTTTCAAAACCCATTTTCACCTGTTTCGTGCCCTAGATCTTCAGATTGCCATATATTTCGATCCAGAGCTCGGATTTGCATGTTCTTTATATCAACAGAAATCTTATGAAATTACCTACATGATTCTGGGGTTAATCTTGAATTTTGGTTTTGTATATAGAGAGAAAGTTAAGAAACAGCTCTGACACATGTTCATGGCTAGAAGTGACATTTCAACGACCAGATTTAATGCAGAATGGGTCGCATTCTCCTGCAATTCGGTAAAAAATGATAGGGTATGGGTTTGTAAGATCTCCCATGCCATTTTAATACATCTCGTAGTCAAGGAGGAATGGGTTCCCATGTTTTTGTATGTTTTCTCTCTCCGGGCTCGACCCATGCAATGTAAAAGCTTGAGTTTTGGCTCATTTCGAAAGGGGGGAACTTTTTTGGCATAGAGACTTCTTCTTTCACCTCCAGCAAGTGATTGTTGTAAGAATCAAACCTCTTCAAGGATTGTAACAACTTTTCTACCTCTCGAGGTTGTAATGCAAATGGTTTTGACACTGGAAATGATAATGCAAGCTTTGTGAATGGGTTTTGATCCTTTGTTTGTATTATTTGCTTCATTTCAGACCCTAAATTATATCTTATCGATCTGTGTATGTTTTATGTTGTAATCTTTGGTCTCGTGTCTATTTGCATGACAAAAATATTCACCACTCCTTTTGGTGCATCACCATCTTTAGTTAGTTTCAATTTTTGCACTTCTATCCTTGTCTCCTTGCAATTTAGAGTAGGATTAGGATCGAACCTCTCGTAGTTGTGCAAATATAGATCTAAATTAGAGGAGTTTGAGGAACTAGCCTCTAATCGGGAGATTCCTCTCTCGGTTTCACAAGTCCCATGCTTGGAGAGAGGTTTCCATGTTGTGCAATCACACCTTTGGATGCTAGAGTGATCACCCTAGAAGCCCGATCTGCATCCGGGGGCCTTTGTGAGCTGCAACAACAGTAAAGCATTGAAAAAGGAAATTGGCACTTCTTCTTACAAGCTTGTATATGGAAAATAATCTAGACTTCCTTTTCACTAGAATTACCTTCACTTGAATTAGCTCAGTAGCTATAGTTTGATGGGGAAGATCAAAGAGAAATTAAAATGACAGATCTTGTAGAAGTTGAAGAATTAAGTAACTCTGCCATGATTAAATTAAACCAACACCAGAAGTCTACTAAGCAATGGTTTGATAAAAATGCCAGGTTTCACATGTTTAAATTTGGTGACAAAGTATTAAAATGGGATGCTGATAGAGAAAAACTAGGAAGACACTCCAAGTTTGATGAAATTTGGAGTGGGTCATATATTATCAGTTCTTGCAAAGAATCCAACTCACTCAAGTTATCATACCTTAATAGAGATGTCTTTCCAATCCTATTCAATGGGATTTACCTTAAACATTCCCATTAATTATCTTGATGCATCTTGTACATATTATATTAGCTTATCAATTCATCCAAGTGCATGTAGCACATTGTTCTTGGTAGTTTAGGTTTTTTTAGTTCAAGAAGTGCATTATGCACACTCTGCATGCTTTACTTAAAGTATGTATGTATTTTAATTTTTATATAGTCTTGTGACTTGTTGTGGTTGCATGTTTCAATTCAAGGAAAGTTTTGAGATCCTTTGGGTAGGATGAAATTTTTGGGTATCCTTCAAGTGCATGCTTGAGACCCAAGAAATCATTTATAGTTTGGAATAATTTTCCACTCACATAAATCAAATTCAAAATATTTATACATAGAGATGGTTAATTTGGGCTTCAAGGTGGCTAAAAATTAGGAAGAGAAGTGTCATGGCGAGAACCAAATGGTTGGAGAAAATTCAAGTTTCATTCATATCTCCATTGATCATGTCTAGACAGTTGCACTTCATTCTAAGCCTATTTATGCTCAAAAACACCTTAGGGTAAGAATTTCAAAAAAAATTATTAGTTTTTCAAGAGTTTTATGCTCAACTCCATGCCCAAAGGATGATTCAAGCTACTGTTCATCCAACCTAGTAGGTAGATTACCCCTGAATTTCAATAAAATTGTTATCCAATTTTGTACTCCTATAAATTTGGACAACAAAAATGCACTTATCCATTTTACGGGTGTTGGTGCTCAATTTGATCTCGCCTCGTTTATCATTGAAATTATTTAGTTTGCGGGATCTTTCGTGCTTTCTATGTCCCCCGTATTGATGCATGAAAACTCTATCCTCCATTTGGTTGCCATGATCAGTCCCTTCCTTGGTCGAGGATCACTTTAAATATAGAGTTTTTTTTCCATTCCTCTTTCCATGTGAAACAATCTGTAACTTGGGTGAAAACTCGGTTTTTTCCTTCCTTCCATTTTCCACAGTCACATTTTGTTGTCCCTGTCATTTTTGTCCCAAATATCTATGGAAATGTGATTAGATGTGGCTTAGAGGATCATATTTGGGCCTTATATCATTTCCAAATTCTCTGTCTCGAAAGAAAGATTCATTTCTGGGCTCAAATGGTGATTTTCCTGCATTTTACGGTTTGACGATTGTATTTTTTAAGGTCAAATTCACATCTCAACATCTATAGAAATGTGTCCCTTTCTGGTTGGATGTGGCTCACCGAGGCACTTTGAAAACTCTAAGGGTCACTTCAACTCAAAAATTATCCACGTGGAGGGCCGATGCTCATATAAAAATCCACCTCGTGGTCCCACCTTAGTAGTTGCGCCAAGGAGACACGTGGAGGATTCTACTGCTCGCTTTATACTTAAACCTTTCAAAGGAAATTTCTAAAGGCCTAGGACATGTGGAGGCATCTGCGCCTATTTTGGGACTGGCCCCTAAGTTTTATTTTGAAGAAGCACTAGGAGGATATTGTTGATGTCGAATCGCAGCACTTCTGAATGTCTGCAACATGATGGCTTGAGACTCTCAGTATGATTGCATAACATGGAGCTTTTCCCAAGTGTGGGACATTGCGAAAACGGAAAAGCTCTCCAGATGAAGGCCGGTTCCTATTCCTCTGTTTAGATGCACACGTAGAAAATGCAGAGGGTTTACAAAAACCTAATCTAACTTGCCAAGGAGACAGGGTAAGAAAATGCATAAAATAAAACCTAAACTACAAAGGTGATGCACCGAGGAATGAAGAACACATGTCTTGCCAATAAACACAGACCATTAAAATGCAATGCAAGATCATGCACAGATAGCCAGATTCACAGTGAAAGATCAG
Source organism: Taxus wallichiana var. yunnanensis (assembly GCA_018340775.1). NCBI lineage: Eukaryota > Viridiplantae > Streptophyta > Pinopsida > Cupressales > Taxaceae > Taxus > Taxus wallichiana. The sequence continues at coordinate 79,631,933 of CM031242.1, forward strand.
GGGGATGTAAAATGAATATAGAGAGGGTTGAGAATCATCCATAGACATGCATTAATTTGCTCCAAAGATTGATACAACACACTGCAAAATGCCAAGAGGCAAGGTTGCATTACAGTTTCAAATGGGAGGTTTTAACTCCACAAGTTCACCTGCCAAAGAGAAGAAGGGAGGGGCAAAACAGAAATGTCCAACCTTTAGAAAGAAGCCCCTCCTTACAATTTATAGGAGGAAAAAGAGAGGGAGAAGAGAGGAATTCGAAATCTACCCCAACCACCTCCAGAATGCACTTAACTCATCTCATAATGATGGTAGGTGAGAACCCCAGCAAACCCAAAAGTGGCGAACTGTATTTTGCATTTTCAAGAATTTTTCTCACCCAATTAAATATATCTAGTTGTATTTGGATAGAGGACCTCGTAAGCTTTCCAAAAATTCCAACCTTGCATGAATCTGAGCTCCTAGTCAAAAGTTATGGCCATCGAATATCCGCGCTGAGGTCTACTTCTGTCGTCGATTGCTCAAAATGTTACGCCTCCTTTCCGTGCGCCAAGGGCGCATCCTTTCCCCTGTCGACACTCATTGTCATGCACCATTTCCATGTGCCAAGGGCACATCCTTTACCCTGTCAACACTCATTGTCATGCACCATTTCCGTGCGCCAAGGGTGCATCCTTTACCCTGTCGACACTCATTGTCATGTGCCATTTCCGTGTGCTAAGGGCGCATCCTTTACCCTGTCGACACTCATTGTCATGCGCCATTTCCGTGCGCCAAGGGTGCATCCTTTACCCTGTCGACACTCATTTTCATGTGCCATTTCCGTGTGCCAAGGCGCATCCTTTACCCTGTCGACACTCATTGTCATGCGCCATTTCCGTGCGCCAAGGGCGCATCCTTTACCCTATCGACACTCATTGTCATGCGCCATTTCCATGCGCCAAGGGGATAAATGTCAGGGATTTGAGCTTCTTTGATTTCTATATTCTTCTGCTTGTCTATATCTACCTAGGGGAAAGATATATACAACAATTTGGTGACTCAATGGGATCACCTGCCTACTAGGTAGAAGATCAGTGGCCTTTTAGCAATCCATTGGGCATGGAGTCATAAGAAATAACTTGAAACCAACCTGATATCTGATCCTGAACCTGATATTGCAACTCCTTCTTCAAGAGCATGCTGAACTATAGAAAATGACCTAAGAGCAACAAAACCTGTGCCGGAGCACTTAGGGAAATAGAAACCTAACTACAACAAGACAATGTGCATACGCACTTAGAGGAATTGAAATCTAGGCTAATATTTACAAGGGTAAACCTTTTCCTTTTAGTAGCAATGTTTAAGATGGATTCCGTTAACCGGAATCGGGAATTCTTCTCCATCCAATGTAGACAATTGGAAGGCATTACTACTTTTACATCCCGTGACCATGTAGGGGCCACTCCAAATGGCATCAAACTTGGAATGCCTTCCTGGTTTTGCCCGATCTGCATCCCATTTCAGAACTAAGTCCCCTTCCTTGAAGGTCCTTGCTCTTGCTTTCTTATCAAACCATATTTTTACTAAGGCCTGATCTTTCTCAATTGTTTGAACTGCATGTTATCTAATTTCTTCTAATTCCATCAACTCTACATACCTAGCCTCCATTGGTTCGAACTCTCGCCTAACTCCAACCGCTTCATGAACTCCAATGTAGGCAGTTCTAATGATATAGGCACATCTTGCCTCTTTTCCATAGACCAAATTGTAAGGGGAATTACTGTGAGACCTCTTTGGTGTTATTCTGTTAGCCCATAATGCTGATTTTAGCTTGGTATGCCATGTTATTTGATTTTTGTCCAGAGTCCTCCTGATGATTCTTAACAAATTTTTGTTTGTGGACTCTGCTTGTCCATTACCCTGTGGGTAATAATTTGAAGAGGTGCTCAAATAAATTCCATTCTTGACAGCCCATTCTATAATCTTGGAACCTATAAATGCCAATGCGTTGTCTGATATGATAGTGGTCGGCACACCGAACCTGGTCACTATTCCTTCATAAAAGTCTAGTATGTTAGACTCATTTGCTTCCTTGAGCGCTGCTTCGGTCCACTTGGTGAAATAGTCCGTTGCCATGAGAATCCATTTGTGGCCTTGGCTTGAGTTTGGATTGATGACCCCGACAAAGTCCAATCCCCATTGCATAAATGGTTTGTTAACCAGAATTGGGTGCAATGGAAGTGCTGCTAGTCTTTCTTTTCCTGTGAAGAGTGCACATTTCTTGCACTTTCTTATCCATGTATAGCAGTCACTGAAGACTGTCGGCCAATAATACCCTGCCTTCATTATCTTGAGAGTTATTACTCGTGGGGTGAAATGTCCTCCAGAATCTCTATCGTGAAAATCTCGTAACACCCTTTTAATTTGATTTGTCCCAATGCACCTCAATAGAACTCCATTGATGTCTTTCTTAAACAAAACACCATCAACAAGCACATATGGAATGACTTGTAATCTGAAGTATCTCCTCTTTGCTTTGCTCATTTCTGGGGGGCATAGGCCTATCTGTAGGAAGTGTATCACATTCTGAGTCCAACATGGAGTGGGCACATCATCATTTTCTTGTTCTTGACCATCCTGTAATACCAAGACAACCTCTTTTTCATTACCTGCTTCAACTTGTTGACTCAAGGCTAGCTACTCACATAGTCCCTTCCCACGTACTAGTTTGGTGACCTTGATCTCGATGTCATATTCCATGACATGAGTTATCCATCCTGCATGTTTCTCATTCAGATCCTTGTTTAGAAGGAAGTCCTTGACTCCCGCATGAGAGACCAATAATTGGATCTTGTTGTTTGAGACTAGGTGCTTGAATTTCTTTAAGCTCTTGATTACTGCAAGGACATGCTTTTCAATGAAAGAGTACCTAGTTTCGTATTCCTCCAAGCCTTGACTAAAGAAAGCAACTAGTTGTTCTAATCCTCCTTTGTTTTGTTGTACCAGGATTGCAGAAATCGTGTCCCCACCACCAAAGGCATATAACACGAAGTCCTTGGAGAAGTCTAGATTGACGAGAGTCGGAGCTTGAGATATAGCCTCTTTTATTGCCTCAAAACTTGCCTTGCCTTCAGATGTCCACTTAAATGCCATACTCTTCTTTAACATCAGCGTTATTGGCTTCACAAGAGCAGAAAAATTTGGAACAAATCTGCAGACAAAATTGATCCTTCCCAAGAAGCTTTGAAGAGCCTTCTTGTGACTTGGCAATGGCAATGCTCGAATTGCTTCAACTCTTTCTGGGTCAATCATCAACCCTTCCTTTGAAACAATATGGCCTAGAAGTTTTCCCTCGTGAGCCAAAAATATGCATTTTTTGGGATTCAATGATACCCCAAATCTTCTACACCTCTGAAATACTTGCCTCAAATGACAGAGGTGATCCGCTGCATTTTTTGAGAATACAGTGATGTCATCAAGATATATTAGAACTATTTTATTGATCAACCCCTTGAATGCCATATCCATTGCCCTTTGGAAGGTGGCTCCAGCATTTGATAGCCCAAATGGCATTTTCTTGTAGGCATAGGTCCCCCATTTGGTGGTGAAAGTCATCTTGAATTGGTCATCTTCTTTCACCATCACCTGATTGTACCCTGAGTAGCCATCTAGGAGAGAGAATCTCTCTGAACCGGATACTACTTGCAATATTTGTTCCATTGAAGGAAGTGGGTAATGGTCTTTGAGAGATGCCCTGTTTAGGTCTCGAAAATCCACACACAACCTGATTTCTCCACTCTTCTTCCTGACCGGAACCAAGTTTGTAACCCAGCTTGAGTGCTTGATCGGGAATATAATGCTTGCCTCTATTAGCTTATTTAGCTCTTTCTTCATTAGAGGTTCAATGTGAGGGTTGACTGGTCTCTACTTCTGCCTGATGGGCTTAGCATCTAGATCTAATTCTATGGTATGTTGTGCCAAATTTGGATCGAATCCTCTTAAGTATTCATAGCTCCAAGCGAAGACATCTAGAAATTCTTGGCAAAGTTGTATGAAATCTGATTTCTCCTGCTCAGTGGCCACTTTACCAATTTGAAGAGTTTTTCCTTCCCCAACCGGAATTGGCCCTGAATCTTCTCTCTTGACCTGTATGTTAGCCTTTTCCTTACGGAACTGGTCGTTAGGGTTGAAGATAGACTCCAATGTTACTAAACCCTTAGGAAGCTTGTTCATCCGTAGCTGTACTACTTGATCCCCATACCTCTTTGCTCTAATCTGTCCCCGCTTCCTAGGCGAGAATTCAGCCTCTTCTTGTAAGAAATTGATGATCTTGTTGATCATTCTCAAACACCTGCCAGCTTGTGTTATTATCTGGAACTGCTGGCCTCACAATCACATGGATATGTGGCTGTGTTTTTCCCTTCTGATGTTGTCAACCACATCAAATGTTTCTCCAACTGCTGCGAGCCTATCTGCGACTTCATTTTTCTTCCTGGGTATGGACACAATGTTGAAAGCTTCAAAATCCTCAATGAGGTCCCATACCCTATTCTTGTAGCTCTTTAGCAAGTTGTTCTTTGTAGCATGTTGTCCCCTAACTTGGTTTATGATTATCTCGCTATCTCCAAACACATGCAAGTTCTTTATGCCCCTTTTCCTAGCCCAATGAATTCCATGAATCAATGCTTCGTATTCAGCTGTGTTGTTTGAACAGGAAAACTAGAAACGAAAAGCTGAAAAATATTTGATGTCTTGTGGTGAAATCAACATTGCACCACCTCCAGCACCTTGTCTGCTTCTCGAACCATCGAAAAATAATTTCCAAACTTTGTTTTCATCCTTTTGTTCGAAATTTGAATGATGTCGGGAATGGGTGAATTTTCTTCGTGTATACAATACATGCCCAATTTAGATTCTTCAATTTCCTTGTATGGGTCAAATTCATGACTCTTGTTTGCCCATTCATCCAAAGTTAAATCAGGAATTCCCTCAACCTTAGTACCTGTTTCTAGATCACTTGAACACTCCTCCTGATCAAAAGCCGAGCAATTTGCATTGATAGGATTTGGTACATGAGGCTCAATATGGAAATTGGCAATTGGTTCTGACCTGATTGTTGCTTTGGCTCCATACCTTGTCCTAAAAATCATGTGTGACCAATCTGCAGATAAATATCCACCGATTTTTGCAGTGAAGTCTCTTGATAGACACAACGCAAAGAGTGGCGGAAGGTCAATCACAGACACATCTTGCAGAACTATAACATTAGGACAGGAATGTAGTGTTAGGCTTAACCCCTTGATGACTCCAACAGTTCCTACTGCCATTCCATCTAGTTGTACTACTCCTTTCAGCACTGGCTCATATTTCAAACCCAGTTGATCCGCTATTTTCTTTGGCATCACTGAACTACTTGCTCCTGAATCTATCATGCAGTTGTGTACCAAGTGGTTTCCAACAACCAATGACACATAGAATGGTGGAGGCTTCAAATTCTTGCTTGTCTGGCACCCATCCTGTTGCACTACATTAGTGAGAACTTTCTCATGTCCCTGGTTTGATACATTTGTGGCAGACCAATTAGCCATTGCAGCTTGCAATAAATCTCGTTGCCCTGGGATCGTAAGTGATTCCCACATGGAAATGTTCACATGTGTCTTCTTCATTTGATCGATGATGTTGAAAGGGGATGAATTGTCCTTTTGTTGTCCCTTACTTGGCGCAACCTTTTCTGGAGCTTGAACAGGTGCATGTGTTGCTACAACAGGTACCTTAGGTTGATTTTGCACATTTGGAGCTGCATTTGGTCTACTGACCCCTTGTTGTGTAGGAGTGGACTGAGAAACAACTGGATTACATGGTTGTCCCTCTCCTATATTTCTCTTCTTTGACCGTGTGTTGGCAGCCACGCCTTGAAAAGGCTGTTGGTTAACTCCACAGAAGTCTTCCGTTTGCCAATTGGCCAATGTGGTTTCTGTTGGAGGTCCTTCTTGTTGCATTTCTTGCTGTTGATTCTCCTCCTGGCTTGGTTCTTGAGGAACACCAATGGTTTGCACCATCAAGGCCTGATTTAGTGCACCATTGAAACATGCTTGACTGATTGTGAGGTAGATTGCAAGGGTAACACCAGTCGTACTCCTGTGCCATGTTATTTTGTGTCGGGACCAAAGCTCTTGAGGACGTCGTTGCATTTGGATCATACGGTCGAAATGGCCTGGCAGCTTGAGGTTGTCCTTGGTTTTGGTTTTGATTTGCAGCCTGAGGTGGTGGTCTATTTTGTTGGTATGGGGGCCTAGCTTGGTACTGTGCTTGAGGCTGATACGGTCTAGCACTTTGAGCTTGTTGTCTTTTGATAGTCACTAGCTCATTTCCAAGGTTCTGCAGTTGTTTCATGACCTCCTGCAATTCCTTTGAAGTATTTGAAGAAGTCGACGCCTCATTATTGCTTTGATTTCTAGGAGTTGGAATGGGATTCAACTCTGGTGCTTGGCTGGTTGTAGGATTTCCCATATCCGGATAGAGAGACATTGGTGGCCTTGGTGCAAGCTTTCCAACTTGGATCAAACAGTTCTCTACTCTGATAGCTGTGTCATAGGCCCCTGGCAGTGTTGTCCCTCCCATTGATTGGATCATCATGGCTATGTCTGAATTTATAGCCTTTAAGAAATAAAGGAATGCTCCTTCGGTGGTTGGTCTAACGGCTATTGGAATCCTATCCCATGTCCGTTGGAATCTGAAGTTGAAATCTGTCATTTGTTCATTAGGAGCCCTTTTGATTGTTGTCAATTGTTCCAATAAGGACAAATTGTCTGCCCTCTCCCCGAACTGGTTGCAAAGAGCTGAACAAAGTTGGTTCCAATTCATAATAGACCCTGCTGCAAGGCTCCTAAACCATTGTAAGGCCTTGCCTTTGAAAGATGAAGCCAACAGCTTGACCGCAACATCCATTTCATTTATTTCATGGATTGCACATGCATTAGCAATATCCTGGATGTGATCAATAGGAGTAGTATGATTTTCTCCTGTGAAATAGGGTATATTCTTTAGTGCTGCAACTGGAATTTGATTATGAGCATTTAGGGCAAGTGGACTACTACCCATGAAATTGACAAAGGGATTCGGTGGTAGATGTGCCATTATGATTGGCCTAAGAACCCTAGTCGATGCGAGAAAAGGTCTACCAAGTGGAGGTGTAGACAAAGTCCTATTAGGTGGAGATGGTGATCTTTGTGGTCTTTTTCCTCTCCTCCCTCTGCCTAGTGATAGTTGCAAGTGGAAAAATAGCCCCTCTTCTCGAGTATTAGACCTGGTTCGAATTCTTCTCATGTGCCTGGGCAACTTGTGCTACTACACCACTGAACTCTATCCCTTTGGAGTCGCCAGATGTGTTAGATAACAAGCCTCTAAAAGGCTAGATTTTGCCAAGTTACACACCAAACTTGACAATATTGAAAATGGAATTAAAAATTTTGAAGGACCTAGAGGAGACAAACTTCAAATTTGGAACTTGGGTCTTGTTGTGCAGCTGCGAATCCCCGAAAGGTACAGGTAGAACTCAGGTCATGCAATGCAACTTACAAAACCTGAATTGCCATGTGTCGGAACTTGGGACATGCCCGACACCCTAGAAAACACGAAACACAAAAACCATGAAATTTTGAAAATCAAAATCTCAAAAAACTAAGGATACCCTTTTGAAGATTACCCTCAGATCTACCAACTGTTGAAATTTTGACTTGTTTTGAGTGAGTTAAGCCCTTGAGAATTGATTTCGGAGTTCAGCCTGGAAGGTGCAAAATCCGAAATTGTAAAAACTGCAATTTTTTAGGCCAAATCTCAGGAAAACTCCTTCAAATCTTGTAGAATGACCTCTTGGTCCCACCGGGCATGCCAAAACTGTTGATGTCGAATCACAACACCCCTGAATGTCTGCAACACGATGGGTTGAGACTCTCAGTACGATTGCATAACATGGAGCTTTTCCCAAGTGTGGGACATTGTGAAAACAGAAAAGCTCTCCGGATGAAGGCCGGTTCCTATTCCTCTGTTCAGATGCACACGTAGAAAATGCAGAGGGTTTACAAAAACCTAATCTAACTTGCCAAGGAGACAGGGTAAGAAAATGCATAAAATAAAACCTAAACTACAAAGGTGATGCACTCGAGGAATGAAGAACACCTGTCTTGCCAATAAACATAGACCATTAAAATGCAATGCAAGATCATGCACATATAGCGATTCACACGGTGAAAGATCGGGGGATGTAAAATGTATATAGAGAGGGTTGAGAATCATCCATAGACATGCATTAATTTTCTCCAAAGATTGATACAACACACACCTTGCAAAATGTCAAGAGGCAAGGTTGCATTACAGTTTCAAATGGGAGGTTTTAACTCCACAAGTTCACCTGCCAAAGAGAAGAAGGGAGGGGCAAAACAGAAATGTCCAACCTTTAGAAAGAAGCCCCTCCTTACAATTTATAGGAGGAAAAAGAGAGGGAGAAGAGAGGAATTCGAAATCTACCCCAACCACCTCCAGAATGCACTTAACTCATCTTATAATGATGGTAGGTGAGAACCCTAAACAAACCTAAAAGTGGCGAACTGTATTTTGCATTTTTAAGAATTTTTTCTCACCCAATTAAAGATATCCAGTCTTAGTTGGATAGAGGACCTCGTAAGCTTTCCAAAAATTCCAACCTTGCATGAATCCGAGCTCCCAGTCAAAAGTTATGGCCATCTGAATATCTGCGCCAAGGTCTACTTCCTGTCAGCGCTCAAAATATTACGCCTCCTTTTCGTGTGCCAAGGGTGCATCCTTTCCCCTGTTGACACTCATTTTCATGCACCATTTCCATGCACCAAGGGCGCATCCTTTACCCTGTCGACACTCATTGTCATGCGCCATTTCCGTGCGCCAAGGGTGCATCCTTTACCCTGTCGACACTCATTGTCATGCGCCATTTCCGTGCACCAAGGGCGCATCCTTTACCCTGTCGACACTCATTTTCATGCACCATTTCCGTGCACCAAGGGCACATCCTTTACCCTATCGACACTCATTGTCATGCGCCATTTCCGTGTGCAAGGGCACATCCTTTACCCTGTCGACACTCATTGTCATGCGCCATTTCTGTGTGCCAAGGGGATAAATGTCAGGGATTTGAGCTTCTTTGATTTCTATATTCTTCTGCTTGTCTATATCTACCTGGGGGAAAGATATATACAACGAGATACTTGGAGGTTTCCGCTCACCTTGTGCTCTTGCTTGGACTTTTCAACGGCCAAGGAAAACTGTCTCGAACCCTAGACACATGGTGCCTTCTTGATCCTTGTAATTTTTAACTCTACCATTGAGAAATGTGATGAGCCCACAATTTTTGGGGTCTCGATTTTGGGGACCATCTCAAAGTGCACCATTGAGACACGTGGAGGCTTCCGCTGGCTCTTTTTATAATGAGACTTTTCAAAGGCCAAAAGGCATTTTTCTTGGGCCTAGGGCACGTGGAAGGCCCGTGCTTATTTGGAAACTTGCCCCTGTACTTCTCCTTTGCAATTTCACCAAGGAAACATGTGGATGACTATAAAATAAAGTAGAGAAGGGGCAAAATCAACGGTTGTGCATTGTGTCTGTTTTTCTACCATTTTTTCTCCAAGACTCCTAGAGATGTGAATACGCATTGTTTTTCATCATTTTTGATGAAATTCCTTGTCATTTTTGTCTGTAAAGTGCCATTGAATGGATTCAAAACTTAATTTGTGAGTCCAAGGATTGTTAAGGTTGATATTTTGAAGTTGGAATTGCTCAGGCACTTGCAAAAATGTGAATTACTAGAGAAGATGGCATATTAAGGTGAAGTGTTTGTGGGGTAGAGTTGCGAGAAGAAAAAGAGGGAAAAGAATGAAATGATGGAGGTTGCAAGCACAAAATATGAAAAAGGTGTTGCCTCAAGATAAAAAAGGATTACTTGTCAGATCCAACTATACAGAGCCTCCGAAAATGATTAAAATAGGGATTTCTCACATGACATAATAAGAATGATTAAAGGGATTATCAAAAAGGTTATGGCATGGAATCCTAGTCATTAGTCGAGGGTCTAAGAAATGTGATCAATTCACAATTGCTCCACCTAGTAGCATTCAGATGTGAATTTATTAAATGTCACTTTTTGAGACAAATTGGTAACAAGCAAAGGTCCCTTGAATATTCTTCTCGATTGGGGGGAAAATTAAGTGAGTTAAATGTATAAATGCAATGAGAATATACTTGCAAATGGTCGGGGTTGAATTCTTAAGAGAAAATTTTAGAAAGTCATCTTCCCGAGAGACCAATCCAAGATGCCTAGTTAATTTCTTACGTGTTAGATTTTCTATCATGTCAAGTGGTTATAGATGTATAGCCATCGGATGGACTCGAGATTGTTCTAGAAGCTCTCCCTGCCGATGAATCTAATAAACTTTAAAATTAATTTGTTTTCAATCACTATCAATTTGTGTCTTATTTTTTTAGAATGTATGCAAAGGGTTTCTTTTGTTCCTATTGCAATATTACATTGAAATCTTTATGAAATCACACAGGATCTCATCCCTGTGACATTTTAGTGGCATTTGCAATTTTATTTCAAGAATAGCCTTCATCCTGTGATGATATAAACAAATTTAAAATCACTCCATTGTCATTTGTTGATAAATATTGTTTGTAAGTCTTTGGGTGTACCTTAGGCATGATTGATAAGAGATTTTGGTGTTTAATTGAGTCTTTTAACTCAATCCTTCATGCTAGATTCTCAAATATTGTGTGAAAACATCTTTTGGTATGGGCATCCATTGAAACACACCTTCGTTTGAAATAATGTCTTAACTATTTTGAAGTTTTCTTATTGAGTTGTCTATTTTTGTGAAGTTTCTCAAAGATCTGGTATAATCAACTTTATCTTGCTTAATCTCCCACCAAAATTATTCAAAAACCATGAATCCATCCTGAACTACCCTGTTTGCCCTGTATATCAACAAAGGAACAAAATCTATTTACTAAAATATGCAGAACAATCAGGATCTCATAATGTCTTCAGTAACCTTAGCCTTATTTTGAAATTATCTCCATATTTTAGAAGTGACAACTCTTAAGAGTTAAATTATGGAGTATTGACTGTATTTTCCCAAGGTTTTCTTCATAAAATTTATGCAAAAGAAGGATATCTCCATCTCCTTCATCAAACAGAGGTTACACTATGGGTCCTCTCACCCTGGTCGAAAGGCATGACCTAAAGTAGTGAGGATAGGTCAAATCCTCTTGAAGGTGCTATCCATCTCTCCATAAATATGAGTGACAAAGGGCCAGTTAGATCTCATCCCCAGCTACAAAATGACACACATTATGATCTATCTATCTCTAAGCTCCATGTCGAATTTGTGATGCTTCTCAGCTTGAAAAGGAGAACAAATTTGGATACCAACACTCGTGGTGCCATTTTGAGGACTATTTTAAGTATTTGAAAAATGTTAGTACATACAAACCCTAGTAATGTTCCTTACATGATATAAGTGAAAATACATTGCTTAAATATCATTCTATGTTCAGATCTCTAAGAATTGTTCAAAGTTGTAAGTTCTGAGTGTAATATTTCTAGCTTATACAGTTATTACACTAAATTTTGTATCATTATTGATAAATTTGGGTAGAGGGTAAGTGCACCAAGTTGGGAGGCCAAAGGGGGGTCTTAAGTGGACATATTTTTCTGAAAAAAAACTTCAACTTGTATGAGTTTTTCAAAATAGTTACACTCAAAATTGGAAGATGTTGTTGAAATATGAATCATAGAATTTTGTGTCTAGTTTCTAAGCTACTAAATTTTATTGAAAATGGATAAGTTTAAGTGGGTAAAACAACTAAAATACTAAAAAATGATCCTTTTTTTGTTAAAAAACATAATATAGTGACTTTTGTACCCCCTACCATTTTTTGAGCACCATTTTGTATTTTTGAAAACCGTTTGGTAGAAAGATAGCTAAGAGCATCTAGTGTGGGCTCCATTTTTTTAGCGAATATTTTTTTATTTACGATTTTTCTAGTACACAAAATTTATGTTTTGAAAAATAACGAGCTCGACCGTGTCCCCACTCCCCCTAACTACCTAAAAAATATCAAAATTTATATTTGTTTTGAATATGTATAGAATTATGCCTAGTTTGGGCTAGTATAATATTTTTAAATTTTGATCACCCAAAAAAAAGATACACCATGAAAGATAGACATATTTACACTTCAAAAAATAGCTGTAAAAATGCATAGTTAGAAAATAAATAATATGGAAACCTTATATTAGTGAGAAAATGTGAAAAATTAGTTTTTAGAGAGAAGAGACTTTGCTCTACGTCATGATATAATTTTTAAAAAATGGATCGATTGTTATATTTTGATTTAACATAGAGAAAGTGGTATTTTTACATTTTCTTGTAAAAACACGTTGTTTGTTGTGTTTATGTAGGTCTATGCCTTAGGATTGGGGATCAAACTGGATCCCAAGCCTTGATGCATGGCAGGAAAAAGAAAATGCAAAATGCATACGCGTTACTGTGTAGTATAAACATTATGTATGCTTTTGACATGCTTCTATTTTCATTTATTATTATTTATATTTTATTATTTCTTATACTTTAAATTTATTTATGTAAATATTAGAAACTAGGGTCACTCTGCACCTTATGGAATTAGTCTCATGACTCTATGAGTCATGGTTTAGGAGATACTTTTTTAAAGTATAATCTGAAGTCGATACATAGGTAATTTTTTCAAGATTTCAAGCATTCACCTAAATATTTTAGCATTTAACTTCTACAATCAAAACCCTAAACCATGGGCCATAAACCTAAACACTAAACCGTAAACCTTGAGCCCTAAACCCTAAGCCCTAAACCTTTGACCATGATCACTAGACCCTAAAACCTAAAGCCTAAAGCCTAAACCTTACACATTCAAGCCCTTACCCGTGAGTCGTAAACCCTAAGCCTTAAGCCCTAAACCCTAATCCATAAGCCCTAAGCTCTAAACCCTAAACCCTAAACCATGAACCATGAGCCCTAAATGCTAAAACCTAAACCTTGAACCATAAAAACTAAATCCTAAACCATAAACCCTAAACCCTAAGCCTTGAACCCTACACCCTTATCCCTGAGCCCTAAAATCTAAACCCTAAAACCTAAACCATATAACCTAAGCCCTAAGCCCTAAAACCTAAACCATAAACCCTAAACCCTGAGCCCTAAATGATAAAAACTAAACCTTAATCCCTAAACATTAAATCCTAAACCCTAAACCCTAAATCCTAAAACCTAAACCTTGAACCGTAAACCCTAAAACCTGAAACGTAAACCATAAACCCTTATCCCTAAACACTAAATCCTTAACATGAAACCCTAAAAACTAAACCCTAAACCCTAAACACTAAACCTTATACCCTAAATCCTTAACCTCGATTCGTAAACCCTAACCATAAATACTAAGCCCTAAACCTAAAACTTAAATCCCAAACCATAACCATGAACCTTGAACCCTAAACCCTAAACCCTAAACCTTAAACCCTGAACCATGAGCCCTAAACCCTAAACCCTAAACTCCAAACCATATTTCATCAATATTTCCTAGTCTCATGCCTAGAACCATCATTGAGTTTGCTTATAGAACTACCTTGTTTATGAGAGGTGGGACAAGTAACTAAATGGATATGACATCTACCTTGTGCCTTGTAATGCATATATTACACATCTCTTCCAAACTTGTTTCTCCCCACATATACTTGCGCTCTTGAATGTAAATTTATTCACACTCAAACAAATTTCACATTTCTCATATTTCCATGTATGGTATTATGCAAGTGAGGATGACCCATTAGAAGTTGGAAATAATAACCATCTCAACAAAAAAATTAATTTTAAAGGAAAAAAATAAACATAGAGAATATATCAATGTAGAGGTGTAGGATCATAATTGAATTTCCTTTAGTATCCTCTCCTCCGAAGAAAGATAAAGTTTAATTGTTTCTCTGGAAGCAGATAGTAAATTTGACAAAACTTCCTAAAGTGTTTAAAATAATCATAGAAATAGGGAATGGCTAAGAACACTAAAGGGTTATCAACTAGTAAATATTTCTTATTTAGTTCTAAATGGGAGTTACCTGGCCTATGACTTAGTGACCTTCCATTCATTGATAGTTCCTTATATGATAAACCCATGGATGTTTTCAAAATCCCTTGAACAAAAAGATAGGGGTAGTCATCAATCCTAGTGAAGGGTGTGATGTGATTTTCAAGCAACTTGACAGTAAGGAATATGATATTTCCCTCATTTAAAATATCAACAGATGAAAACAATCAAATTTTTATGACTCTCTTTGAATGTTCTACCTACAAATTCGATGAACCCTGAACTCTATGACCTAAACCCTTAACCCTCACCCATGAGACATTAACCCTAAACCCTAAGATAGAAATAATAAACCCTAAACCCTAAACACTAAATACTAAACCCTAAAACCTAAACCCTAAACCTATAACCTTAAACCCTTGACCCTAGACCCTAAGCCCTAAACCCTAAATACTAAATCCAAAGCCCCGAGCTCTAACCCCCAAACCTTAAACTAGTAACTTTAAACCCCAAACCTTAAGCCATAAACCATGAACCATGAACCCTAAACCCTAATCCCTAAACCATAAACCCTAAACCTTAAGCCTTGAACCCTACACCCTAATCCTTGATCCCTAAACCCTAAACCTTAAACCTTGAGCCCTAAACCCTAAATCTAGAGCCTTGATCTCTAACCCCTAAACCTTAAACCCGTAACTAACCCCTAAACCTTAAACCCATAACTCTAAACCCTAAACTCTGAGTCGTAAACCTTAAACCATGCACCCTAACCCATAAACCCTAAACCCTAAGCCCGAGCCCTAAATTGTAAACCCTAAACCTTAAAGCCTAAACATTGAATCCTAAAGGTCCTTAAACCCTAAACTGTAAAAAATAAATCATAAACTCTAAACCCCGACCCATAAACCCTAAAATCTAAACCCCAAGCACTAAATCCTAAACCCTAAACCTTAATCCCTAAGCTATAAACCCTAAAACCTAAGCCCTAAACACTAAATCCTAAACCCCGAACTTTGTGACCTAAACCGTTAAACACAAAACATAAACCCTAAACCTCGAGCCTTAAACCCTAACCATAAACTCTTTGCCCTAAACCTTGAATCTTGACCTTGAAACCTTAAACACTAAATCTTAAACCCTAAACCGTAAACCCTAAATCCTCACCCTAGAACTTAAACCCCTAAGCCCTTAAACCTAAACCCTATACAATAAACCCTAAACCCTAAACCTCAAACTCTAAGCCCTAAATCCTAAACTCTTAAACCTAAACCCTAAAACCTGAATCCTAGCCCGTAAACCCTAAATCTTGATCCCTAAAACCTAAGCCCCGAATCGTAGGTCCTAATTCAAAACCCTAAAGCTTGAACCTTTAAACATAAACCCTCAACCCTAAACCCTAAAAACTAAACACTAATCCCTAAACCGTAAACCCTCAACTCTCAACCCTAAACCCTAAACCATCAAACCTAACCCCTAAACCCTAAACCTTGAACCCTTTTCCCTAAACCTTCAACCTCGACCTTTAAACCTTAAACCCTAACTCCTAAATCTCGAACCATAAACCCTAACTCCTAAACCCTAAACTATAAACCCTAAATCCTAAACCCTAAACCCTAAAACCTAATCCCTAAACTATAAACCCTATACCATAAACCCTAAACCCTAAACCTTAAACTCTAATCCCTAAATCCTAAACCCTAAACCCTAAAACCTAAACCCTGAAACCTAAAACCCGACCTCTAAACCCAAAACCTACAACCCTAAACCCTAAAACCTAAACCTCGAACCCTAGGCCCTAAGCCATAAGTGCTAATCCAAAACCCTAAACCATGAAACCTGAAACATAAACCCTTAACCATAAACCCTAAAAACTAAACCCTGAACCCTAAACCCTAAACCCTCAACTCTCAACCCTAAACCCTAAACCTTCAACCCCGATCCTAAACCCTAAACCCTGAACCTTGAGCCATAAAACCTAAACCCTCAACCTTGACATATAAACCCCAAAGCTTAAAACTTGAGCCCTAACCCTAAACCTTTAACCCTTAACCATGAACCATAAACCCTAAACTCTAAACCATAAACCCTAAACCCTAAACCATGAACCCTAAGCCTTGATCGCTAAATCCTAAACCCCAAAATATAAACTATGAGCCTTAAACACTAAACCTTTAGCCCCGAACTATAAACCTTGAGTCATAAACCCTTAGCCCTAAACCCTAAAGCCTAAATCTTTGCAAAACTAACCTTGAGTCATTAATCTTTGAAAAATAGAAGGAAGAAGATCGTCTTCGCGAGGGACCCTAGTAGAAGGTTGTTTTCAAAGATGGGAAAGTCTACTTGAAGGAAGAATAATTTGTAAGGTTGTTGGATATCAAGCATCGAGAAAAGAGATCTCCATTGGTGAAACTAATAAGCTTCGTGATTGAAAATTGCAATACTTCCTCAAGTTCTTTTGAATCGGGTAGTCTCTTGTTTGAATTGAATTCTCTATCTAGAAAGGGTCCTTTTGTATTTGAAAGATCTGCATCTCAATATGCCTCGGTATTTTTCAAATCTGATAGAGTTTTTCAAAAAATAGAGTCTTTAGAGGGCAGTAATTTTGAGAATTGCATCCCTATACCACACAAACCCCTCACTCCTCATCATTATATTTATCATGTAAGATCACCTCCTCAAAATAATATGGCCGACCTTCCACCTAGACCTCCATTTATTGTTAATACTTTTGGTCCCATCAATTTTAGAGGTATGGTTGGCTATCCAAATGTTGTGCCACAAGATGTAAGAAATAGATTGCCTAATATTTAAGGAAATAATGCAATCACCGGTGATTAACACTTGAAGCTATTTGTCAATATGATAGAGGACTTTGAAATAGAATTTAAGGATGTGTACATTAAATTGTGTATGCATACTCTAGACGACAATGCAAGGGACTGGTATAAATATTTTCCGAGATAATTCCATTTCGTATGGATGAGAGATGAAGAATGCTTTTAGAATTTAGTATGGTGATAAAACAGACCCTAGGTTTGTTTTATCAAAGTTTGAAAACATAAAAAGAATCCTAATGAATTAGTGCATGATTTCAATACAATATTTAATAAAAAATTGAGAAGACTACCTATTAATTTGAGGCCATGTGATTAATCATGTCTGATAAAGTATTCAGATGCATTTGATAAGAAATTTTATTACTATTTGAGGGATAAGAACCTTGGAAATTTAAGGCAGGCATTTACCATGGCTCTGTAAATTGAGAACAACATTAAAGCAGTTGGAAAACCTCTTAAGAGGGAGGGTGTTTAAATGATCATCCCATATAAGCCTCAATCAAGTAAGGTTTTGGATCTTGAGGAAGTTGTAAAGACATTGAATGGGGTTGTCAAAGAAATTTATTACAAGCTAGCCATAGAAAATAAAGGAAGTAGACAGGGTTCTCAAGGTTAGCATCAGAAAAAACAACAAGACATATTTTGAAATCATCCTAGAAATGATCAGAGATCTAATGACAGAGGTAAAGGACCCATGGGAGCTAGAAAACCCCAAGCTAGGGAAAATAGAGTAGTGTTTGATCCTCTAAATGCAAAATTTGGTGTTGTTGAAGAGATAAATGAAATTGATTGGTGTAACAAATGGTTCCTACCCCACTTGCCATGTGAAGTAGATCAGAAAGTTGAAGAAGTTGATGATGATGATAACACTGATGATGATGTATGCATGGTGGACTACTCTACAAGCTCATAGCAAGGAGCAACTTCAACTGAGGTAATAAGTGTAGGAAATGCTACAAGTTTTAGGATTGCATTCACCAGGTACCTCTTCTTCCTCCCTCTCATACTTTAGAAATAGATATGGTACAAGATTTTGAACTTCCTAATAATTATTTTGAGTACCTAAGATCTCTAATGATTAAGAAGTATGATGAAGGAATCCCATCAGAAGAGGATAGAAAACTATTAATGAATGTTGTTTTTCCCAAGAAAAGGAGTATAACAAAAGAAGTAAATCTATCAAAGGGGCATAGCCTCAAGCCAAACCAAAAACCCCAATTCTCACCAATGTCCCAAAAGAGACTCCAAAGAAAGATGCATCTGGAAAAGGCCTTGTTGTCTCAAGTAGAACTGGTGTTCCCACCCATGCCAAAAATGTGAAAAATCTTGTGCCATCCGATGAGTTTATCAATCTTTCTCTAAATTTTACTTTGCCCATATACATTCCCTATGAAATTTCCCAAGTCTTGAGTCAGATCAATATTTTTGTCCCAATTGTTGAACTGCTTAGGATTCCTGAGCACAAGAAGAGGGCTTTTGAGTATTTGGGATTGGAAGAAGATAAGTGTGACCAAGGTAGAAATATAAATAATGTAAACAATCCTCCTCAAACCATTTTAGACCTAGAAAAGCCACCAAAATTGGAGGAGATAGGTGAACCACCTGAAGTTTACTTCGAAATATATTTGGTTTAGTCTCAATTAAATTTTGATCCATTTTTTATGACACTAATTATTAAGGAAAGACTACTACACAATTGTATGTTTGATTCTGGATCATCATGTAATGTTATGCCTCTAGAAGTCATGAATTAATTGAACATTAAAGTGAAAACAAATTATGGTAAGTGTACTGCAATGGATTCTAGAGAGGTGTCAGTTGTATGGTGTGTAAAAGGTTTGGTGGTACAACTTGCAGCTTAGCTAGGTAATAACTTGAAACTTGATGTTGTTATTGTTGATTGCCCTACCAAATGGGGCATGTTGTTATCAAGAAAGTGGGCTACAAGTGTTGGTGGAAGTGTTCAGATGGATATGTCTTTTTCCACCATTCCAATTGAAGGCAGCCTTGTAAAGTTGTATGGAGAGAAGAAGATGTTACACCTCATTGAAGATCCTAATAATGCCTCTTATGAAGTGTTGTATGCTGATGTAGATGTTGATAAATTTGTTGGGTTTTCTGATGGAAAAGAGCATAAGATTGATAAATTTAAATGTCTTGAACAAGTAGGTTTACCTTGGACCTTATTATTCAATGGAGCTTGTTCCAAGTTTGGAAATGGTGTTGGCATTGTTCTGATTTCTCCAGGCTAGGAAGAGTTTGTTTTCTCTTTCAAACTCAACTTTGAATGCACTAAATTTTTTTATGAATATGAAGCACTATTATTAGGCTTGAGAATTACATGGAAATATGGTATAAAGGATATCATTGTCAAACAAGATTCAGAATTGATTGTCAAGAAAATTAGAAAATTGTATGCTACTAAAAATTAGAGAATGAAATAATACAAGCATGCAGATGGGATTTGATTGAAATGTTTGACTCATTTAATATTGTGCACCATGATATAAATTTTAATGTTGTTGTAGAAAAGTTAGTAGTGCTAGGATCTAGATTTGGAAATTGTACAATATCTCCATTTTGTGAGTATGATGTTGAAATACTAAGAAGGCCATCTGTCCCTGACAACGTTAAAAATTGGAAATTGTTTGATGATTATTCCTAGGTAAAATTGTTTCTACAAAACCAAGGCAAGTTTTTTTACCAAAATATAGATTGGGAACCAATGGTGTGTGTTTGAAGGAAAGAAAACTTTATTTGGAAAAGACATTATCTAGTTGAAAGCATACAAGATCCCCAGAGGTTTGGTGGCACTTGAATCAAATTTTGATAATGTTTATTGCATTATTAAAAGAAGTATGTCGGTTTCAAGAGATGTGGAAGAACATGACTTGGGGACTAAAGGAATAACGACTTAAAATCTTGTTAGAAAGTAGTCTAAGAAAGGAAGAGAAGCGAGTGCTACATTTAATTGTTGAAAAAATATCAAGACTACCTAGCTTGGTCTTACTCTAAGTTGAAGGCATACGGGGAAGATTTTTATAACATGAAATTCCTCTTGAATCTAATGCCAAGACTTTCAGGGAAAAATAGAGGCCTATTAATCCACTCCTTTCTTTAAAAATGAAATAAAAATTGAAGAAGCTTAGGGATGGAGGGATCATTCAAACCACAAGGTACTCATCTTCGGTTGTAAATTTAGTACCTGTAATGAAAAAGGATGGTGATATAAGATTATGTGTAGATTTTAGGAACTTGAATAAAGCATCATTGAAAGATAATTAGCCTCTACCAAAAATGGAGAATATGCTACAATTGGTAACTGGTTCTGAATTGTTGTCCACTTTAGATGGTTTCTCTGGCTATAATCAAGTTGTTGTGAAGGAGTTAGAAAGAATAAAGACTGCCTTTACCACTCCTTGGGGAACTTATGTCTATGTCAGGATGCCTTTTGGCTTAATGAATGCTGGAGCAACTTTCCAAAGAGCAATGGATGTAGCGTTTGTTGGTTATATTAATGATTTCATTGTTGTTTATCAAGATGATGTAACTGTGTTTTCTAGAAAAATAAATGATCACTTGCAACACTTGGAGAGAATGTTGTTAAGGTGTAGAGAGTATGGCATATCATTGAATCCCAAGAAGTGCCATTTTGGAGTGCAAAAGGAAAATCTTCTTGGTCACATTGTATCAAAGGAAGGGGTCATGATTGATCTTGAGAGAGTGGAAGCCATCAACAAGGTTCCAATTCCAAGAACTAAGAAGGGAGTTCAATCCTTCTTTGGAAAAATAAAATTTATTAGAAGATTTGTGTCTAACTTTGCTGAGTTGACCATCCCAGTACTATCATGCTGAAAAAGGACCAAGTTATCAAATGGGAAGAATCTTCCATTCAAGCTTTTAATGGGATCAAGGAAGCACTAAATCATGCCCCTGTTTGGTAGCTCCAAATTATAAGAATCCTTTTCAAGTGTTTTCTTATTCTTTAGAAAACACCATTGCATATGTTTCTTGTAGAAGAATGATGAAGGGGTGAGAGACCAAATGCCTTTTTCAAGTAAGGCATTACAAGGCTCGAGTTGAAGTACACCATCATGGACAAGTAAGCATTTTCCTTGGTAAAGGAAATAAAGGTTTTAAAACCTACATCTTGAGATATAAAGTTTTTTCTTATGTTCCCCACATCATGGTGAAATACATCTTATCAAAGATAGAGGTCTCAAGAAAAAAATGTAGATGGGTAAACAAGTTGCGGGAATATGACATGGATATCCAAACCAAGAAATTGATAAGAGGTTTGGACCTAGTTAATCTTACGCCGAGAGCAGCTTGCAAACTATTGATGTTAATGAAGTAGAAGGAGAAAGGGTGGATGTATTTGAAAATTTGGTAAGCTCTAAATGGTACAAAGATATAATATTTTATCTCAGACATCTATGTTTCCTTGAACATTTGAGTAAAAATTAGAAAAGATCTCTTAAGTTAGCCTCTCAAAAATATGTCATTACTGATTTTGGGTTAGCTTGGAAGAACCCGGAGGGAGTGCTCTTGAGATGCATTATTGAGGATGAAGCCCCAAAGGTAATTTTTGATCTCCATGGAGGAGTTTGTGGGGGACATTTTTTGGAAGAGTTACAACACATAAAATCTTGAGGGTTGGTTATTGGTGGCCAAACTCTCTTCAAAGATACAACTCTATTTGTTAGGAAATGTGAAAATTTTGAGCATTTTTCTAGAATAATGAAAGATTCAGGGTCCCTTCCTTTGCAACATGTGTCAATTGAAGCCTCATTTAAGAAATGGGGAATGGATTTCATTGGCGAAATTTTTGTTCCTTCCTTGCTGGTCATAAATGGATTCTTGTAGCCACTTGATTATTTCACCGAGTGGGTGGAAGCAATCCCTACCAAGAAAGTAACACACCAAGTTATCATGGACTTCATGTTGAATCAAGTCATATCCAGATTTGGAGTGCCGGCTAAAATTGTTGCTTATAATGCCATGAGTTTGAGCCAAATATTTGGTGGAAATTTGCAAAGAGTATGGAATCAATTTGACATATGCTTCTAGCTAAAATCCCAGGAAATGGACAAGTTGAGTCCAACAATAAAAACTTGTTGAAGATCATTAGAATAACCTTGGAGCTGAACAAAAATAAGTGGGGTGAGAAACTGAAGTTTGTTGTCTATTTGAGATAATCATTGTCAAAAGAGCTACTGGTAAAATGTAATTTGAGTTGGTATATGGAACTCAAGCTTTTCTACCCCTTCATTTGCAATTTTCTTCATTTCAATTTGTTTAAAAATTGAAGATCAAGAATTTAGTCGATATGATGCTCGAATCAATTAGATTATTGTGTTAGATGAAGAAATAAGGTCATCCCATTAGTGCGATGTGAAGTTCGGAGAAAAGTTGAAGAATTTATTTAACAAGAAGGTGATTCCAAGAGATTTTAGCATTGGGGATCTTATGCTATTATGGGGTAGAAAGCATAAAGATAAGGGAAAACATGGTATATTTGATGCATTCTAAATGGGACATTATTTAATTGATATTTGAATTGGTGAAAATACCTTCTTGTTAAAAGACTTAGACGGGGGGCTGCTTGAATTTCCTGTTAATGGCAGGCATTTGAAACATTTTCTTGATTGATTTCTCAGAATCAAGGTATACTCCATTGTACAATGTATAGTCTTTTGGTTGCTTTCTGGCTTCATGTTTTTCTATTTTTGTTTTCCCTGGTCCTTGGTGGCCATTTTGTTAGTTTCTTTATTCATCCTTCGGGGGAGTTGGTTATTATTTTTTTTCTCTACAACCTTATTCTTTGACTCTATTTCCCAATGGTTTGTTTTTAGCACTTGGTTTACTATTTGTTCTTGTGGCACTCACAAGGAGTGCCCATCCCCAAGTCAGAGCCACTATTGGTGCTCAATTTGATCTCATCCCCTTAACCCTAAACCCTAAAACCTAAATCCGGCCCCTAAACCCTAAATCTTGATCCCTAAACCCTAAGCCCTAAACCTGTAGGTCCTAAGTCAAAACCCTAAACCTTATACCCTTAAACATAAACCCTCATCCCTAAACCCTAAAAACTAAACCCTGAGCCCTAAACCCTGAACCCTCAACTCTCAACCCTAAACCCTAAACCCTCAACCCTGATCCCTAAACCCTAAACCCTGAACCCTTTTCCCTAAACCTTGAACCCTGACCTTTAAACCTTAAACCCTAACTCCTAAACCCTAAACCGTAAACCCTAAATCATCAACCCTAAACCTTAAACCCTAAGCCCTAAACCATAAAACCTATATCATAAACCCTAAACCCTAAACCTTAAACTCTAATCCCTAAATCCTAAACCCTAAACCCTAAAACCTAAACCCCGACACCTAAAACCGACCTCTAAACCCAAAACCTACAGCCCTAAACCCTAAAACCTAAGCCTTGAACCCTAGATCCTAAGCCATAAGTCCTAAGCCAAAACCCTAAACCATGAAACCTGAAACATAAACCCTTAACCATAAACCCTAAAAACTAAACCCTGAACCCTAAACCCTGAACCCTCAACTCTCAACCCTAAACCCTAAACCCTAAACCCTGATCCCTAAACCCTAAACCCTGAACCTTGAGCCATAAACTCTAAGCCCTCAACCTTGACATCTAAACCCCAATGCTTAAACCTTGATCCCTAAACCCTAAACCTTCAACCCTTAACCCTGAACCATAAACCCTAAACTCTAAACCATAAACCCTAAACCCTAAACCATGAACCCTAAGCCTTGATCCCTAAATCCTAAACCCCAAAATATAAACTATGAGCCTTAAACAATAAACCTTTAGCCCCGAACTATAAACCTTGAGTCATAAACCCTTATCCCTAAACCCTAAAGCCTAAATCATAAACCATCACCTAAAGGAAAGTCCTAAAAATATCATTCACCGTGTTTCAAAGTGTGTAGGGATTAGTGTTTAAGGTGATCAATTGACTCATTTAGTTTTTATGAGAGAATACTTCCTTTGAAGGCCTAAAAAGGAATTTTTGGGCATTTTGTAGTTAGTTGAACACCCTTGTAAAAACGTAAAATGATCTAGTCATGCCAAATGAGTTATCAAGGACCATTATTTGTGAAGTATTAAAGCATCATTTGTCTCCATAAGAGACATATGAGAAAAATCATGTATGAGAATCATGCATTTGATTTCATGAAATGATGATTTTAGAGCTTAGAAAGGTGAGGGGATGATATTTATATGGAGCACCATGTTTCTAAGAATGATCAATCATCTAAGTTCACTTGCTGCAGATTCACTTGATACTATTCAGAATAATACATTCAACACCTAGTAGTGTTATCACACCTTAAGGAGGAGGCACATTGCAATCACCTCATTTTGGCCATAGGACGAGACATCCCATTCAGGAACAATCCTCTATCTACAAAGTGAGGGTCTCTTTTTAGTAAGAAATAGACAAACATCATAGAGTTAATTCATGGTCACTAAAGTGAATTGAGGACCAAATTTAAAAATTAGTACCAATTCAAGAAGTGGTAGGGCTAAAATCCATTTTAGAAGGTTAAGAAACCTAAAAAATGACCATATGCTTTTCCAAAACAAATCGACTACAATATATATGCCCTAAAAGTTTTAGGTTATTTGCTTTGAAATCCTCAAAATGAGTAAGCAATGACTAGATTAGATTATGAAAAACCATCTTCTAGATTATAACTGTTGGAGCTACAAGACCACTTCCATAAGGTGCAGGGTGTCCCTAATTTCTTATATTTACTAAAATAAATATACTTAAACATTTATTTTTGTTATAAATCACACATATGCATGGTCCATACTACACAAAATGCATACGTGTTATAAAGCGTACATGTTTTTACTTCTTTGAAATGTGTACGTGTTATACCGTGTACACATTATAAGTTCGGTGATTACCAAGTGAAAAAAATTGAAACGCGACCACATTTTAGTAAAAAGCGTACGTGTTTCATCTATTTTTGGTTTTTTGTCCACTTTTTGGCCCCCCAACTTTGTGCACTTACCCTAGAAGAAGAGTAGACATTGTAAGATTTGCATGAATATGGTATTGATGACATTTGATAGGTCTTTCATAGTGCATTTACACAAACTAAGGTGAAAATATTTAGTGGTGAATCCATGCTATATAAATTCTTAATAGATACCGTTGTCTTAACATATATCAAGTAAGATTTTTCATTAATCTTTGCAAAACTAAAAGGAAGAAGATCTGTCTTCGCGAGGGACCCTAGTAGAAGGTTGTTTTCAAAGTGGGAAAGTCTAATTCAGAAGGAAGAAGAATTTGAAAGGTTGTTGGATATCAAGCATCAAGAAAAGAGATCTCCATTGGTGAAACTAATAAGCCCGTGATTGAAAATTGCAATACTTCCTCAAGTTCTTCCGAATCGGGTAGTCTCTTGTTTGAATTGAATTCTCCATCTAGAATGGGTACTTTTGTATTTTAAAGATTTACATCTCAATATGCCTCGATATTTTTCAAATCGATATATTTTTCAAGAAACAGAGTCTTTAGAGGGCAGTAATTTTGAGAATTGCATCCCTATACCACACAAACCCCTCACTCCTCATCATTATATTTCTCATGTAAGATCACCTCCTCAAAATAATATGGCTCAGCCTCCACCTAGACCTCCATTTATTGTTAATACTTTTGGTCCCATTAATTTTAGAGGTATGGTTGGCTATCCAAATGTTGTGCCACAAGATGTAAGAAATAGATTGCCTAAGTTTTAAGGAAATAATGCAATCACTGGTGATCAACACTTGAAGCTATTTGTCAATATGATGGAGGACTTTGAAATAGAATTTGAGGATGTGTACATTAAATTGTTTATCCATACTCTAGAAGAAGATGCAAGGGACTGGTATAAATCTTTTCTAGATAATTCCATTGATTATTGGACAGAGATGAAGAATGCTTTTAGAATGTAGTATGGTGATAAAACAGACCCTAGGTTTCTTTTATCAAAGTTTGAAAACATAAAAAGAATCCTAATGAATTAGTGCATGATTTCAATACAATATTTAATAAAACATTGAGAAGACTACCTGTTAATTTGAGGCCATGTGATCAATCATGTCTGATAAAGTATTTAGACGCATTTTATAAGAAAGTTTCTTACTATTTGAGGGATAAGAACTCATTAGCATAATTTAGCATAGGCATATTTATTGCATTTTATTGCATTGTCTTTTATTTAATAATGTGCAACATGTGCACTCTAGTCTAGTGAGTTGTATTCAATATTATTATGTTGGATAAAATTCAATATTGGTATTAGTAGTAATTACATGTGCATGTTAGATGGGTCTTATCATCTCGTAGTTTGTGCTTGATAGGGTGTCATGTCTATCCATATGAGGTTGTCTAATATCTATAAATATCTTGGTCCGAAAATCATGTCATGCACTGGACGGATCTATGGATAGACGAGCCAACAGTGTGCAGGGCTTAGCCCCTCTTTGAGTCAGCAAAGTGAAACTAGTTTATTGTTATTCTACCAACAGGAATCTATGCAAGTCTCACTGATTATGCCTTTGGGGGTTTGGGATCTCATCCCAGTAGAGTGTTTCAGGCTGCGAAAAGAAAGGAATGAAAGAGGGAAAAGAGAAGGAACAGATCCGAAGGAAGAAAAGAAATGAATTCCAAAGTAGAAAGGTCAGAAGATTTATGTTTTGGGTTGGTAGTAAACAAAGCCAAACCTACTTGCATAAATAAACAAAGCAATACTGATGAGCAAATGACAGAAAAGTAGATATGAATCCAACAGATTAAACACATACAGATCTAACGTAAGGAAGATCTAATGCATAACACAGCTATTGAGCACAAAGTCTTAATATTTGTATTACTGTTTTCTTCTGTTACAAGAAAGCTCAAAGTCTTTCTCTCCTCACTTCTATTTTCATCTAAAAAATGTTCACCCTCAAATACAACAAGTATTCCAATATTTATAGAAAGAGAGAAGGAAAAAAGGCAAAAAGGAGCCAACCACCTATTTACAAAGATATTTACAAAATATCTAAAAGTCATGTTGACTTTTGACAACTTGATGGATGACATCATCCCATGATGCAACATGGATGATGTCATCATTTGTGCCAACACTCTTTAGACATTTCAACAAGAAAGTCGGAGAATAGAGAGAAGAAGAAGAAGAAGAAGAAGAAGAAATTACTACTCGTCATCGTCATCCTGCTGACCAAAAGGGGTTGCACTCGCTTACGATCTTGCTCGGGAGATGATATGTGGGGCGGCGTGGTATTCCAAAAACTTGTTAATCATGGGCCCAAATTGATCTGTGATGGATCCTTGTGCCATTCGCTGATTGCTTCGCAAGTCTCCCGCTCATCTATGATATTTTCGGGAGTTTAGAATAATCTTTCTCCGCCTCGATGAGGAACCCGATGAAGTCCCTACAGGCCAGCAGGTTGTTGATAGATTCAGTGTCAAATGTGACCTCTGGCCCCGTTCCTTGAGAAGTGATCTCCTTGAAGATCCGGATAGTTTCATCAGCTGATCTCATGGTAAAGGAAGGAGTGAGTAGCCCTGGAGACATGTTAAGAACAATTCACTCCATTTGATGCATCGCATCTAGGGCCTCTTCCTTCACCTTGTCTATCTTTTCCAGAACAAATTCCAGCTGATCTATCCGATAGTCCAGAGTGGACATGGTTTTGTTGAGGGCCCTTGGATGGCCGAAAACTCTGAACTTGACCAGATCTTCGATTGAACATTCAAACATTTGTTGAAAGGTCTCATGTTGGAGTCTAGCATGATCTAGCTCTTCTGATATGGGACCCGCTAATACTTGGAGTTCCTTGTTCACCTTTTTGATGTTTAGATATGAATTGACATACTCGCGATCACTCTTTCACTTGTCCTTGAGGATCGGCTCCTCCAAGCAGAAACGGCCATACCACTGCTCACCTATCTTTGAATATTCATTGATTTTCTCTGGTGAGAAGCTCGAAGTCTCGGCGGCGATCGTGGGAGGTGCACTACCCATCTTACGTAAGGCTGAGAGCGTAGATATTTGTTCTGCTCCTTGATAGCCTTTTCTCTTCTTTTATTTCTTGAAGCTTTTACGAGAGGGCATCGATCATTTGCGGAAAGAGCTTCCCCACAGAGACTTTCAGAAGACGTCCCCATTGTGACTTGAGTCATAGTAAAATCTTTCGGAGACAGATCTTTTTTCTCCTTGAGGGGATCAGGGTATGCTATTTCCATAACTCTCTCACCTGCAGCACTTTGAGAGAAGCGTGTTACAGGATTTTGCTTCTTTGCCCCTTTGGCTGGAATTACTGAAAAGTCCATCGGAGCGATGGGAACTTTCCTCTTTTCTTTGGCTCGGCTCACTTGAGAGATCCAGGCTGGTCCCATAGAAGAAGGACCAGAGACAGAGGAGGAGGGAGCAACAGTAGAAGAGGGGAAAAATGTGGAGACACGCGGCGGCGGCATTGAAAGCATAGCCGAAGAAGTGTCCATGGGAGGAAGGGAAACCGTAGCTACAGAAGACAAAGGAAGGGAAGGGAGCCCGGAAATGAGGGAAGAAATGGAAGAAGATAAATCAATGAGGGAGGAGAAGATAGATGAAGAGGTGGGGGAAAGAGTAGAAGAAGGGACAGAGGACGCGACCAAAGGGGTGGTCGCATGAGTCACTTGAGGAGGGGAAGGAAGAGAAGAAGAAGGGATAGAAGGGACCTCTGTGGTTGTAGCAATGCCGACATCCTGAGTGGATGGGCGTATGGGACTATCCCCTGCCACTTCTTTCTCTGGCGAATCCAGAGTTATTACTGTCAAAGGCGTGTGGAAAGAGGACTTTCAGGGGCTTCTTCCTGAATGGTGCTAGATTCACCTTCTACACCTTTGCCTTTTAACTGCTTCTTGGACCTTGGAGGTGCATTGCCCAATGGGGAAGTTGTGAAATCTACCCCGAGGTAGATCAGCCCGTTCATGCGGCACCAGTGCTCTGTTCTGCGCATAGTCTCCTTGACCCTCTCCTCAATTGTTTGAGGAGCCTTACTTCTGTCAATGGCCGGGAAGGGCCAATCATCCCCTTCCAGTGTCATTATACACCTTGTCCACTTCATCTTCTGTTGTTTGGAAGCCTTTGGGGACAATGGCCACTCCGTATTGGATAATTTCCGCCAATGCTAAGCGAGAATGATCCTTTCTTCTGAGTTCCACCTCGTGGATGACGTCAATGTAAATATCCTCAATTTGAGGGACATGGATCGGATCAAGCTTAGCCCTTGGCAGGTAGCCCCTTGGGTCAAAGGTAGGCCTGGCTGGGAAGTCATGTTTTAAATTGAGCAACTCCAGCTCTGCGAACATTTCCTTCACCTTGTGATGGGTGGAGCATGTGTATCGGCCTACTGTGAGGGGGAAA
Organism: Taxus wallichiana var. yunnanensis; assembly: GCA_018340775.1. Taxonomy (NCBI): domain Eukaryota; kingdom Viridiplantae; phylum Streptophyta; class Pinopsida; order Cupressales; family Taxaceae; genus Taxus; species Taxus wallichiana. The sequence continues at coordinate 79,661,334 of CM031242.1, forward strand.
GGAGTTCCGCCCTTCTTTCTTTTGAGGCATTTCTCATGGTATGTGACCAGCTGTCTTGATAGCTCTAGTAGAATCAGCTTAGGTCCAGCATACCTCGGTAGCCTGGTTGGCTCGCCCAAGAAGTTGACCGCCCTCAGATAGGTAAATGTGGGAAACTGGGTGAACAGGGCCCCCCACTTCTCCACGGTTGACACAATGTTTTTGGTCGTATGCGACCATGAGTTAGATTTGGCCTTAACAGGAAAATGATGTGATAGAAGAAAGCATCATTAATTTTGGTGAATTGAGGGATGCTATTCTCGAGCATCGATTACGGATAATATTCATATATCTTGACCTGAGGCCAAATTCCACTTCGGTTTAGCCCTGGATAATCCCTCCGACGCTGCAGCGTAGACCACGTAGGAGTTCATATGGAATACTCCCGTTGTGCTGAACTGTTGTAACTGCTCGGAAATGGTGCTGCTTATAATCTCCCCCAGCAAAAGCATTGCTCAGGCACATTTTTATTCATTGTCTCCAAGTACCGCAGCATCCATTTATGGAAGTAGTGGGCGTCAGAAAGCCCGAAGACTCTGCTCAGGAAAGTAATAGTATCACTGAGCTCTTCTGAGAAATCACTGCGGTGGATAATTTGGGGCCACCGGGTTACCACCTTCTTGTTCTTCAAGTAGACTTCGTTCATTAGTTGCATGCATTGGTCTTCATTGTCTTCCCAGGCCTTGATGCACTCTTCTTGGCTGACGGCCATGAAGTGCCGGTGGTGAGGGATGCCAAGTATCATCTCAAAATGACGGGCAGTGAGGTTGATGACTACCTCGCCCTTGCTGTTTTCGACACATCTTGTGTCTTTGTTGTAAGATTGAGCAATCACCATCATGAATTCATTGTTGACGGCACTGATGGGGATTCCTCCGGTGAAGTGCAGGGCACTGCCTATTAATTTTTCCATCCACGGACTTCTTGTAACCTTCTGAGTTCTAACCCAGAATTCTTCCATGTCAATGTGACCCAATTCTGAGTCTCTGACATCCATACTACATTCAGCCTGTGATTCGGGCATCCTGACCCTTTGATATTTGTACTTCATCTCTTCCTCTGTAAGCTTAGCCTTTCCTCTTGGTTTGGTGGGTCTCTTGCTGGATGTAGACATATGTTCTTTTGAACTCAGTTGCTGATCTGCATGAAGAAGAAGCGAGACCCAATCCAAAAAGGTTGAATTAGCCATTTGATCTTCCATTGGAATGTCAGCAGAAGAAAGAGTTAGAGATTTTAAGGCTCAGGGCGCAGGGCGCATGAAAATTGCAACTTGCAGGCCAAATAGATAAGGCGCATGGCGCATGGATGTTGCAGATTGCATTTTATAAAGGGCGCATGAGAACAGTGTGTTGCATGGAAACAGGATGCGCCAAAGGCGCATGGGCCTTGCATGTTACATTAGGATTGGGTGCGCCCTTTCGCGCATGGGAAAAGCGTGTAACATGGAATTTTCGTGTGCCAAAGGAATATGGCGCGGTGCACGAAGAGTTTACACAACATAATGTTATTGCAATCGGGGATGCGCCTGCGCCTTTATAGCTTCATACTTGCGCAGATAAAGCTTGTGTTGCATGGAAGCTGGGTGCACCATGGGCGCATGGAAACGTGATGCAGCACAAAAGGATGGTGCCAAAGGGGTGTGAGATTTGACACTTGTAGCATGTGAAAGAGGCGCGCCAAAGGGCGCAGAGGTTAATGATGCAACAAACAGCAGTGGAGTGTGCCTGCATTGGCGCGAGGATGTTTAGATTACAAGGCGGTCAGATGCGCCAAAGGGGCACAAATGTTCATGATGTTGCAGGGGTGACAGATGCGCCAAGGAGGAAAACAGAGAACTAAACTCTCAAAGGGGGTTTTACATGATGTAGGTTCCTTCTACTCCTTCGTTCCTATTTGAAAGGCTCAGTGGGGTAGATAAAATGATCTAGATCAGGAGGGCCACAACCACTGTTTCAAGAAAACGTCCTTCTCCAGCAGATCTGGAAAGAGGAAGGATAGCATGGGGGGCAGACAGCAAACGGAGGAGGCTAGGCCAACACATTTATATTTCAAAACCAACTAGCAAGCTAAAACCAGACCAAGAACACACCAAGAACTGAAAACACAAAACGCACGAGAGAGAAAGACACCTCATACCTGGATAAATAGAAAAAGCTGGGAGCAGGTCCACTGAGGCGATGAAAGCGATGAGGCGGTGGCGAGGCTCGGAAAAAAAAAAATCACATGCTCAGCGAAAAGTGAAAATGACATTTGGGTGCGCAAACCATATATATATAGGTAAGCTGGTCATAAATGCGCCACCCACTTTTTGAAAAGCGCATGAGAGTTGCTGTCGACAGGAGAAAGCGTGCGCCCTTTGGCGCACGAAAGTATTTGACAACAGGAGACAAAGCGCGCCTTTGGCGCACCAAAAGCATTGTCGACATGAAGTTATGTGTGCCCTTTGGCGCACCAAAACTTTTTGTTGCACTAAGATTATGTGCGCCCTTTGGCGCACCAAAGAGTGGCGCAACAAAAGTTGTACCAACACAAGCGCATGCGCCTTGGCGCACGCAGGGAAGGTTCAACATTCTTTGGCGCATGAAAAGTTGTGTTGACATGAAAACCATGCGCCAAAGGTTTTAAGGGCGCATCAAAAGTTAGTGTTGCAAAGCAATTTCATGCGCCCAGCCAAAAAAGGCTCAAAAAGACTAAGTTCGAAAACTAGATTTCCCGGGAAGGGATTTTACAACATTTCGAACACAAGGGATCCCTAACGAGGGATCGGAACAAAATTTTCGTATGGTTATCGGTAAAATTTCCCTTGTCAATTTTACGGGATAACAGCTGGCTCTTTCTGGGGACTATCCCTGAGTGAACTCGGGGGTAGAGAATCCCAGTTCTCATGTGCCTATCCATTGGGTAACAGAGTCAAAAACAAGGGCGACCGGAGGGGGAACAAAAGAAAACACACAACAAACCAAAAGCAAACACACGACGGAAACAAACACACAACAAAAATCAAACTGTACAAAGAAGAGAGCAAGCTCTACTTCCTGAAGATCTTCAGATGCTGCCCGCTATAAGGAAGCGGGAGTTCGGTTCCATCCAGATATGAGAGATAGAAACTCTTCTCTTTGTTGAGCTGCTTGATCTTGAAGGGCCCTCTCCACAGGGAATCAAACTTTCCATGCATGCCCTTTGGTTCTTTTCGCTTGTCCCATAAAAGGACGAGATCTCCCACTTGAAAATCCCTTTACTTGGCCTTCTTATCAAAAAGCCTCTTAACTTGATTCTGATGTTCAGTGATCCTATCGACCACCTTCACTCTCTTTTCTTCAAGTTACGCGGATACATGATTCTCTTTTCAAGAGAACTTTGGAAAGTTTCATCTTGATGGCTCGTGCAAGCGTAGAGAGCAGGAAGTTCCATAGAAATGGGAAGCTCGACATCAATGCCATATAACACTTGAAAAGGTGACATGCCGAGAGATCTCTTGGGAGTAATACAATCCACCCACAAAGCGTCGTATAAGGACTTGTGCCACATCCGCTGATTTGATTCCACCAGTTTTCGTATGATGGTCACCAAGTTCTTATTGCTGGATTCCGCTTGACCATTTCCCTGAGGGTAATAATCGGATGCGTGAGCCAAGGTTATCCCATATTCATAGCAAAAACTAATAACTTCTCGTGAGGAGAAGTTAGAAGCATTATCAGCAATGATTTTGTTTGGGCGCCGAACGACAATGATATTTTCTTTAATGAAATTGCAAACCACCTCGAAGTGGCATGCTTGTGGTATGGCTTCCACCCACTTGGTGAAGTAATCATTCTTTGTAAGGACATAACTATGTCCAGCACTCGATTGAGGATTGAGTGCGCCAATAAAATCAATTCCCCATTGTCTGAATGGTTCATTGATAATGACCGGCCTTAGGGGAAGGGCAGCCAGCTTGGGCTTGCCGACGAATTGCTGACAGGGTTCACACTTTGCCACCCAGGTGGCTGTATCTTGAAAGAGCGTTGGCCAATAGTACCTGGCTCGAATGATCTTGTGTGCAGTTACGGAGGAAGAGAAATGCCCTCCACAGGCTGAATTGTGAAAACTTTCCAGTAGTTTCACTTGTTGGGGTTTGTCAACACATCGCAAAAAGATGCCATCTATCCCACGTTTATATAAGCCGTCATCCCAAATGACGTATTTAGCCACTCTGAGCTTTATAGTGCACTTCTCCTTTGCAATTAGGTGCATCGGGCATTCGCCGTAGGTAAGGAAGAAGACGAAGTAGGAGTACCACTCATCACTAGTTGTAACAAATAGAACCAGAGGCAGAGAATCAGGCCCTTCTTTCCGGTCCTGCACTTCTTCGATGTAGTCACCCCTCTCATCGGGATTTTCTGAATCTTTGTTTTCAGCCATTATCTGACACAGGCCTTTGCCCCTTACCAGCTTGGTTGGTTTAATATCCAGTCATTACTCACGGACCTTTGCGATCTAATTTCCTCGCAAACTTCCTAACTCCTGCTGAGTTAGAATTGATTTCACCGCCGTGTCAGGGACCAACACCACCGTATGCGAGTTTAGAATGTAATACCTGAAATTCTTCACTACTTTGATGACGGCTGGAAGGCATGCTTTTCCAGTTGAGTCATTCTAGTTCGTGAGGCTTGAGGGGAGAAATCATGAATGCGATTGGAGATTCAACATCCTTCGAGTTCTTTTGCATTAAGATTGCGGACAAAGTATGCTCAGATGCATAACTATACATGATGAAGTCCTTGGAGAAATCTAGACATACCAGGACTGGTGCATGAGCAACGGAAGCTTTTATTTCTTCAAATGACCTTTTCCCCTCTTCACTCCATCGAAATTTGGTGACCTCTTCATCATGTTCAATATGTGACGGGTCTTCTTGGAAAAGTCAGGAACAAAACGCCTGAGAAAGTTCACCTTTCCAAAGAAAGAATGAACACCAGTCTTGCTTGTAGGCAGAGTAAGGCTTTGAATAGCCTTAACTCTTTCAGCATCTATCTTTGTTCCTTCTTTGCTGACCACATGGCCTAGCAACTTCCCTTCCGTGACTCCAAAAACAGACTTTTTTGGGTTTAGGGAAATCCCATGTTCTCGGCACCTGGCCAACACTTGCTCCAAATGATCACAATGATCATTTCACTGTTTAGAGAACACGGTTAAGTCATCTAAATAAACCACAATGACTTTCCCCATCATGCCTTTGAACGCGAAGTCCATAGCCCGCTGAAAAGTGGCACCAGCATTAGTTAGGCCGAAAGGCATCCTGCTGTAGGCAAATGTACCCCAGGGAGTAGTGAATGCTGTTTTGAATTGATCTTCAGGCGAGACTTCAATCTGATTGTAGCCTGAAAAACCATCAAGCATGGACAACATTTCTGATCCAGTTACTGCTTGCAGAACTTGATCCATTATCGGAAGAGGGTAGTTGTCTTTCAGCGAAGCTTGATTCAAATTTTGAAAGTCTACGCATATGCGTATCTCGCCGTTTTTCTTGCGTACTGGCACAATATTTGCTACCCAAGTGCTGTGATGGATAGGGAAGATGATTCTTGCGTCTAGCATCTTCTGAATTTCAGCCTGGATGGTACCGAAATCTTGGGATTATAGTGCCTCTCGCTTACGGCGGAAGGCTTTGACATCGTCTTTCAGCGGAATATCGTCTTTGAACGTCCTTTGGCTTGAAGGACTTTAAATTGGCATAGGACCATGCCAATACATCCATATATTTTTCAGCAACTTGACAAATTTTTGCTTCTCTCAAAGCGTGCAACATTTGCCAATGTTCACGAAGTGCGGGTGTTCTATCGAACCTATATTGACGGTTCGGGCCGGGGACGAGCTAGGGTCATCCCGCTTCTTCTTTTTACAAAAGCGGTCATGCACATCGAGCAGGCGTTCCCGGAGAAACCGAGCCCTTTGGAATTTTATTTCCCTTGGTGACATATGCCATCGTTACCTTGATTCATTGCCTTGATCGGTGAGTGACTCACGGCAAGTGGAAGTAGACCCTTCAAAATGTAATTCATTAAAATTTTCTTCCTTCTCCAGAAAGGCAATGAGTTGATTATCATCATTGAACACCTGCCAATGCTGAGAATTATCTGGCATGCTCGGGTGGAAAACCACCTCAATGGTGTACTTGTTCGTTTTCAAACCTGGATGTGGGAGCATGAGAGATGCTGAAACAGCCAATGAATCAGCCATGTCATTTTGGGCTCTTGGAATCGCCTCTATTGAAAAGGCATCAAACTCTTCAATGTTGTCCCATACCGCATTACGGTAATGTCTGAGCCTTTCATTCTTTACTTGGTAAATCCTCTTGACCTGATTTACAACCAGCTCAGCATCACCTTGCACTTTTAGATTTTTAATTCCTCTTTCTTTTGCGGCTTGCATACCGAGTAAGAGAGATTCATACTCAGTAGTATTGTTAGTGTTGAAAAACTGCAATTTGAAAGAGAGAGGAATGACTTCTTTCTCAAGAGATATCAGCACGGCCCCGGCGCCACATCCACTAGTTACACAGCTACCATCGAATTGCAATGTCCAGATTTTATTAAGATCTCCTTCTTGAACAAGGACACCGTTTTATCCGTCTCGGTAGATAAGAAGTAATTCCCCATCCCTGATGATTCAAAAAGGATTTGAGCTTTGGGGTCTTCAGAGCTAGTGACCAAGTACTTCTTTTGGGATTCCGGCTCCAAAGTTTGCATTACGCCTTTGACTGGAATTCTAGCTTTAGACCAGTCCATATGAATTTCTCCACCAACTTCGCTGCAAAAACTTCTTCCCAGCAAAATTCCATAGGCTGCCGGAATGTCAGCAACGAGGACTGTCATTTTTACTCTTTTATCCGGGAAGGCCACAAATGCAAATTGCGCGTCTTTGATTTGGCCAACCAACGGAACTTGCTTAGTTTCCAAAGAATAACATCTGCCGAAAGGCTTGGTAAGAGTGAGGCCCAAAGCATGGGCGACTTTTGCCGGCATGACGTTGTCAGAAGCCCCGGAATCAATTATGCAATTACTCAGCTTGTGACCATTGATCAGCAGAGAGAGATAGAAAGGTTCTATCTTGCCTGACGCAGATGTTGAAGCTACATTTATATGGGATTCAGGGGGAGTGGAAAGGATTCCTTTTGGGGAAACCTGATTAGATATAATAGCTTGACTTTGGATATACTTAGTCAATCTTACAAGCTGTTTGGGGTTTGACTGAAGATACTCAGCTTCAGACATTTGGATCTTGGTCTTTTTTGCATGATCTATAATATCAAACGCGGCCAAGGGTTGCGTTGGTAAAGGAATGAGTCCCTCACCTCGCGATGATGGAATAGGATTGGTGGTCTTAGTAGGAATGTGAGAGGACTGATTTGGAGGAGAGATAGGGGAAAAGATTTCTTTGTGAAAGACTTGCCAGGGAGTTGAGTAGGAAGAGGATTACCTCTTTTAGCAATGATCGGAGGCGCGTTTGACACGGCCTTCTCCTGCTGGACATGGGCAGCAACTTCCGCTTCTTTTCCTTGTGAGCGAGTAAAAACAGCATATGACTGCCCGCTTGCGTACCCCTGGGTACCCTCTTCTTCATCAGATTCTTCCTCATCAAATTCCATATACCCGATAGTAGAGTCGCCAGTCGGTTCACCGACATCTTGATCATCTTCACCTTGAGATGAAGGTTCTTCATAATACTGCTCTTCTTCTTCAATCTCGGCAGAGCATTGACCGGAGGAGCCTCAAGCGCCAACCATGGAGCAGTTGTAGGTAAGCGCGGTCTTTGTGAAACATTGTTAGGAACGAAATTCCTCCGCGGGATATCCCGGTATGAGGAACTGGGAGAGGCCTGGGCCAACTACTTCTTCAATGCGAGCAAATCGTTCGCCATCTTTTGGAATGCTAGATCAGACGAAGTGGTGGGCGAAGGGCCCAAAGATTTAGGCTTGGCTGATTCCTTTTTTAATTCACCGGATATTATCAGATTATCCTCTATGCGAATGGCAGTGGCTTGGGCGAGAACCAAGGTGGCAACTCGTTCCTGAAGGAGCAAGAAACTAACTTTCAAGCTCATAGCGTTTACGAAGAAACACTTTTGATTTTCCGGCGTTGGAAGCATGGCAACAGGGACACGGTTGATTAGCGCATTGAACCGGGTGACAAAATCGTGCATGGTCTCATTCGCCTCCTTCTTCAGGTGAGTGATCCATGATAATAATGCAAATGCATCCTCTGAAGGCTTGTATCTATCTTCGAAAGCATCCCGTAAGGTGGCCCAACTGGTAATAGACCCGGCCGGCAAATGCTGAAACCATTCAGCTGCAGGTCCTTGTAGGGTTTCCAGAAAAAGGTGAACCGACACATCTTCGTGGGTCACATCCAAAATACTGCATGACATGATGAATGTAGATATGTGGGAATCCGTGCTTTGATTTCCGCTCCCGTCGAATTTAGGAAAATTCTTTCGATTTCTATGAGGGAGCGCGTGAACTGGATGTGGTAAAGCCAAAGGACCCATCGCGTTTCCCCATGGAACCGCCATCTGAAAAGCCGGAAAGAGAACACGAGCTGGAAGTGTGGTTCCGCTAAGTAGTAAGGCACTACAAAGGGATGTGGATGTCCCCTGCAAAAGACTTTTTCTTCGTGAAGGTGAGACACTCCTGGATGACCGGCTAGCCGAGCTTAGTGCTGAAAAACGCGCCGGTGTTACGCTGAAATTGTGCCTTTGAATCAGATCGAAAGTAGGATCAGCTTCTCCACGGGCTCGCCTGCTGCGCGTAAAAGGTTCACTCGCCAGTGTAACTTCCAGATCTGCGATATTATGGCGTGATTCAAACTTTCTTTTTGGTTGTACTTGCTGATTTTCTGGTTTTTCTGACAAAAACCAGCAGCAAATACTTTTCTAAATATTTAAAAACTATCCTCCTCGAAAAACCGATTGCGGTTAATGACAAATAACAGCGAGGATAAGATGGCAGGGAAGAATAGCAAGCTGATTTTCTGATCTGATTTTAACTTTTTTCAGAGGGTTTCAAACTTTTTGCAAACAGTCAAAAACTTAGATCTATGGCAAAATACTGATTTTTTCAAAAACTCAGCGAACTAAAGATCTTTAACTGGACCAGATCTATGACTCTCAGAAGAAATTTTTTTAGTTTGAGCACTTTTGCAAATTTTGGATTTTTAACAAAAAGTTCAGATTTGCAAACAGGCAGCAATCTCTGATTTTTCTGATTTTTTATCTTACTACCATCATAGATCTGACAGATCTATTCGATCCCCAGCGGAGTCACCAAAAATTGTTGGTCCGAAAATCTGTCACCTGGACAGATCTATGGATAGACGAGCCAACAGTGTGCAGGGCTTAGCCCCTCTTTGAGTCAGCAAAGCGAAACTGGTTTATTGCTATTCTACCAGCAGGAATCTATGCAAGTCTCACAGATTCTGCCTTCGGGGGTTTGGGATCTCATCCCAGTAGAGTGTTTCAGGCTGCGAAAAGAAAGGAATGAAAGAGGGAAAAGAGAAAGAACAGATCCGAAGGAAGAAAAGAAATGAATTCCAAAGCAGAAAGGTCAGAAGATTTATGTTTTTGGGTTGGTAGTAAACAGAGCCAAACCTACTTGCATAAATAAACAAAGCAATATTGATGAGCAAATGACGAGAAAAGTAGATATGAATCCACAGATTAAACACATACGGATCTAACGTAAGGAAGATCTAATACATAACACTGACTATTGAGCACAAAGTCTTAATATTTGTATTCTTGTTTTCTTACATTACAAGAAAGCTCAAAGTCTTTCTCTCCTCACTTCTATTTTCATCTAAAAAATGTTCACCCTCAAATACAACAAGTATTCCAGTATTTATAGAAGAGAGGAGAAGGAAAAAAGGAAAAAAAGGAGCCAACCACCTATTTACAAAGATATTTACAAAATATCTAAAAGTCATGTTGACTTTTGACAACTTGATGGATGACATCATCCCATGATGCAACATGGATGATGTCATCATTTGTGCCAACACTCTTTAGACATTTCAACAAGAAAGTCGGAGAATAGAGAGAGAAGAAGAAGAAGAAGAAGAAGAAGAAGAAGAAGCAACTACTCGTCATCGTCATCCTGCGGCCAAAAGGGGTTGCACTGCTTACGATCTTGCTCGAGGAGATGATATGGGGCGAGCGCGGTATTCCAAAAACTTGTTAATCATGGGCCCAAATTGATCTGTGATGGATCCTTGTGCCATTCGCCGATTGCTTCACAAGTCTCCCGCTCGCCTATGAGATTTTACGGGAGTTTAGAATAATCTTTCTCCGCCTCGATGAGGAACCCGATGAAGTCCCTACGAAGCTCGGCGAGGTTGTTGATAGATTCGGTGTCAAATGTGACCTCGCCCCGTTCCTTGAGAAGCGATCTCCTTGAAGAGCCGGATAGTTTCATCGGTGATCTCATGGTAAAGGAAGGAGTGAGCAGCCACGGAGACATGTTAAGAACAATTCGCTCCATTTGATGCATCGCATCCAGGGCCTCTTCCTTCACCTTGTCTATCTTTTCCGAGAAAAATTCCAGCTGATCTATTCGATAGTCAGAGTGGACATGGTTTTGTTGAGGCCCTTGGATGGCGAAAACTCCGAACTTGACCAGATCTTGGTGAGCAGTGAACATTTGTTGAAAGGTCTCATGTTGGAGTCTAGCATGATCTAGCTCTTCGATATGGGACCCGCTAATACTTGGAGTTCCTTGTTCGCCTTTTTGATGTTTAGATATGAATTGACATACTCGGCGATCACTCTTTCTTTGTCCTTGAGGATCTGCTCCTCAAGTAGAAAGCAGCCATACCACCGCTCGCCTATCTTTGAATATTCATTGATTTTCTCTGGTGAGAAGCTCGAAGTCTCGGCGGCAGTCGTGGGAGGTGCACTACCCATCTTCTGTAAGGCTTGAAGCAGATATTTGTTCTGCTCCTTCAGTAGCCTTTTCTCTTCTTTTATTTCTTGAAGCTTTTTATAGAGGGCATCGACTGCGGAAAGAGCTTCCCCCTGGAGACTTTAGAGAAGACGTCCCCATTGTGACTTGAGTCACGGTAAAATCTGTCGGAGACAGATCTTTTTCTCCTTGAGGGGATCGGGGTATGCTATTTCCATAACTCTCTCACCTGCAGCACTTTGAGAGAAGCGTGTTACAGGCTTTTGCTTCTTTGCCCCTTTGGCTGGAATTACTGAAAAGTCCATCGGAGTGATGGGAACTTTCCTCTTTTTTGGCTAGCTCATTTGCTTTGAGAGATCCAGGCTGGTCTCATAGAAGAAGGACCAGAGACAGAGGAGGAGGGAGCAACAGTAGAAGAGGGGAAAAATGTGGAGACACGCGGCGGTGGCATTGAAAGCATAGTTGAAGAAGTGTCCATGGGAGGAAGGAACCGCAGCTACAGAGAAGACAAAGGAAGGGAAGGGAGCCCGGAAATGAGGGAAGAAATGGAAGAAGATAAATCAGCGAGGGAGGAGAAGATAGACGAAGAGGTGGGGGAAAGAGTAGAAGAAGGGACAGAGGACGTGACCAAAGGGGTGGTCGCGTGAGTCACTTGAGGAGGGGAAGGAAGAGAAGAAGAAGGGATAGAAGGGACCTCTGTGGTTGTAGCAATGCCGACATCCTGAGTGGATGGGCGTATGGGACTATCCCCTACTGCTTCTTTCTCTGGCGAATCCAGAGTTATTACCTGTTCAGGCGCTGTGGAAAGAGGACTTTCAGGGGCTTCTTCCTGAATGGTGCTAGATTCACCTTCTACACCTTTGCCTTTTAGCTGCTTCTTGGACCTTGGAGGTGCATTGCCCAATGGGGAAGTTGTGAAATCTACCCCGAGGTAGATCAGCCCGTTCATGCGGCACCAGTGCTCTGTTCTGCGCATAGTCTCCTTGACCCTCTCCTCAATTGTTTGAGGAGCCTTGCTTCTGTCAATGGCCGGGAAGGGCCAATCATCCCCTTCCGTGTCATTATACACCTTGTCCACTTCATCTTCTGTTGTTTGGAAGCCTTTGGGGACAATGGCCACTCCGTATTGGATAATTTCCGCCAATGCTAAGCGAGAATGATCCTTTCTTCTGAGTTCCACCTCGTGGATGACGTCAATGTAAATATCCTCAATTTGAGGGACATGGATCGGATCAAGCTTAGCCCTTGGCAGAGGCAGCCCCTTGGGTCAAAGGTAGGCTGTTTGGGAAGTCATGTTTTAAATTGAGCAACTCCAGCTCTGCGAACATTTCCTTCGCCTTGTGATGGGTGGAGCATGTGTATCGGCCCTCTTTGTGAGGGGAAAGGAGTTCCGCCCTTCTTTCTTTTGAGGCATTTCTCATGGTATGTGACCATTTGTCTTGATAGCTCTAGTAGAATCAAGCTTAGGTCAGCATACCTCGGTAGCCTAGTTGGCTCGCCCAAGAAGTTGACCGCCCTCAGATAGGTAAATGTGGGAAACTGGGTGAACAGGGCCCCCCACTTCTCCACGGTTGACACAATGTTTTTGGTCATGCGACCATGAGTCAGATTTGGCCTTAACGGGCAAATGATGTGATAGAAGAAAGCATCATTAATTTTGGCGAATTGAGGATGCTATTCTCCACCTCGATTCTAGATAATATTCATATATTTTGACCTGAGGCCAAATTCCACTTCGGTTTAGCCCTGGATAATCCCTCTCCGACGCTGCAGCGTAGACCACATAGGAGTTCATATGGAATACTCCCGTTGTCTTTGAAATTGTTGTATGCTTTGCTCGGAAATGGTGCTGCTTATAATCTCCCCCCAGCAAAAGCGTTGCTCAGGCACATTTTATTCATTGTCTCCAAGTACCTCAGCATCCATTTATGGAAGTAGTGGGCGTCAGAAAGCCCGAAGACTCTGCTCAGGAAAGTAATAGTATCACTGAGCTCTTCTGAGAAATCACTGCGGTGGATAATCTGGGGCCACCGGGTTACCACCTTCTTGTTTTTCAAGTATACTTCGTTCATTAGTTGCATGCATTGGTCTTCATTATCTTCCCAGGCCTTGATGCACTCTTCTTGGCTGACGGCCACAAAGTGCCGGTGGTGAGGGATGCCAAGTATCATCTCAAAATGACGGGCAGTGAGGTTGATGACTACCTCGCCCTTGCTGTTTTCGACACATCTTGTGTCTTTGTTGTAAGATTGAGCAATCACCATCATGAATTCATTGTTGACGGCACTGACGGGGATTCCTCCGGCGAAGTGCGAGAAGCACTGCCTATTAATTTGTCCATCCACGGACTTCTTGTAACCTTCTGAGTTCTAACCCAGAATTCTTCCATGTCAATGTGACCCAATTCTGAGTCTCTGACATCCATACTGCATTCAGCCTGTGATTCGGGCATCCTGACCCTTTGATATTTGTACTTCATCTCTTCCTCTGTAAGCTTAGCCTTTCCTCTTGGTTTGGTGGGTCTCTTGCTGGATGTAGACATATGTTCTTTTGAACTCAGTTGCTGATCTGCATGAAGAAGAAGCGAGACCCAATCCAAAAAGGTTGAATTAGCCATTTGATCTTCCATTGGAATGTCTAGCAGAAGAAAGAGTTAGAGATTTTAAGGCTCAGGGCACAGGGCACATGAAAATTACAACTTGCAGGCCAAATAGATAAGGCGCATGGTGCATGGATGTTGTAGATTGCATTTTATAAAGGGCGCATGAGAACAGTGTGTTACATGGAAATAGGATGTGCCAAAGGTGCATGGGCCTTGCATGTTACATTAGGATTGGGTGCGCCCTTTGGTGCATGGGAAAAGCGTGTAACATGGACTTTTCGTGCGCCAAAGGAAATATGGCGCGGCGCATGAAGGGTTTACACAACATAATGTTATTGTAATCGGGGATGCGCCTGCGCCTTTATAGCTTCATACTTGCGCAAATAAAGCTTGTGTTGCATGGAAGCTGGGTGCGCCATGGGCGCATGGAAACATGATGCAGCACAAAAGGATGGCGCGCCAAAGGGGCGCGAGATTTGACACTTGTAGCATGTGAAAGAGGCGCGCCAAAGGGCGCAGAGGTTAATGATGCAACAAGCAGGCTGGGTGCGCCTCTGGCGCAGGGATGTTGCAGATTACAAGGTGGTCAGATGCGCCAAAGGGGCGCAAATGTTCATGATGTTGCAGGGGTGACAGATGCGCCAAGGAGGAAAACAGAGAACTAAACTCTCAAAGGGGTTTTTACATGATGTAGGTTCCTTCTACTCCTTCGTTCCTATTTGAAAGGCTCAGTGGGGTAGATAAAATGATCTAGATCAGGAGGGCCACAACCACTGTTTCAAGAAAACGTCCTTCTCCAGCAGATCTGGAAAGAGGAAGGATAGCATGGGGGGGGAGACAGCAAACGGAGGAGGCTAGGCCAACACATTTATATTTCAAAACCAACTAGCAAGCTAAAACCAGACCAAGAACACACCAAGAACTGAAAACACAAAACACACGAGAGAGAAAGACACCTCATACCTGGATAAATAGCAAAAGCTCGGGAACGGGTCCACAAGGCGATGAAAACGACGAGGCAGGGGCTGACAGGCTCAGAAAAATCACGTGCTCAGCGAAAAGTGAAAATGACATTTGGGCGCGCAAACCATATATATATATGCAAGCTGGTCATAAATGCGCCACCCACTTTTTAAAAGGCGCATGAGAGTTGCTGTCGACAGGAGAAAGCGTGCGCCCTTTGGCGCACGAAAGTATTTGACAACAGGAGACAAAGCGCGCCTTTGGCACACCAAAAGCATTATCGACTTTGCGCACAAACATGAAGTTATGTGCGCCCTTTGGTGCACCAAAGGTGGCGCAACAAAAGTTGTACCAACACAAGCGCATGCGCCTTGGCGCGCGTAGAGGAAGGTTCAACCTTCTTTGGTGCATTAAAGTTGTGTTGACATGAAAACCATGCGCAAAGGTTTTAAGGGCGCATCAAAACTTTTTGTTGCAAAGTAATTTCATGCGCATGACCAAAAAGGCTCAAAAAGACCGAGTTCAAAAACTAGATTTCCGGGAAGGGATTTTACGACATTTCGAACACAAGGGATCCCTAACGAGGATCGGAACAAAATTTTCGTATGGTTATCGGTAAAATTGCCCTTGTCAATTTTACGGGATAACAAAATATTACGCTCTTGCATTGTTATGTAGTCCGATTTCATGATCAATAATATTTGTGAGGCTTATGTCCCTCTTTGGTCATTGCAATATAATTCTATTCTATCATTTGGTATCAGAGCTATACCATTGTTATCATTTGATATTAGAGCAGGTTCTATCCAAGCAAGGTTGAAGAGGAGCACTATTGGAGAGGATCCACTAGAGAAGAAGATCTCGCATCAAATGAGAGCCATTGAAGCATCCCACCTGACCTCCATTTCTTCCAAACATCCCTCAACTAAAATTTGACCTATCCACTTATTTGGAAGGTAATTTTTTTTATTAGTCATTGGCATAACCAATTTATCCAACATATTGGCGGAATATTTCAGATTTGGAGATCTTTAAAAAAATATATTTGTGAAAAAAAAAAAAAGATCTTAAAAAAAAAATGAAAAAGATCTTGAAGAAAAATGCAGATCTAAAAAAAGAATGAAAAAAAAATATCAAATCTTAAAAAAAAAAAAAATCAGATCTGAAAATGGAGGTGTGAAGAATTCGAGAGCAAAGGTTGAAGCAGTCCCGTCAACAAAATTCCAGCAGATAGCTCTTAGAAAATAAGGATGTAACTTTTTCATAAAATATCAGATTGATGTGAAGTTTTTTTCTAGAAAGATAAGAAAGAGGAACACAACTTTATAGTTTACATAATCTTCAAATTTGGCCTCTACATATGATCAAAAGTCTCAGACAAGTTGGGTCATTTTTTCTGAAAAAAAAATCAGATCTATCTGGTAATTTGGTAAGATATCAAAACTCAAAATTCCAATTCTTCTGAAATTTTGTGGGTTTCAAGAAAAATATTGTATGATATAGTGTCAAAATTTTAGAAAAACCTAGATTGTGGTTTATGAGAAAATGTGAAAACAATATTCAGATTGTTTGTTTGGATCTTGGGAACAAAAAAGGGTCCAATTTTTTTGTGTATTTTTGATTTTGGACCCTTTTTTGTAAAGAGGGGGAACACAAAAATTCATGTTGATGTACTTTTGGAGCATTTCTGTACTAATATTGGTGTGTAAAGTAAAAAAAAAGAGTAGAAAAAGTGGAAATTTTTTATTTTATGTTTGGTTCTATCACACGAGATCTTTGATCTCATAGCAGTGTTCGGTATATACAGAGCCTCTGGGAAGTGCTTACGGGTGATGTCGTCGTGACGACTACTACTGCACTTAACGCCTAACACAGCTGCCTAAACATTGTCTAGGAATCAACCCTATAAAATCAATGGGGAGTAATAAGGACGCAATACACACACATTTGAGCCCTCCCATCCATTTGTGCTTGCACAAGCCCCTCTCTGTACTGTCTATGTACCACGTACTAAATTTTTCATGTGCATTAACACCTCTTTCTGCATCGATGGGTATATTTAAAGGGTGATATTCTTCCATGTATCGATGAGTATATTGGAAGGGATTGTATATAGAAAGGTTTGGTATATCGGTCTGACGGCATATTGAGAGGGAGACCATAAACCTGGAGTGATAAGAGCCTTACCCTTTATCAGAAATTCAAAGTTTCAGAAATTCAGATTACAGAAATGGGTGCATAAGCACCAAAGTTCTTCTTTCTAGATTCACAACTACTTAGAGGAGACAACTATGCTACATGGAAACCGAAGATCAAGATGTTACTTGAGTTTGAAGACCTATGGATAGTTGTAGATGGAACAACAACAAGATCACTTGATGATGGAAGACAACAAGTTCAATTTGACAGGGCCAATCAAAAGGCCAAGTTGATCATCTTGTTTGGTGTAACAGACGATGTGTAACCCCACATTAGAGATGCCACATCAGCCAAGGATGCATGGGATAAGTTGAGCACAGTCTATGAGGCAAAGAACAAGAATGCCATCCTCAACCTACTATCACAACTGCATACTCTCAAGTTCAAGCACAATGAGAAGGTTGAAGTTTTTTTGAGACGAGTTGCTACTTTGAGGGCATCTCTATTGGCATTAGGAAAAGAGATAAGTGATGAAGACCTCATACCAATTGTGTTGCGAGCACTTCCTCCTTCCTACAAAATCTTTGTGACAACTATCAATATGAGTGAACACACAGTCACCTTTGAGAAGTTGGTCAATCTACTCCAACAAGAAGAGGCAATGAACAACAAAGATCATGAAGATGAGCAAGCACTATCTTCCAATCATAAAGGAAAGGGGAAATTTCAGTCCAATCACAAGAAGTCCCAACAAAATCAAAGTCAACAAAGGGACCAAAGTCAATGAGACAACACCAAGAAGTGTCCCATTTGCAATAGAGGGGGACATGACATCAAAGATTGTTGGTACAATTCCTATAAAAAGGGTTCATCAAGTAATTCAAAACCTAATAACCAACAGGGTAACAATAATTCAAATCAAGGGAAGTCCAACAACAACAAAAATCGAGGGAAAAAAATGGTAATTGGCAAAGAAAACCCAAACAACAAGGGTACATTTCTGAACATGAGGATGATTTAGATGAAGGACACCACATGTATTCTACTCAATTTGATGAAGAAACCAAGTCCACACAAGATATTTGGTATGTTGACTCGGGTGCAACTCAACACATGACTGGACACAAGGATTGGTTCTACACACTACGTGACTCACCTAACAAGAACCATGTGTCATTAGGTGATGACTCATCATATAGTGTCAAGGGGATTGGAAACATTTCACTACCTCTTGGAAAGCATGACCACAAAATCACAGATGTATTGTATGTACCTGGGTTGACCAAGAATTTGTTATCAGTTAGTCAACTCCTTGATCACAACTTGAAGTTGGATTTTGACAGTAATAATGGAGAAAAAGTGCGCTTGATAAGAGATAAGTCAAGAGGCTCCAAGATTGTAGTAAGAGCCTTTAATGTGGGATGCATGTTCCAACTTGATTTTGTCCACAAGGATGATCAAGCTCTAGTGGCCAAAGACACACAATTTTCAGAACTATGGCATTGCAAATATGGTCACATCAGTTTTGGCCATCTCCAAACACTTCAAAAGGGAAACATGGTGAAAGGATTTCCTACACTCAAGAGCAACACGACAAGTGTCACAATTACCTAGATGGAAAGCAACACAGAGTACTCTTCCAGAAGAACACATATAGAGCTAAGGGAAATCTTGATTTGGTGCACACCAATCTTTGCAGGCCCATACAACCAAGTCATTCTGGATGTCAATACTTCATGCTTTGTGTTGATGACTACTCAAGAAAGATGTGGATATATTGTCTAAGAAACAAGAGTCAAGCCTTTGAGACATTTCAGAAGTTTAAAGCACTTGTTGAGAATGAAGTTGGTCGCAAGATCAAAACTCTCTGCTCAGATCGAGGGGGGGAATTCAAAAGCAATGAGTTCAAGACTTACCTAGAAGCTCATGGGATTCGTCGACAAATTCCTCCTACTCACACACCATAGTAGAATGGTATAGTTGAGAGAAGGAATCGTACTATCATGGAAATGGTGCGATGTATGATTGACGACTCAGGTTTAACAAAGACATTTTGGGTAGAAGCTGCAAGAACTGTAGTCTATTTGTTGAACAAAGTGCCAATAATATCTCTTGAAGGAGTGACACCTTAAAAGCATGGTCAAATCAGAAACCATCAATTGCTCACCTAAGAGTATTTAGGTGTAAAGCTAGCATGCACATACCCAAGAAGAATAGGAACAAGTTGGATATGAAAGCTGAGAAACTGATATTCATTGGATACAGTGAAGAAGCACTTGGGTACAGATTATGGGATCCGAAAGCAAAGAAAGTATACACAAGTAGGGATGTTGATTTCTTTGAGAAGAAACAAGTAGATTCTCGACTCAACGACTCAACAAACATGTAAAATACACATCTTGTGAAGACATAATTTGATGTTCCCCCAAGATGACAAGTGATGAATTGGATGATGGTGAAAACTTGGATTCACCACAAGCCAATGGAACAGCTAAGAAGTTACCTAAATGATATACTCAATTAATAAGAGATGTAAATTTGGATGAAGCACCTAGCACATCATCCAATCCTAGACCTAGAACTCGCAGTCAAGCTTGTGAAGAGGTCAATTATGCCCTAATGAGCAGAGTTGTTGAAATAGTTGAGCCATCTACAGTTCAAGAAGCCCTACAATCAAAATCTTGGAAAGATGCCATGGATTTAGAGTATCAGTCAGTGATGAAGAACAACACATGGCAACTTGTCAACCTTCCACAAAGGAAGAAACCCATTGGATGTAGATGGATATTCAAGACTAAGTAAAAATTATATGGGACTATTGACAAGTATAAAGCAAGGCTTGTAGCAAAGGGGTATGCACAACAAGAAGGCATTGATTATGAGGAGACATTTTCTCCCACAACCAAGATCAAGACAATCAGGATGATCTTTGCTCTAGCTACACAATTTGGTTGGAAATTCCACCAAATGGATGTGAAAAGTGTCTTTCTTAATGGATATTTGCAAGAATAAGTCTATATGACTCAGCCAGGAGGGTTATGTAATACTAGGAAAAGAGATGATGGTATGTAAAATCATAAAATCTCTATATGGCCTAAAACAAGCACCCGGGCATGGTATATCGAAATTGATGAGCATCTCATAAGTCATGGATTCGAAAAGGAATCCTTATGATCCCAATCTCTACCTCAAAAAACAAGGGGGGATTGTCATTGTGGTTTTTTATGTCAATGATATAGTCATTACATGTAGTTCTGTGAAGATGATCGATGTAACAAAGAAGGATTTTAATCGATTGTTCAACATGACGCAGATCTCGGGCTCATGCACTATTGTCTTAGGTTGGAAGTATGGAAAAAAGAGAATCATATATTTGTATCACAGTTGAAATACACCAAGAAAAAACTCTATAAATTTAGGATGATGGACTGCACTCTATCGCACCTATGGAAGTGAGACTTCAGTTATCTCGTTCTGATCCATCACCACCGGTGAATGCAACTCTCTATCGGCAGTTGATCGGGAGTCTCATTTACCTGACATATACTAGACCAGATATCAACTTTGCAGTCAGCTATTTATCATGCTTCATGCAAGAACTAAAAATATGTCATTGGAAAGCAGCAAAGAGAATATTGAGATATCTAAAGGGTACAATTGACCTTGGTCTAGAGTATAAGAAGAATGACAACTTCTTCTTGACATGATATTCAGATTTAGATCATGTAGGAAACATGGATGATAGGAAGTCAACATCAGGCTTCGTCTTCTTTATGGGATCTGGACCGATATCATGGGGAAGTAAGAAACAAAACTTTGTTTCTCACTCTTCTACAGAAGTAGAGTATCGAGCTACAGGTGAAGCTATTTGTGAAGAAATATGGCTACGCTGTTTGAATACTTTGGAAGGAATTGGTCAACCACAACATAAATCTACTCTAGTATATGTTGATAATAAAGGAGTTCTGAAGCTTGTTCACAATCTATTATTTCATGAGAGAACCAAGCATATTTAAGTACAGGTTCATTTCATACGTGAGCATGTCTTGAAGCACAACATACAACTCTAGTTTTGTCCTACAACTGAATAAAAGGTAGATGTTTTCACTAAGTCACTTACACGTGACAAATTCACACTATTCAGAGAGTTCCTCTCCACTTCATTGGAAACTATGCAAAATTAAGGGGGGGAATGTTAGCATAATTTAGCATAGGCATATTTATTGCATTGTCTTTTATTTAATAATGTGCAACATGTGCACTCTAGTCTAGTGACTTGCATTCAATATTGTTATGTTGGATAACATTCAATATTGGTATTAGTAGTAATTACATGTGCATGTGAGATGGGTCTTATCATCTCGTAGTTGGTGCCTGATAGGGTGTCATGTCTATCCATATGAGGTTGTCTAATATCTATAAATATTACAACTCTTGCATTGTTATGTAATCTGATTTCATGATCAATAATATTTGTGAGGCTTCCATCCCTCTTTGGTCATTGCAATCTAATTCTATTCTATCATTTGGTATCAAAGCTATACCATTGTTATCGAACCCCGGAAATTTAAGGTAGGCTTTTACCATGGATTTGTAAATTGAGAACAACATTAAAGCAGTTGGAAAACCTCCTAAGAGGGAGGGTGTTAAAATGATCAACCCAGAGAAGCCTCAATCAAGTAAGGCTATGGATCTTGAGGAAGTTGTAAAGACTTTGGTTGGGGTTGTCAAAGAAATATCTTACAAGCTAGCCAGGGAAGAGAAAGGAATTGGACAGGGTTCTCAAGGTCAGCATAGGCAATAAGGATAAGACATATTTTAAAATCATCCTAGAAATGATCAGAGATCTGATGACAGAGGTAAACGACCCATGGGAGCTAGACAACCCCAAGCTAGGGAAAATAGAGTAGTGTTTGATCCTCTAAATGCATAAGATTGATAAATTTTTGGGTTTTTTCGATGGAAAAGAGCATAAGATTGATAAATTTAAATGTCTTGAACAAGTAGGTTTACCTTGGACGTTATTATTCAATGAAACTTGTTCCAAGTTTGGAAATAGTGTTGGCATTGTTCCGATTTCTCTAGTCCGGGAAGAGTTTGTTTTCTCTTTCAAACTCAACTTTGAATGTACTAAAAATATTTATGAATATGAAGCAACTGTTATTAGGCTTGATAATTGCATGGAAATATGGTATAAAGGATATCATTATCAAAGGAGTTTCAAAATTGATTGTCAAGCAAATTAGAAAACTCGTAAGCTACTAAAAATTAGAGAATGAAATAATACAAGCATGTAGTCTGGGATTTGATTGAAATGTTTGAATCATTTAATATTATGCACCATGATAGAAATTTTAATTTTGTTGTAGAAAAATTAGTGGTGCTAGGATCTAGATTTGGAAATTGTACAACATCTCCATTTTGTGAGTATGATGTTGAAATACTAAGAAAGTCATCTCGTCTTGACAACGTTAAAAATGGCAAGTGTTTGATGATGATACCTGTGTCTAATGGTTTCTGTAGAACCAAGGTAACTTTTTTGACCAAAATATAGATTGGGAACCAATGGCGTGCATCTTGAAGGAAATGAAACTTTATTTGGCAAAGACATCATCCGGCTGAAAACAAACATGATTCCCGGAGGTTTGGTGGCACTTGAATCAAATTTTGATAATGTTTATTGCATTATTAAAATAATTATGTTGTTTTCAAGAGATGTGGAAGAACACAATCTGGGAACAAAGGAAAAAACACTTAAAATCTTGTTAGGAAGCGATCTGAGAAAGGAAGAGAAGCAATCCTATGTTCAATTGTTAAAAAAATATCAAGACCGCCTAGCATCGTCTTACTCTGAGTTGAAGGCATACAGGGAAGATTTTTTCCAACATGAAATTCCTCTT
This sequence comes from Taxus wallichiana var. yunnanensis, assembly GCA_018340775.1. Lineage (NCBI taxonomy): Eukaryota > Viridiplantae > Streptophyta > Pinopsida > Cupressales > Taxaceae > Taxus > Taxus wallichiana. The sequence goes on from CM031242.1 coordinate 79,683,910, forward strand.
GAATATAATGCCAAGCGTTTCAAGAAAAAATAGAGGCCTATTAACCTTCTCCTTTCTTTAAAAATGCAATAAAAATTGAAGAAGTTGAGGGATGGAGGGATCATTCAGCCCACAAGGTACTCATCTTCGGTTGTAAATTAAGTACCGAAACGAAAAAGAATGGTGATATAAGATTATGCATAGATTTTAGGAACTTGAATAAATCATCATTGAAAGATAACTAGCCTCTACGAAACATGGATAATATGCTGCAATTGGTAAGTGGTTCAATTGTTGTCCACTTTAGATGGTTTCTTTGGCTATAATCAAGTTGTTGTGAAGGAGTCAGAAAGAATAAAGAATTTATTTACCACTCCTTGGGGAACTTATGTCTATGTTAGGATTCCTTTTGGCTTAATGAATGTTGGAGCAACTTTCCAAATAGCAATGGATGTACCATTTTTGGTTATATTAATGATTTCATTGTTGTTTATCAAGATGATGTAACTGTGTTTTATAGAAAAAGAAATGATCACTTGCAACACTTGGAGAGAATGTTGTTAAGGTGTAGAGAGTATGGCATATCATTAAATCCCAAGAAGTGCCATTTTGGAGTGCAAAAGGAAAATCTTCTTGGTCACATTATATCAAAGGAAGGGGTCATGATTGATCCCGAGAGAGTGGAAGCCATCAACAAGGTTCCAATTCCTAGAACTAAGAAGGGAGTTCAATCCTTCTTTGGAAAAATAAAATTTATTATAAGATTTGTGTCTAACTTTGTTGAGCTGACCATCCCCATTACTAGCATGTTGAAAAAGGACCAAGTTATCAAATGGGAAGAATCTTCCATTCAAGATTTCAATGGGATCAAGGAAGCACTAAATCATGCCCCTGTTTTGGTAGCTCCAAATTATAAGAATCCTTTTCAGTGTTTTCTCATTCTTCAGAAAACACCATTGCATATGTTTTATTGCAGAAGGATGATGAAGGGGCTGAGAGACCAATTTCCTTTTCAGTAAGGCATTACAAGGAGCTGAGTTGAAGTACACCATCATGGAGAAGTAAGCATTTTCCTTGGTGAAGGAAACAAAGGTTTTCGAACCTACATCTTGAGATCTAAAGTTTTTTCTTATGGTCCCCACACCATGGTGAAATACATCTTATTAGAGATGGAGGTCTCAAGCAAAAATGCAGATGGGTAAACAAGTTGCAGGAATATGACATGGATATCCAAACTAAGAAATTGATAAGAGGTTTGGACCTAGTTAATATTATGGCTGAGAGCAGCTTGCAAACTATTAATGTGAATGAAGTAGAAGGAGAAAGGGTTGAGGTCTTTGAAAATTTGGTAATCTCGAATGGTACAAAGATATAATATTTTATCTCAGACATCTATGCTGCCCTTAACATTTGAGTAAAAATTAGAAAAGATCTCTTAAGTTAGCCTCTCAAAAATATGTCATTACTGATTTTGGGTTAGCTTGGAAGAACACAGAGGGAGTGCTCTTAATATGCATTATTGAGGATGAAGCCCCAAAGGTAATTCCTAATCTCCATGGAGGAGTTTGTGGGGGACATTTTTCTCGTTAGAGTTATAACACATAAAATCTTGAGGGTTGGCTATTAGTGGCCAACGCTCTTCACATATACAACTCTATTTGTTAGGAAATGTGAAATTTGTCAGCATTTTTCTGAAAGAATGAAAGCTTTAGGGTCCTCTCCTTTGTAGCATGTGTCAATTGAAGCCCCATTTAAGAAATGGGGAATGTATTTCATTGGCAAAATTTTTGATCCTTCCAATGTTGGTCATAAATGGATTCTTGTAGCCACTGATTATTTCACTAAGTGGGTGGAAGCAATCCCCACAAAGAAAGCAACAGAACAAGTTATCATGGACTTCATGTTGAATCAAATCATATGCAGATTTGGAGTGCCAGCTAAAATTGTTGCTTATAATGCCATGAGTTTCAGAGCCAAACATTTGGTGGAAATTTGCAAAGAGTATGGAATCAATTTGACATATGCTTCTAGCTAAAATCCCCAAGGAAATGGACAAGTTGAGTCCAGCAATAAAAACTTGTTGAAGATCATTAGAAGAACCTTGGAGCTGAACAAAAATAAGTGGGGTGTGCAACTGAAGTTTGTTATCTAGGATGACATAATCACTGTCAAAAAAGCTACTGGTAAAATCCAATTTGAGTTGGTATATGGAACTCAAGCTTTTCTACCCCTTCATTTGCAATTTTCTTCATTTCAGTTTGTTCAAAAAATTGAAGATCAAGAAGTTAGTTGATATGATGCTTGAATCAATCAGATTATTATGTTAGATGAAGAAAGAAGGTCATCCCATTAGTGGGATGTGAAGTTCAGAGAAAATTTGAAGATGTTATTTAACAAAAAGGTGACTCCAAGAGATTTTAGCATTGGGGATATTATGCTATTATGGGATAGGAGGCATAAATATAAGGAAAGCATGGTATATTTAATGCATTCTAGATGAGCCATTATTCAATTGATATTCCAATTGGTGAAAATACCTTCTTCCTAAAAGACTTAGATGGGGAACTGCTTGAATTTCTGTTAATGGCAGGCATTTGAAACATTTCCTTGATTGATTTCTCAGAATCAAGGTATACTCCATTGTACAGTGTATAGTCTTTTGGTTGCTTTTTGGCTTCGTGTTTTTCTATTTTTGTTTTTCCTGATCCTTGGTGGCCATTTTTTTAGTTTTCCTATTCGTCCTTAGGGGAGTTGGTTATTATTGTTCTGCTTTATAAGCTTATTCTTTGACTCTATTTCCCAATGGTTTTTTTTTGGCACTTGGTCTATTATTTGTTCTTTTGGCACTCACAAGGAGTGCCCATCCCCAAGTCGAGATGTTGTTAGTGCTCAATTTGATCTTGCAGCTGGAAAAAAATTAAAATAGGGATTTCTTGCATGACAGAATCAAAATGATTAAAGAGACAATCAAAAATGTTGTGGCATGGCATCCTAGTCATTAGTCGAGGGTTTGAGAAATGTGATCAATTCACAATTGGTCCACTGGCAGCATTCGGATGTGAATTTGTTAAATGTCACTTTTGAGACAAATTGGTAACAAGGAAAGGTCCTCGAATATTCCTCTCTTTTGGGGGAAAATTGAGTGAGTAAAATGTAAAAATGTATTGAGAATGCTCTTGAAAATAGTTGAGGGTTGAATTCTTAAGATAAAATTTGAGAAATCTGTCTTCCGAGAGACCAATCCGAGATACCTGGTTAATTTCTTCTCTGTTAGATTTTCTATCATGTCGAGTTGGTTATAGATGTATAGCCATTGTGAGTGCTCGATATTTCTCTGGAAGCTCTCCCTTGCTGATGAATGTAAGCAACTTTTAAATTAATTTGTGTTCAATCTTTACAAATTCATGTTTTCTTTTGCTTGAATGTCTACAAATGGTTTCTTTTGTTCTTATTACAATATTACATTGAAATATTTATGAAATCACACAGATCTCATTCTGTGTGATGTTTAGTGGCATTTGCAATTTTATTTCAAGAAGAGCCTTCATCCTTTGATGAGATAAACTAATTTAAAATCACTCCTTTGTCATTTGTTGATAAAGATTGTCAGTAAGTCTTTGGTCAGACTTTTAGGCATGATTGATCAGAGATTTTGGTGTTTAATTGAGTCTTTTAACTTGAGCCTTCATGCTAGATTCTCAAAGATTGTGTGAAGATGTGTTCATCCGGACCTCCATCAAGTACACCTTGGTTGAAGGAACATCTTAACTATTCTAAATATTTGTGTTATTGAATTTTCCATTGTTGTGAAGTTTCTCAAAGATCTGGTATAATAAACTTTATCCTAATTAATCTCCAACCAAAATTATTCAAAATCATGAATCCATCCCGAACTACCCCTGTTTTCCTTGCATATAAAAAAGGAACAAAATCTATTTACTAAAGTATGCAGAATAAACAGGATCTCATAATGTCTTCAGTAACCTTAGCCTTGTTTTGAAAGTGTCTCCATCTTTTAGAAGTGAAAACTCTTAAGAGTTAAATTATGGAGTATTGACCATATTTTCCCAAGGTTTTCTTCATAAAATTTTTGTAAAAGAAGGATATCTCCATCTCCTTCATCAAACATAGGTTACACTACGGGTCCTCTCACCCTGGTCGAAAGGCACGACCTAAAGTAGTGAGGATAGGTCAAATCCTCTTGAAGTTGCTATCCATATCTCCACAAATCTAAGTGATAAAGGGCCAATTAGATCTCATCCTCGGCTACAAAATGACACACATTATGATCTATCTGTCTTTGATCTCCATGTCGAATCTGTGATGTTGCTCAGCTTGAAAAGGAGAACAAATTTGGATACCAACAAAGGGTCTCGAGACATTCATAAATCCATTAAATTCCATTTCCTAAAAGACTTGGTCATTGGAATTCAAAACCCACTCGAGCACAATCTAAAATATTAGTGGGTTATTTATAAAAACCAACTAATGTTAATTTTCCCATCAAATTAAGTGTCGCATCAAGCAAGACTACATGGCGGACATGCATCAATGGTTCAAGTTATAAAGAGGTACCACCATTTCAGATCCCATTAAGCATATTAACCCCATCTACACTCCAAGTCCCTTAATCATCCATAATTTATATTTCATTGGGTCTCGGAAATTCAAACAAGGTCAAAGGGGTTAACTGGAAAATTCAAAAGCCAAAAAGTTTCTAAGTCCTCGGAATTAGAATTTGTGATGTGAAAAGCCTCATGGAACCACTTCATTTGCTTTCTTTTCGAGCACTTAAAAGTGTGAAGGCCTATCCAATCAGGATTAAGGCATTTTGTTAGGTCCTAACATAGGGGAAACATAGAACAATTTCATTTTCTCATGTTTTTTACTTGTCGATGGAGATAAAATAAAACACCGAAAATGCAAAGTGTGTGGATATTCCTTATTGGCTCACACTTCACAATTCTAAGAAGGATTATTCAACTCTTGACAACACATCAAAGTATGGTTGTTTTCATTGGTTCACATTCCTAGGGGACTGATAGGATTTGGAATTCAAAAATGATGGAGTCCCCTCTTCTTTTTTTCATGTGTCACCAGATCGACAAGGAAGAATAAATGTGGAACCTTCTCATTAGATGACATTTTGAAAGAGGAAGAAAGGGAGCTAAGGGCGTTTAAATCAATACAAGAGCATGGAATGTTTTCATTGGCCGAATCTTTACAAGTGTAAGTTGGGGATTTCAAAGAGTCTCGAGATGTAAATAAATATTGAGAATCCTCATTGGTGAATTTCCCAGGTCTAATAAGGTCCTCTATATAAAGAGTGAATTTTAGGAAACCTAGTTGTTTGTTATTGGCTTATTTATTCGAAGGAAAAATTTAGATGAAATTAATGAAAAAAGAAGGGAATTAGAGCCCTATACCACGAACTAATGGATAGTAAAAACTGGCGATGAATGAAAATAATTACACATTTGGGTAGAGGAAAATCCCTGAGCAAATCAGGGGCTACCATATGTTGTATTTATGTGCTTCCTGATAGATACAAACTTGAAATGGCCATATATTTTGCTACAGAGCTCCAAATCTTACAAAATTGGTCTTTTTGGAAATATCACCTCAAGACCTTGAGTTTAGAATCTGTTAGTACCCAAAAAATTTCTCCCTTAGAAGGTGAGTAGCATTAGAGGTTTGGCAGAAGCTTAGATACAAGTAGAGCATGTAGTGTGTCTTTTTTGCAACCGGGGATAAAATGTAGCTTGCTCTTTGTCACTCAGATGTGGAGAAATGGGTAGCACCATCAAGAAGATTTGATCTATCCTCACTACTTTATGGTTTTTCCTTTCAACCAGGGTGAGAGGACCCTTTTTTAGCCTGATGTTTATGGAGGAGATGGATATATCCTTCCTTGTGAAGTTATTAAGAAGACCTTGAAGAAAATATGATCAATGCAACAAAACCTAACTCTCATGAGTTATCACTATAGATAATGGAGATATTTTCTAAGCAAGGTTCAGGCCACTAAAGACAATGAAAACCTGGTTGTTTCTGCATGTTTTGGTAGTAAAGATTATGCATTTGTATACACACATAACAAACAGGGGTAGTATAGGTATGACTGGTTGTTTTAAATGATTTTTTTGTGGGAGGTGAAGCGGGATAAAGTCGATTATACAAGAAGGATGAGTTCTATCAAGTTTCTCTCTTAGAAAAATCAGTCTTGATCTCTAACACTCCAACATTCCAACCTCCATCCATTTTTATGGAAAAATCATGCCTATTCATAACATTTTACAATGAGCCTTTCCCCCAAAAAACAAACATTGAATGCACCAATGCTCACCATGATTCCGATCGCGATTCCTAGAATCAGATCTATAAAAATTTGTCAGGTGCTCAAGGGGTGGATCTCTTCGAATATCTCCCGCATTCAACTCTTTATTCTTCTAGATCATTTTTCCTTCTACTTTTCAACCAATTCAACCCCTAATTTGTCAAATCTGGTTCTTTGCGTGCTCGGGAAGAAAAATAGAAGATCAAATCGATCCCAGAGGTCATATCTCATCTTAATGGAAAAATGCATCCTCGATCTTCCTCACCAAACTTAGATATCAAATTAACTCCCCTTCCCTATTTGGCATGCAAGAAATATCGATAAATCATGAAGACTCGCATCTTCAGGAGCTCTGGAGTGAAAATGGTGAAAAAATCAGATACAGATGCATAGTTGTCATTGATTTCTATTTTGAATTTGGACCATCCATGTGGGAGATCCATTTTAAAATGGGCCTACGGGTTCCCTTTTTCCTTTTACAAATTTTGGAAAAATGTAAAATTTTCACATTTTCTCTGCATCTCCGCCCTTGAAAATGAGCTTGACACATGTCCTAAGGTGGGTCCCAAAGGAACTACAGCCAAATTCGATATTTCACCTCTTTTTTGGAAAAGGGAAAATTTTCTAAGTTTTCCCTGCAGCTCCACCCTTGAAAAATGGGCTTGACACGTGTCCCATTGTGGGTCCCAGTGGAACCACACTTCCTTTTTACTTTTAACTCATTTTCCACAAAAGGAAAATTTTCCAATTTTCCTTCGAAGCTCTACACCTCCACCATTGGCTGGACCAAGCTTTGACCTTTCTCCATCGGACTCGTGGCTCATTTGTATGATTTCATTCTTTTGAATATTAAAGGGAAAAAAATCTAAGTTGCCCCTAATGGCCCACCTCCCCACCTCTTAATATTTTAAAATCTAACCTTGACCTCCTTCTTGCCGGGCTTGCAGGCCATTTTGAGATTTTAATCCTTTTGATGGCAAGAGGCAAAAAAATCCAAGTTGCCTCCGATGGTCCGCTTCCCTACCCCTTTGACTTTTCAAACTGCCACGTGTCACAATGGTGCATCTTAAGATGGTCCCCAAAATTTGAGACCTTGAACGAGTGTGGGCTTGCCACCTTTCTCGGGCTCTTTAAGAAGTTGCTAAAAATTTTGGTGAAAGAAGACCCGAAAGAGACCTCCACGTGTCAATATGGTGGAACTTCAAAACCTTAAGGCTTCAAAATGTTTTGGCAAAGTGGCATGCTTCCATTTTATAATTTTTCTCCATTTTTCCAAAAAGGGAATAAACATTCAACTTTCCTCCAAAGGCCCGCATCTCCGCCTTTAACTTTGCCATGTGTCCTCCACGGGGTCAAAGTAAGAATTTTTCCCTGTCACTTAAATTTTGCTTTAATCAAAGCCTAGCGGTGATGCTGGGTGCTTTCAAACTTTCTACCAAAGTAGAAAAAAATAAAAAGTTGAAAATGATTACCCGCCGCACCTCATCCAATTAGGAGAAGCCACGTAAGCACCAAAAGAACCAATCAGAATTGAGTGGAGCTACAGGACCAAATTTGCCTTTTTTCCAAAAAAGAAAAAAGTGATAAGTTAAAGAATTTTCCCACCATCCCTAACCAACTAGAAGGATTCACGTGTCTCGCCAAATGTTGAGGAATAATTTTGATAGGAAGAATACACCCACTGCATCATCACCGTCAAAAACACAGAAATTCACCATTCATGCCCAGAATCTAATTTTTCACTAAGGATGAAGATTTTGAAACAAAAATAAGTGAATCATGGTTCCGAGCATCTTTTGACCATGGATTTGGATTTTTAAAGGCATAAAAATATAAATTAATCATTCTTGAGCTTCCATGGTCGGGAAAAATAGGAAAAATGACAGAGCCCATGGATTTTGAAGAAATTAGGGAAAAAATAGGGTAAACTCGGAGACTCCTTCAAAAGGGGCATGACAATGGATTCTGTAAACAATTTGAGGCATTCAAATGGAGGTAAAAGCTTCAAAACACCCACATCAAGAGATAAAATTTTCATAACATGCAGATTAGAAGAAAATCGGGTAAAATGGTGTGAGATCAAAATGAGCACCAACATCACTCGACTCGGGGATGGGCACTCCCTACGAGTGCCATAAGAACAACTAATAGACCAAGTGCCAAGAATAGACCATTGGGAAATAGAGTCAAAGATAAAACTAGCATAATAGAACAACCACAACCATCCTCCAAAAACTGAATCGAGAAACCAACAAAACCAAGTCACCGAGGACCAAAACAAGCAAAAACACAAAAGACAGAAAATAAACCAACAAACTATACACTATATAGGTGATGCTCACTTTGATTATGGGGAATCAATCCAGAAAGGCTTCAAGTACCTGCCATTAATAGGAAATTTGAGCAATTAACCATATAAATCCTTCATGAAGAAGGTATGCTCACCAATATGAATGTAAAAGGAGTAAGGGCCTATCCACAGTGCATCAAATTTTCCATACTTTCCCTTGTCTTCATGTTTGTTATCCCAAAAAAGCACAAGATCTCTAATGTTGAAAGCTATGAGAGTGACCTTCTTATCAAATAACTTCTTCAATTTTTCTTTAAACTTCACATGCCTTTGGTGAGATTCTCTCCTTTCTTCATCAAGTTCAACAATCTGGTTTATGCGAGCCTCATATGAACTAACTTCTTGATCTTCTAGTTGTTGAATAAAATAATATGAGGATAATTGCATATGCAGGGGAGCAGGGCCTGAGTTCCATACACCAACTCAAATGGACTCTTTCTAATGGCTCTTTTAATAGTAATTCGGTCTTCTCAAACAAAAACTTCAACTACTCACCCCATTTTCTCTTGTTTAGCTCCAAGGTTCTTTTGATAATCTTCAGAAAATTTTTCTTACTGGACTCATCTTGTCCATTTCCTTGGGGATTGTAATTAGAATCATATGTAAAATTGATCCCATATTCTTTACACAATTCCACCAAGGGTTTAACTCTGAAGCTCATGGCATTATCAGCAATAATTTTGACTGGCACCCCAAACCTGTAGATGATAGGGTCTAGCATGAATTCCATGACAATTTGGTATGTTACTATTTTGGTGGGGATTGCCTCCACCCACTTTGTGAAGTTATCATTAGATACAAGAATCCACTTATGTATAGAACTTTAAGGGTCTAAAATATCACCAATGAAATCCATTCCCCATTTCGTAAACGAGGCTTCAATTGATACAAGTTACAAAGCCGGGAGACTAAAGCTTTCAAAGATTCTAGAGAAGAACTGGAAACTCTCACACCTTCTAACCAAAAGAGTTGTATCCTTGAAGAGAGTTGGCCACCAATAACCAGCCCTCAGGATCTTGTGTGTTGTGACTCTTCTAGCAAAATTCCCCCACAAACTCCTCCATGGAGATCAACAATTATCTTGGGGGCTTCATCTTCAGTAATGCACCTTAAGAGAACTCCCTCAAGGTTCTTCCAAGCTAACCCATAATCAGTAATGACATATTTTTGGGAAGCCAAATTAAGGGCTCTTTTCTAGTTCTTACTCAAATGCTTAGGGCAAGTATAGATGTCTGAGATAAAAAATTACATCTTTGTACCACTCAGAACTCATCAATTTTTCAAAAACATCTACCCTACCTTCTTCTACCTCATTTACCTCAATAGTTTGCAAGTTTCTCTTAGCCATAAGCTTAGCCAAGCCCAAACCTCTCACTAACTTCGTGGTTTGGATATCCATGTCATATTCTTGCAACTTGTTCACCCATCTGCATCTTTTTCTTGAGAATTCCATCTCTGATAAGATATCTTTGACCATGGTGTGGGGAACATAAGAACCAATTTTGGAACTCAGAATGTAAGGCCTAAAAACCTTTGTTGCTTTTACTAAGGTAAATGCTTGTTTCTCCATAATAGTGTATTTCAGCTCAACACCTGCAATGCCTTACTGAAAAGGCAATTGGCCTCTCAGCCTCTTCATCATCTTTCTGCAATAGTGTTTTCTAAAGCAAAAGAAAATAGTTGGAAAGGCTTCTTATAATCTGGAGTTGCTAAAATAAGGGCATGCTTTAATGCCTCATTGATCCCATTGAAAGCTTGAATGACATCTTCCTCCCATTTGATGGCCTGGTCCTTCTTCAACATGCAAGTGATTGGAATGGTCAACTCAAAGCAAAGTTTGATATGAATCTCCTAATAAAGTTTATTTTCCCAAAGAAGGACTGAATCCCCTTCTTGGTTCTTGGAATTGGGACCTTGCTGATGGCCTCTACCCTTTTTGGATCAATCATTACTCCTTCTTGTGACACAATGTGACCAAGAAATTTTTCCTTCTATACTCAAATGGAACTTCTTTGGATTGAGTGAAATGCCATATTCTCTACATCTTATCAACATTTTCTCCAAGTGCTACAAATGATCACCTCTCTTCCTGGAGAAAACAGTTACATCATCTTGGTAGAAATCAATAAAATCATTGATGTAACCAACAAAAACAACATCCATTTCTCTCTGAAATGTTGCTCCAAAGCATTCATTAGCCCAAAGGGCATCCTAACATATACATATGTCCCCCAAGGAGTGGTAAAGGTTGTTTTAATTCTTTCTGATTCCTTCACCACAACTTGGTTATAACCAAAGAAACCATCCAGGGTAGAAAGTAGCTCAGAACTAGTCACTAAGCTGCAGCATGTTTTCCATGTTTGGTAAAGGATAATTATCCTTCATCGATGCTCTATTCAAATTTCTAAAATCCACACACAACTTTATGTCACCATTCTTCTTTCTTACTGGTACTAGGTTTGCAACCCAAGAAGAATACCTTGTGGGTTGAATAATTCCTCCATCCCCGTTTCTTGATTCCTCTTGCATTTTAAGGGAAAGGAGTGGATTGATTGGCCTTTGTTTTTGCTTGAATGGTTTTACATTAGATTCCAAGGGAATCTCATGTTGAAACAGATCCTCTCTATATGCCTTTAGTTCAAAATAATTCCAAGCCATGTAATCTTGATATTTTTTTAGCAATTGGACATAAGACTATTTTTCCTCCTTGCTGAGATTGCTTCCCAACCAAATCTTCCTTGGTTTCTCCTTTGTGCCAAGGTCATGCTCCTCAATATCCCTTGAGGCTGCCATACATCTGTTAATAATGTGATCAACATTATCAAAGTTGGATTCAAGAGCAACCAGCCCTCTAGGAATGGTATTAGTCTTTAGTTGGATGATGCCTTTGCCAAACAAGGTTTCTTTACCCTCTGCTACGCACACCATTGGCTCCCAATCAATATTTTGATAAAACTCCCTTTATTATGTAAAAATCTTTTGACCTAAGCATCATCATCAAAAACTTGTCAATGCTTAATGTTGTCAGGTACAAATGGCCTAGTTAACACCTCAACATCATATTCACAATATGGGGATACTGTACAATTATCAAACCGAGATCCCAATACTACAAGTTTTTCTGCCAAATCATTGAACCTCCTATCATGATGCATAATATTGAATGAATCAAACATCTCAATGAGATCCCAAGCTACATGCTTGTATTGTTTCATTCGTTGATTTTTGTGGCATAAAGTTTTTTGACTTGCTTTACAATTAATTTTGAATCTCCTTTGAAAATGATGTCTTTAACACCATATTTCTAAGAAATCCTTAGACCTAACAACAGTGCCTCATACTCAACAATGTTTTTAGTGCACTCAAAGTTGAGTTTGAAAGAAAAGACAAACTCTTCCTAGCTTGGAGAGATCGAACAACACCAACACCATTTCCGAACTTAGAGCAAGCTCCATCAAACAATAAAGTCCAAGGAGAGCCTTCCTATTCAAGACACTTGCATTCTTCAATCTTGTGCTCTTTTCCATCAACAAATCCTATAAATTTATCAACATCAACACTTGTGTACAATACTTCATAAGATGCATTGTTGGGATCTTCAATAAGGTGCAACATCTTCTTTTCCCCATACAACTTGACAAGGATGCCCTCAATTGGGATGGTGGCATAGGACATATCCATTTGAACACTCCCACAAAAATTTTCAGCCCATTTTCTAGAAAACAACATACCCCACTTGGCTGGGTAGTCAATAATAACTACATCAAGCTTCAAGTTCCTACCCAGATAGGATATAAGTTGTACCACTAGACCTTTCACACATCCCACCACCGGTGCCTCTCTAGAATCCATGGCACTACACTTCCCATATTTTGTTGTTACCTTGATATCCATCTCATTCATGACTTCTAGAGGCATAACATTGCATGATGCCCCCGAATCAAACATATAGTTATGTAGTAGTCTATCCTTAATGATTAGAGTGGTGAAGAATGGATCCACATTTAGCTGGGAATTTACCAAGGATGTCCCCAATAAATCTTAGGTATTTCATCTATCTCTTCTTATGTTGGTGGTTCTTCTAGTTCTTCAATGATTAGAGGAGTCTCCATAATATTTACATGTCTTCCTGGGGCACTCTTCTCTTCTTTCAATCCAAATACTCCAATGCCCTCTTCTTGTGCTCAAGAATCCTAAGCAACTCAAAATTGGAACTGAGATCTTGATCTGACTCAAGACTTGGGAAATATCATAAGGGATAGAATTTTCCAATGAAGCATTCGAAGGAAAGTTGATACACTCATTAGATGGCACATGATTTTGACAGCTTGGGCATGAGGAGGGGTATGAGTTTTATTTGGGATAGCAAGGCCCTTGGCAGATGCATCTTTCTTAGGAGCCTCTTTAGGAATATTTGAAAGCAATGGGGTTTTTGGCTTGGCCTGAAGCCATGTCCCTTTGGAAACCCTACTTATTTTGTTATACTCCTTCTCTTGGGAAACAACAACATTCATCAACAATTGTTTGTCCTCCTTAGACGATATTCCTCCATCATACATCTTTATCATTAAAGCTCTTAAATATACAAAGTAATTATTGGGAAATTCAAAATCTTGTATAGTATCTACTTCTAAAGTATGAGAGGGAGGAGGAATAGGTACCTGGTGGATGCAATCCCAAAATCCAAGAGTATTTCTAGCACTTATTACCTCATTTGAGATTACTCCTTGTTGTGAGCTTATAGAGCACTCCATCATCAGCTTCTTCTTCTTCATGTTGATCTTCCTCACATGGAGCATGGGGCATGAAACATCTATGCACCAATAAATGACATCTGTCTCCTCCACAACAATAACTCTGGCAGCCAAAGGATCAGGTACCATTCTATTTTCCCTGGCCTAGGACTGTTTATTTCTAAATCTAACATGTCCCTTGCCTTTGTCATCGATCTCGATCATTTCTATGATGATTTGTAAACATGTCTTGGCCTTATTGATTTTGTTGACCTTGTGAACTCGCACACCCCTTTTTACGCATGGGTTAATTTGTATGATATTTCTTTGACACCCCTTCCAAACTTTTCACAACTTCTTCCAAATTAAGAAATTTTAATTAGTTGAGGATTTTCCAAGTTAATAAGTTTTATACCCTCCCATTTTGGAGGCTTTTTAATTGCCTTGATTTTGTTCTCTATTTGCAGAGCCATGGTGAAGGCCTGCCTCAAATTAGTAGGGTTTTTGTCCCTCAAGTAGTAAGCAACTTTTTTATCAAATGCATATGAATATTTGATCAAACATGATTCATCACATGGCCTTAAGATAACAGGAAATCTCCTCAAGGTCTTGTTAAACCTTGTGTTGAAATCATGTACTAACTCATTAGGATTCTTCTTGATATTTAAAATTATAATAGAAGAAACCTAGGGTCAATTCTATCACCATACTACAATCTAAATGCATTGTTCATCTCTATCCAAGAATCAATGGAATTATCTGGCAAATCTTTATACCAGTCCCTTGCATCCTCTTCCAGAGTATGGATAAACAATTTGATATATACATCTTCATGTTCAATCTCAAAGTCTTCCATCATATTGATAAAAAGCTTTAGATGTTGATCACTAGTTATAGTGTTGTTTCCTTGTAACTTGGTAATCTATTTCTTACATCATGGGGAACTACATTTGGATAACCACCATCCTTGTAAAATTTATAGGACCAAAGGTGTTTACAACAAATGGAGGTCTAGGTGGGGGCAGGGCCATGTTGTTTTGAGGAGGTGACCCTGGAGGGGAGAAAAATTGATAAGGGGCAGAGGGTCTTTGAAACATAGGAGTATAAATTTCAAAATGGATATCCCCTAAAGGCCTTGTTTCTTGGAAAACCCTATCAACTTCTGAAAAGATAGGGGCAGAATGAGAAGCAAAATTTTCAAAATCAAATGAAGGCCCCTCTCTAGTTGGAGAATTCAATTCCACAAAGAGGCTACCTGATTGTAAGCACTTGAATTGCAATCTTCAATAATAGGCTGATCACTTTCATCAATGGAGATCCCTTTTCTTGTCTACTGATCTCCAACAACTCTCTAGGATTTTCTTCCTTTTGAATTTGTTTTTCCTAGCTCTGGAAATAATTTCCTAGCAGGATCCCTAGCAAAGAAAGATCTTCTTCCTTCCATCTTTGCAAAGGTTAGTAACAAATATCACTTGATAGAGGTTAAGACACTAGTATTCATTAAGAATCAGATCAACAGGGAGTCACCACTAAGGATTTCCACCTTAGTTGTGAAAATGCACTAAAATATGATCTGTCAAATGTATGTCAATACTATAAAATGGAAATGGGATTATTTGACTTTTCTTTACCCGTATCTATCAATGAAAAGTAGTGCACTTAAGTGTGGAAATTGAAAGAATTGCATACAACACTTGCAACTTTGAAATGCTTCTTATAGGCCTCGAGCACAAGATGATGTTGAAATAATGTACTAATCAGTTAGAGCATTGTTATCCAAAATTCACCCCAAGGTAATTTTGATAACATGCATCAAATTCTCAAGTCCCAAGCAATTATATTGATTCAGGGCGAAAAGTCATGTTTCTAGGGTCCCCTCATATTTTTCTAACTCCCCTGTCCAAGTAGAAGAGAGAAAGTTCGAGGAAAGGTAAGAAAATTGCAAAAATAGGCTCAAAGCCAGAAAAATCATGAAAATGGCTAAGTCCTAGTCCTCATAAAAATACTCTGGGACGCGCTGGGACAAAAGTACGCGAACCGGCCGAACCGAGAAATGAGTCAAGGAAGCCCGAAATAGTCTGGGACACACGGGACAAAAGTACACGAATCGACGAACCGGGTGAAATGAGTCAAGGCAGCCTGAAATAGTCTGGGACGCGCAGGACAAAAGTACGTGAATCGGCCGAACCGGGCAAAATGAGTCAAGGCAGCACGAAACAATCTGGGACGCGCGGGACAAAAGTACGTGAACCGGCCGAACCAGCCGAAACAGGGAACTTCAGCATTGGGACATTCAGGACAAAGGGACGCGTGGGACGTGAAAAGCCGAAGCGGCCGAAGGAGAAGAAGAAAAGTCAACGTTTGGTCCGGAAACTTCAAACGGCCATAACTTTTGACTCCGAGCTCCGATTTTCATAAAATTGGACTTTCTGGAACGAGCACGACGTCCTCTACGCCACAAAAACTAGATTTATTATTTTTAATGAGGGTAGATATATTTAAATAAAAGAAACATATTCGGCTCCAGTCAGTTAATGCTCATTCCCGTCAAATGACGTAAAAACGCCCGCTGGACCCAAAATAGCCGCTTGCACTCAGAAGGCCATAACTTTTGCATTTCTCAACGAAATCACACAAAATTGGTACTTTTGGAATCGTGGTTCGAGTCGTGTATAGAAATCAAGAAATTCTAGATTTAATCATAAATTTATTGATATTTTTAAGAAAACGTGGCCGGGTTCGTAATGTTGTTTTATTTGGTAGAAATGGGAATACAATTAAGAGGCATGGTCATCATTCTTTCTCTGCCATTGCAGCACATGGGACATATGGGAGCCTTTTGCAAGTAATATACAATCATTTCACTCAATTTAATACCTCTTACAAAGTTGTTGAAGGACAGATTTCAGGATTTCCATCTTCCCTTCTCTTCTCCTTCTCATTTTTCTATAAATTGGAGTGTTGGGCTCATTCAAAAGAGAGAGTTTTTGGGTAGCAAAGCTTTGACAAAATTTCTTTGTGAAGCAAAGGTGTGTGTTGCAGCCCTTTAAAGTGGACTCCTTGCATGGTGATCCGTGCCCTTATCTTTTAATAGATTGAATCTGTGCATACCAGAAGCAATAAAATACAAGTTTGTGGATGTATCTTCCCCGCCGTGTTTTCTCGCATTCTTCTTGCCCCTTTTATCTTTCTACAAGAATATTGTGTCTATTATTATGTTCTTACAGAATTCATTATCATTGTGTGTGCTTGGAATATTCTTTGTGAATGCATTTTGCTAGATTATGGAGAACTGTCATCACCTCTTCTAGTGTGCACTTTACCTCTCGTATTTCACACATTTGGAGACTACTCTCACATCCTCCTTTTTTGGTGTATCACCGCTTTAGTGTAGGCTTTCATTTTATGCATTCTCTTTCCCTGGTCCCTTGGAAATTTAGATTAGAATAGTTAGCTTATCCCGCATTAGAGTAGATTGTGGCAGGTGTAGTTTAGGAGCAAGAAGAAGACTTTTTCTCTCGGAGGTCTATCTCAAGTGAAGCAAGTCCCACAACTTGGAGATAGTACCCATGTTATCCAATCACACCGTGAGTTCAAGTATATGCACAGGGGTGGGTGTTGTGATTTGGTGATAACAAGCATATAAGAAGTGTTTTACCAGTGGTTTGAATATGAACTCGCAATCTTTCCTTCCCGGAAACGGTGCAAATTGATTCTCCCTCAGAAGCTGAGAAGCATCATAGGTTTGGTAGGAATCTTAGAGACAAGCAGAGCATGTAGTGTGTCATTTTGTAGCTGGGGATAAAATGTAGCTTTATCTTTGTCACTCAGATGTGGAGAAATGGGTAGCACCTCAAGAGGATTTGACCTATCCTCAGTACTTTATGGTTGTGCCTTTTAACTAGGGTGAAAGGACCCTTTTTGTAGCCTGCTATTTGTGGAGGAGATGGAGATATCCTTCCTTGTGAATTTATTAAGAAGACCTTGAAGAAAATATAATCAATGCAAAAAAACCTAGCTCTCACTATTTGTCACTCTAGATAATGGAGATATTTTCTAAGCAAGGTTTAGGACACTAAAGACAATGAAAACCTGATTTTTTCTACATGTTTTGGTAGTAAAGATTATGCATTTGTATACACACATAATAAATAGGGGTAGTATGGGTATGATTAGTTGTTTTTAAATGTATTTTTTGTGGGAGGTGAAGTAGGATTAAGTTTATTA
Source organism: Taxus wallichiana var. yunnanensis (assembly GCA_018340775.1). Taxonomy (NCBI): domain Eukaryota; kingdom Viridiplantae; phylum Streptophyta; class Pinopsida; order Cupressales; family Taxaceae; genus Taxus; species Taxus wallichiana. The sequence goes on from CM031242.1 coordinate 79,701,536, forward strand.
TACCAAAACCTCGAGAAATGTCACAAAAAATGGAGAGCTTTAAACAATGAATGCTTTGGGACAGCTAGGATGTTCCTTTAACCAGAATATGTGTTCAATGGAGGCCTAAATCATCACTTTTCACACAAAATTCAAGGATTTAAAATGAAGGCTCAAATTGGAAAAATCAACTAAAAATTATCAATCTCTATTACATCATGCCTAAGATACCCTTAAAGGCTAACAAACATTCTTATATTCATGCTAGGAGTCACAATGATTTTAAATTTGTTTATTTCACTATCAAATGAAATCTCTTCTGATAAATGAAATTGCAAATGCCACCAAACTATCACAAGGATAAGATATTGTATGATTCAAAAATATTTTCAATGTAAGATTGCAACGGGAACAAGAAAACCACTTACAGACATTTAGAAATGAAGCAAACACAAATTTTTCCTAGAAATAATGCAAGTTAACTCAAATTTTATTAAATTTATCAAGGTAGGGAAAGTTTACAAAACAATCTCAGATCTTTTCAATGGTTGTACACTCACAACCACCTTGACATGATAAAATTTAACACAAAAGGAGATAAACATGTTTCTTCAGATGATTTCTCAGAAGGATGGGTTCTATCAAGTTTCTCTCTTAGAAAAATTAGTCCCGATCTCTAACACTCCAACATTCCAACCTCCAACCCTTTTTACGGCAAAATCATGCCTATTTATAACATTTTACAATAGATCATTTTCCCCCAAAAATCCAAACATTGAATGCACCAGTGCTCGTCATGATTCCGATTGGATTCCAGAATCAGATCTGTAAAAATTCGTTAGGTTCTTAAGGGGTGGATCTCTTTGAATATCTCCCACATTCAACTCCTTCTTCTAGTAGATCATTTTCCCCTCTACTTGTCAACCACTTCTACCCCTAATCTGTCAAATCTGGTTCTTTGTGTGCCCGGGAAGAAAAAATGGAAGATCAGATCAATCCCAGAGGTTAGATCTCATCTTAATGGAAAAATACATCCCCAGATCTTCCTCACCAAACTTAGATATCAAATTAACTCCCCTTCCCTATTTGGCATGCAAGAAATATCAAGAAATCATGAAGACTCACATCTCTAGGAGCTCTAGAGTGAAAATGGTGGAAAATTAGATACAGATGCACAATTGTTGATTTCTATTTTGAATTTGAATCGTCCACATGGGAGATCCATTTTAAAACGGGCCTGCGGGTTCCCTTTTTCCTTTTACAACTTTTGGAAAAATGTAATTTTTTCACATTTTTCTCTGCATCTCCACCCTTGAAAAATGAGCTTGACACGTGTTATAAGGTGGGTCCCAAAGGAGCTACGTCCAAATTATGATATTTCACCTCTTTTTTGGAAACGGGAAAATTTTCCAAGTTTTCCCCGTAGCTCCACCCTTTAAAAAGGGCTCGACACGTGTCCATTGCAGTCCCAAAGTGGAGCCACACTTCCTTTTTTAACTTTTAAGTTCTTTTTCCACAAAAGGAAAATTTTCGAATTTTCCTCCAAAGGTCCACACCTCCACCGTTGACTGGAGCAAGCTTTGACCTTTCTCCATCGGGCTCGCGGGTCATTTTGATGATTTCAGTCTTTTGAATATTAAGGGAAAAAATCCAAGTTTCCCCAATGGCCCACCTCCCCGCCTCTTAACATTTTCAAATCCAACCTTGACCTCCTTCTTGTCGAGCTTGGGCCATTTTGAGATTTTAATCCTTTTGATGACAAGAGGCAAAAATCCAAGTTGCCTCCGATGGTCCGCTTCCCCCCCTTTGACTTTTCAAACTACCATGTGTCACAATGGTGCATCTTGAGATGGTCCCCAAAATTTGAGACCTTGAACGAGTGCGGGCTCACCATGTGTCTCGGGCCCTTTAAGAAGTTGCTGAAAATTCTAAGGAAAGAAGACCCGATGGAGACCTCCACGTGTCATTATGGCGCAGCCTTCAAAACCTTAAGGATTAATTTTTTTCGCAAGGGTGCACTTTCATTTTAGAATTTTACTCCATTTTTTCAAAAAGGGAAAAACATCCAACTTGCCTCCAAAGGCTTGCATCTCGACCTTTAACTTTGTCATGTGTCCTCCTCTAGGGTCAAAGTAAGACTTTTTCCTTGCCGCTTAAATTTTTCTTTAATCAAAGACTTTGGCAGGCCACACGGCAAAGTTAAGATTTTTTTCCAAAGTAGAAAAAAACAACAAGTTGAAAAAACAAACCGACCATGCCCCTATCCAATTAGGATAAGCCACGTAAGAACCAAAAGAACTAATCAAAATTGAGCGAAGCTACAGAATTTTTTTTATTTTTTGCCAAAAAAGTAAAAATTGATAAGTTAAAGCATTTTCCCACCATCTCCTAACCAACCAAAAGGAGCCACGTGACTGCCAAATGTTGAGGAATGATTTTGACAAGAAGAATATGCCTCGCTAAATCGTAAAAACACAAAAATTCACCATTCATGCCCACAACCCGATTTTTCACTAAGGATGAAGATTTTTGAAACAAAACGAAGTGAATCATGGTTCCGAGCATCTTTCAACCATGGATTTGGATTTTCAAAGGCATACAAATATAAATTAATCATTCTCGAGCTTCCATGGTCGGGGAAAAATAGGAAAAAATGGCAGAGCCATGCGAATTTTGAAGAAATTAGGGAAAAACCAGGGCAAACTTGGAGACTCCTTCAAAAGGGGCATGACAATGGATTCTGCAAACAATTTAAGGCATTCAAATGGAGGTAAAATCTTTAGAACACCCACATTGAGAGATAAATTGTTTTATAGCACATGATTAGAGGAAAATAAGGAAATGGTGTGAGATCAAAATGAGCACCAACAAGATCATCAAAATATGATTTAAGAAATATATGATAAGTGAAAAGGATATAATATAGTTCAAACCATTAATTAGTAATTATAGGAAGTTCAACTACCAATATTTATTGAGTATGGGTGTTGTATTTTCAATTAAATCCTCCGATAACGGGTTTTTGAGAATATCAAGCACTCATTCATTCTCTGCAGATTGGTATTTTTCTTGAATTGGGTAGTTGAAGCCATTAAAAACTATCTATGACCTTTTTCTCTCTCTCTAGAAATCTATAAATTTAAGTCTTAACCAAACTTGTAAAGGATGTTTTTCGAGAAGTAGAAAGAAATCTATCAAAATTGTTTGAGACACTTTTGTGAGCTACACGCCTAAGATTTTGATGTTTTGTAAGTCAATTATTACCTTGTTTTTGCATTGTAATGAATTATGCATCCCTCAAGCAATAAAATTCATGTTTTTGGCTCATAGCTTCCCTATCCTGTGTTCTATTGCACTTCTTTCCTTTTATTACAATTGTGGGTGTATTGTGCATGTTTTATTCTTCTTATAGAGGTCAATTCTATTGTGCTCCATGGAAATGGTCATTTGAATGTTTTTTTGGATTATGGCTATTTTATTTTCCCTTATTTCCTATATTTTCCCTTCATTTTCACTCACATGAAAGTCTCCAACCATGTTTTAGTGCTATCACCTCCTTAGCTTATGAGTTTTATTTTCATGCACTATCTTTTCTCTCTAGTCCCTTGGCTTGTTAGTTTAGGATTAGATAGCTTCATTTCCAGCTTTAGGAGTAGTTTTAGAATTAGAGTAGGTAGAGGAATCTCGGTATAATCCCATAATCGAGAGACAATCCCATGTTGCCTTAGAATTATTGATCCTTCATAATCATATCCATGGTGCAATTTTGAGCACCAATAGTTCCTCTTCATGAAATTAAAACATCTAATAGAAAAAAATCATACGATGAGGATACCAATATCGATCAAGAATAATTAGATAAGCTCACAAATTTTTAATAAGATTTCCATGATAATCCTACTCATCTTATGCATATTCTCCATGCTTTTATTGCTGCTAAAAATTCTTGTGATGTTGTTATAACCCCTCTTATCGGGTCTTCATTAGTTTCCATCACCTCCACTTAACCCCTTCATATCCCTACTTCCATTCACACCACTACTTGTCCCATCAAACAACCTAATACTGTATAACCTTTCTCTTCTTCAAACACTCTTGATTTAACTTCTTTATATTAGGATTTGGAGACTCAAAATTTCCATATCTAACTCATACTTATCATGCATCTCCATCTCTTGATTTCAATTTAATTCTTCATAATCCTTTTATACCCACCTATCCAATACCTCAAACCTTCATTACCCCTAATTTACCTACTTTTAAAGGCCATAGTGACCCACAAGATCATCTCTCGAGCCTTTCACATCGTATGTATCAACTATGTGGATGATTACACTTTACTAGAAAATATCTTTCATTGTAGTATCCAAGATTATGCAACATGTTGATTCTATGATCTACCTTTCCATTCAAGAATATTTTTTACACATCTAGCTGATGCTTTTATATCTCATTTCTCTATCAATATAGGTGCTAAGATATCCTATTCTCAACTCACTCAACTTTAAAAAGGATCTAACAAACATATGCGGATTATGTCTTATGATACAAAAATAACTTAGCTAATATGTCTAATGTATTCATGGTCTTTGAGCTTTAAGAACTCTTTTTCCAAATTCGATTTCAGCCTCTTCAAGAGAGTGTTATCTTTGAGACATCTCCATATTTTCATCATTTATGTCACACCATTAAGATACACAAAACAAAACTCTTATCTATAAGAAACCTTAAGTATCAGAACAAGCCTCACCTTTACGTGTTTTCAAATAAAATAAAATTTTAAGCCAATTGAAGCTAAAGAAAATATCAATGTTTTATATTATAATAAAGAGCTTTAATGGCAACCACCTAAGCGCATACATATACGAAGTTGAATATCATTCCACATCTTCTATTACCACAAGTCATTGAGAGTAATATTATTACACTTCCTCCTTCACTCAACTTGGACCCCTCTCATCCAAAAGATTGAATCGTAATGAAAATCCTAGATGTGAATACAATCAATGTGTAGGGTACTCTAAAAATTGATGTTTAAAACTTCATAATATTATTCAAGATATTGTCAACAATAATACACTTGAGCTTCCGTAACCTATGGCCTTTGCACCGGTCAAATTAAAATCATAAGCTCAAAATATTCAATAATCCTCTTCCGAAGCATGAAAAATAAGCAATCGGCTCTTTAGCTAACCATACATATCGCGTAGTGCCTCCTCCTACATCGACGACTCTTAATTTTCTATTTTATACTTTTAATACATCTCCTCCGATCATTAATTTATATGATCATGACTATAAAGATACATTCTCTTTAGATTTCTTGCATATGACTTCTTCTATTAGATCCACTTCTATTAATAACACTATTATCGATCCATCATTTCATGTTAGCATGCATGTTCTACTGAACTTATTATCACTATCATCTTCTCACTCTCACAAATATTATATTTGATACCTAAATCATATGTTTTTTTAACCTTCCAAATACTATCAGTCCTCTTACCACACTTGTTCCTTTTCTAGTGGCACCATTAGTCAAAGGGTGTGACATGCTCTTAGGTCTCTCATGGCTCTGTGAAACTCAAGATATCATCTCCATGAACCATTTGTGCCTAAATTTCATTCACAATAGACAATTTATAACTATCAATGGTGTTATTCCATCCACACATGGCCAAAAATCCTCTTCGAGGTTTCCATTGCACTCACTAGAGAATCTAGGTCCCCGTAACCTCTCGATCTAAAGTACAATCTACTCCTAGATCACCTTGTTGGAAGTTTGTGTCACTTTTTTTGTCATTTATGTCAATTCCATTGATTTCACAATGGTCTAGGTGATCTAGGTATGTTGGCTAGGTGATTTAAGAGTATGGCTAGGTGATCTAGGGCTCGCCAAAGGTGTATATGTGTGCCTTGAGTCTCTCAATGATGGTATGATGGTCAAACAAGGTCCATGAGGTGAGTGAGAGGTGTCAATGATTTTGTAACATGTCCACATGGTCCAAACATGAAGTGTATATTGGAACATAATGATTAAGTGGGTTGGCCACCCCTTAATTAATATGGGTCCACCACTATTATATAGGTTCATATTTAATAATATGAAATATTTTATTTTTATTATTCAATATGCTAACCTAGGTATATACTTTAGGTTAAATATTTAATATCATGAAATGATTATATTTCTAATATTAAATATTATAAACCTAGGTGTATGTGTCAACCTTTTTAGGTTGAAAAGGTGGGTCGAGAGACATACCCGATCACCTTGTATAAATAGGACTTTAAGGTCCTCATTTGATATGTTCGTGAAATATATCAAAGGTAAAATAAGTTTACCCTTGTGATTAGGGTTTGAAGGAGGAGGTGGAAAATACTAGATGTAACTTTGGTTCTCTGATAGTAAAAGGTTATTTCAAGTGGTTTTTACCCTATTAGGTTTTCCACTATACATACGGTGTTATTTGTGTTGAGTAAGTAATATTTTATTTATTTACATATAGTTTATGTGATGTAATGTTCATGTTAATTTATCATATAAATTAATTAAACCCATAACTATGAATCCTCTAATTTCTAACATGGTAACAAAGTGACTAAATTAAATAGGTTAGATCTAAAGTTAAGGTATTTAATCTATTTAATCTTTTACGGGTTTTTCCAACCAACCTGAAAGGGTATATAAATTAAGGGGCCCCCTTCTTTCTTTTCTTTTGTAACCTATTTTTTAAAAAAGATTTATATGTGTGCACATGTGAAAAATTATCTCGATTCTTACTCGTGCCTTGAAAACCATTTACTAGGACCAAGTAAGGGTTAAATATTTATATGAAATATTTCATTATGTTTCTATAGTTTCATGTGTGTGCAGGTTGAATTATTTTGGGGGTAAATCCAAGAATTAATAATAGGTTAAAATGAAGGAGACAAGGATCATGAAAATACGTTTTTTAAATTTTTCATTGGCTAAGTGAAATCACTTGTCCCCTCTGTAAATCTACAGGCATCTCTCAAAAATATATTAGGATTTTCCAATTTATTTTATTGGTTGGGTGAATTTTCTTATTTTTAGGTATTCCAAACATATATATATATATATAACCTAGTCTAAATATTATGTCTAGCTATAATTTATTACAATTTAAGAACAGAGGACTTCAGGATTTATTCAGAAGCCAATTTTTTTGTCAAAATAGTAGAAAATTAGAAATCGGGTTCAAATATAAAAATTGTATTTTATCACAGAATCACATGTGATTTGATAATTGTGCTTTATCACAGGGATCGCATTTGATTTTCATCATTTCTACCAATTTACCAACCAAAAACTTAAATTTGAAATTGTAATCGCTTATTTATTGGGACAATTTTTCCGAGACCCAATCGCCAAAGTGATTCCCTCTAGAATTGTGGGTGATTCATTGAATCGCTAGTGATTTCTGATAGATTGTTCAAATTTGGCATTTGATATTATTTTCTTCTATAGATCTGAATTTGTTATGATCTGTCTTTAAATATATTTGATGAAAAAGTACAGTAACAATTTTTGATAAATATATATCTAACTCTGTGGTACATTATATACTGAGGTGTGTTTTACAGGTTCAAGAAAACAATGGCGTCCAGTTATTTCTACCTTAACAAATCCCAGATCCTGAATGGAACCAACTACAACATTTGGAAGATCAGGGTCAAATCTGAACTTATGGCAAGGAAACTCTGGATGATTGTTTCTAGATTTGAGGTTTCTCCCACCGGTCGTCAAGCAACCGCAAATAACATGAATGTATTCTCACAATGAATAAAGGATTCTCTTTCCATGATTATACGTAATTTGAGCAATGAATATCTTCTCGCACATTGGTAATATGGAACATCTAAAATGGTATAGAAATAATTAGAATCCATGTATGAAGGTACACGGTTGTCTAAGATTATTTAATTAGTTTTAGAATTTCTTACAACTCCTATGAAAGGAGATTAAAAAGTAGTTAATTTCTTATCCAAAATTAAAAATATAAAATCACAATTAGATGGATGTAATTTTGATTTAATTAGTTAAAAATTAATCTACTTTATGGTTTAGTTAAATATAAATGAAAGATTTAGGAATTTTATTTCTATCTTGAACTCTAAATATCGAATGAAAATGATCTTCCCGATTTTAATACCTTGAGTTCACTTATGATACAGAAGAGCGGTTGATGATGAACTTTGACTCTATGGAGAATACTTCTCAAGAACTTATTGCTCATAATTCAAATTTCAATCCTCGCAAGCCCTTCTTGGATCAAAATATTACATCTAAATCTTCTTTTACCGATAAGAAATTTTTTTCTTCTACATAATTACGTGTAATATTTAGTGATAAATATCACAAATGTGGTAAATTTGGGAATAAAAAGGAAGATTGCAAATATAATAAACCTATCCATAAAAATGGTAAACAATTTATTTCTTCTAAATATAATTTAAGGAAAAAGGATAGTTCTAATGATACTCCTAAAACCGTTGTTTTATATATTACATTATACTCTTCCTCTAATTATGAATGGATTATAGATTCAGGTGCATCAAACCATATGACAGGTGTTTCAAATTCTTTGTTTAATATTGTGAAAATCAATGAACATGTGTATCTTGGTGATAACTCATCTTTAGAAGAAATAAAGAAATTAAAAGTAAAAATTTCCAATGTATTTTGAGTAATGTGTTATTTCTTCCTAAGCTAAAAAAATCCTTTTCATGTTCTCAATTAACTCATGATGGTTATCTAGTAACAACCAAATTTACACGAAAAAGGACTCGACCACCCACTAATTTTGACTTTCTTGCATACTCTGGTGTTTTTTCTGATGCCGAACCCTTTTGGTTTGGATCAGAATACCGCCCGTGAACTCTGGGGGCCCATCACCTCGGCATCCCCATGAGGCAGGGAAAAAGTTGTGAAAGAGTTCACTTTTGCACCCCATATGGAGAAGCTGTCACCAGTCCTCTCTATAGGGTCCTTCTCTCTTCACATCCCCTCTCACATCATGGAGGCAGTTGTTACCTCTAGAGATCTGTCTCTAGTGGGTAAGTTGATGGGTCCCAGACCCCCCCTCAAAGATATCAAAAATGGGCCCGCATGAAATGGAACCCTTGTGGCACATTGGAAATAGCTACCATGCCAAATGACTTCATTCTCTTCTCATTCATCTTAAAGGAAGAATTTTCTCAGGAACTTCTGGGTGGCAGTGGTTCTTCAATGTAAGAGGGTTCTACATTAGAAAATGGTCTCCTGGTTTTAATCCACTCACTGAAACCATGACACAAGCCCCAATATGGGTTCATCTACCAAGCCTTCCTTTGGAGTTTTGGGATCTAGCAGTTCTCAAAGGTATTGCTCTTTCTATGGGTCCTCTAATTGCAATAGATCAGCCACAAAGGATAAAACTAGATTCATTCATGCTCGTTTCTATGTCAATGCTGATGTTAGTTGTCCACTCCCAAAATTGATTGATCTTTTATCAGATTTTGGAACATGGACACAACCCATTGAATATGAGTATGTTCCACAAGCGTGTTCCATCTACAAAATCATTGGCCATAGAGCATCTGGATGCCCCACTAAGCCACAACCCAAACCTAAAATCCATGAAGTTTCTCCCAAGAAAAAAGGGAAATATATACCAAAAATGATTCCTGAAGAGGCTCCTGTCATCCCTACTTCTAATCCCTTTGCTCTCCTTGAGGAAGGTGAAATCACTCTTGATACTAACATGGTAACCCCTCTTGCCCCCAACCTCTTTCCTCTTTAGTTTCTATTCCCATGGAGGTTACCCTTACATCCCCCTCTTATTTGGGTGTGTCAACCTTGGTCTCCTCTCTTGCTTTAATTTCGAGTTCTCTTTTGGGCTCCCATGTGCTTTTTCTTCCCCTTCTCCACCTCCACCTTTTCTCCTTTCCTATGATCTATACACCCTCCCTCCTCTCCCCATCCTCTCCTCAGATCCTCCTCTTGTTGGATCCACCCACCCTTTCCTCCTCTTCCCGTCTTTGACTCCCATCTCTCCCCTTCCACTCAAACCTCGGATGACAGTTTTACCCTCTGCTTGACCTAAAGTAACTACAAGAAACTTGATATTGGCTTAGATAAAGCTCGTGGGTGTACCCTGGGAAACATTAAGCTTCAACAAGAATCAGCCCTAAATGTGGCTCAAGGAACCCAGAGCACCATCCCCATGGTTGTGGGGAGTAAACCCAAATCCAAAAAATGAAGATAATCTCATGGAACATAAGAGGTCTTAACTCTCTGCAAAAATAGAGGGTCCTCAAGGATATGAAATTTAACCACTCTCCTGATATTATTATGCTTCAAGAAACCAAACTTAAAAAGGATGACAGTCTCTTGAAAAATTTTCTGTTGCATCCTTTACATCCCAACTATCACAGGAAATTCTGGTGGCTTATGCACTCTTTGGGATCCCAAAAATCTCAAAGGTGATTTCCTTTTATAGCACCCAATTTTTTTTTGCATGCTCTTCCAAGAGGTAGGATCAAACTCTACTTGGATCACAATCAATGTTTATGCCCCGAATTTGGAAACCCATCATGAAAAACTTTGGCAGGACATTTCAATTTTCATAAGAAACTACGAAATTTCTCGAATTATCATGGTAGATTTCAAAACACTCTCTATCCATCTGAAAAACAAGGAGGAGCCCTGGCTAACCCCTCCATCATGGAAGCACTTTCAAAATTCATACGCTATGAGGAAATTTTAGATATGGACCTTCATGGTGCCTCCTTCACTTGGTCCAACCACATAAGTTGGTAGAAATCATATTCAAAGCAGACTTGATAGGGCTATGGGATCTTTGGATTGGATCTCACTTTACCCCAATTTTTTCTCAATAATCTCTCTCATGCGGTGTCAAATCATATCCCCATGTTGCTATGTGCTAACAACAAGCTAAATATTAAGAATCCTCCCTTCATATTTGAGTTAGCCTGGCTCGAAAACAACCAATTAGATCCTCTTATTAAGAGTTGGTGGGATATAAAAATTCTAGGGATCTGATATGTTTAAGTTCTCTAGTAAGCTTAAAAAATCAAAGAACAACTCAATATTTGGAAGGTCAAGGTGTTCGGAAACATCAAACTACATAAATAAAAGATGACCAAGGAAATCACTAACATATCAACCCTTGTGGAGGCTGAAGGTAGAACGGAGAAACTCCATAAACAAGAAATATCCTTTCTCAGTGAATACCATAACATCTTGAAAGAAGAAGAGACCTATTGGAAGCAGAGATCTAGAGCACTTTGGCTAGATCAAGGAGACCGTAATACTAAATTCTTCCACATCACAGCTTCTAAACATAAAAGTAGAGACAAAATCAGAGAGCTGCTAACTCCGGCAGGTAATTTATTATCCTCTGACCTTGATATCTCTAATGAATTATTCTCCTTTTATTCTAATCTCCTACAGCCGAGGAACCCCCAATGAGCACGTTATGTCCAAGATGTTGCAGCACATTCCTAAATTGGTCTCGAAAGATATGAATGGAAAATTAACGAAGCCCTTCTCTATGGAGGAAATTCACAAAGTTATTTTCACCATGAAAGGAGATAAAGCCCCTGGCCCCAATGGCTTCCCTGCTTCCTTCTTCCAAATTTTCTGGGAGATCATCAAGCAAGACCTCTTTAACGTGGTGAATGAATTCCAATTGAGAAACTCCCTTATGAAAGAATGGAATACTACTTTCATCGCTTTAGCCCCCAAATCTCTTGGCTCTAAGTTTGTAGCCAACTTCCAACCAATTAGCCTCTGCAACACCTCTTATAAAATCATCACCAAGATGTTGGCTACTAGACTAAAACCTCTGATGAATGACCTCATCACTTCACATCAGAATGGTTTCATTAGTGGTCAGTTTATCCAAGGTGGTATCATTACAGTGCATGAAGCCATCCACTCTTCCTAGCAAGCAAAGTCAGCAGGAATGATCCTCAAATTAGATATGCAAAAAGTGTTTGATAGAGTCAACTAGAATTTCCTTATTCGTGTGCTGAAAAGCTATGGTTTTGACAACAAATGGTGTAACTAGATTTTTTCTTGCATTACTACCCCTTGTTTTTTGATCCTCATAAATGGCATCCCGACTGGTTTCTTTAAAAACAGCAGAGGTTTAAGGCAAGGGGACCCTCTATCACCTTTCCTCTTCTCAAGTTAATGGTAAACACCCTCGGTAGAGCTTTAGAGGATTTAAAGAGTGGGATGTTATATACGGTATAATAAACTCGCCTCTAACACCCCCTGTTTCTACTCATAACCAATTTTTAGATGATACCCTTCTCTTGAGTGCTGCCTCGGTGATCGAAGCTCGAGCCCTCAAAGAAATATTAGAAAATTATCAACTTGCCTCTCAAGAATTGATTAACTTTACCAAAAGCAGTATATCTTTCTTAAACACCCTCCTCAAACACAAAGGAGGATTGCTGATATCTTTGGTTGTAGAATTGTGGACCTCCCTTCCTCCTACCTTGGCATTCCTCTCTTCAAAGGAATATTTGTTTCGGTTATTGAGAGATACCAAAAAAATTGGCTTCTTGGAAAGGAGCTTTGCTAAGTCAGGTGGGAAAACTTCAATTGGTTAAAGCTACTTTACAAAGTTTGCCTATTTATTTCATGTCTCTTCTCAAAATTCCTCCTCAGTGATAATTGCTATTGAGAGTATCCAAAAAAATTCTCTAGTCGGGGGTGGAAGATAAGAAGTGGATACACCTTGTCTCTTGGAATGAAGTTTGTAAGCCAACCAATCTGGGAGGTCTTGGGATTAGATAGATTGTTGATATGAATGTAGCCCTGCTAGCTAAGATTGGTTGGGAGGTGGCTTATGGAAACTCCCACTGGGTGCAATTGTTGAGAGCCAAATATTTGTCTCAAGCGGAATATTTCCTTCTTTCCTCCCCTCCCTACGGCTCTGCCATTTGGAACTCGGTTATTAGCTCTCTTCCTCTTCTGTGTGCTGGCACCAAGTGGAGGATGGGAAATGGTAGATCAATTGATTTCTAGATGGATTGGTGGTTTGGGGAAAACCTCTGTGCCTTAACCCCATTTGGGATTCTATCAAAATACCCCTCATTAATCACCATGGAAAGAAAGTTAGTGGTTATTGGAGAATGATGAATTCAATTCCCTCTTGGTATATTCTAGATTGGATGGGTATCAACGTGTATCAGAGTCAGTGCTTGAATTAGTTGAGAATTGCCCTCTCCTCTCACTATATACCTTTCTCTTTACTTGCTGATGATCTTATTTGGCCCCTCTCCCCTTTTGTCTCTTTATCTATTAAAGATACCTACGATTCCAAGCCTAGGACTAGCTTTGGCCCTCCTCTCAGCAAAATTTGGCACAAAGAGACTATTCCTAAAATTGGATTTTTTCCTTGCTCTCATTCAAGAATGATTTTCTCTCGGGAGAAAACTTAAAAAGGAGAGGCTTCTCCCTCCCTACTCATTGTGTTCTTTGTTGTAAAGCTTTGGAGTCCTCTTCCCATCTCCTTCTTCACTGTCCTTTTTCTCAAGATATCTAGAATTGGCTTCTGACACATTTAGGAGTAATCTGGATTTTCCCCGAATCCCTTCAAGATGCAATTAATCAATGGTGTTCCCCTTTCTCGCACCAGGCCCTCTCCCTCACTTGGAAACTTATCCTCTGTAACCACATCTGAGGTATATGGAAGGAAAGAAACCAGAGAATATTCAAATATCGAGCATGGGCCCTTGTCAAAGTTGCTAAACAAATTGTCATTCTCTTCCAAGATAATCTCAATCATTGCATTTGGAAGAAATATCAGCAAAAATCCAGTTCTATGATAGCAAGTAGTGGTGTCAGTGGATTAGATCCTTCCCAATGCTAATCCCTCGACCCCGGCTTGCTCTGAATTTTGTTAGCTCCTCCCCCTAGATGGATTAAGTTAAACACAGATGGTGCTTCTAAAGGAAATCCTAGGAAGTCAGCGGGGTGTGTGATTCTCTACAATACTTTGTGTTCCCCTCTAGCAGCTATAGCAGCAAATTTTAGCGTTGGGACCAATCACCACACTGAAGCCTTAGCGATTCTTAAAGGGCTGGAGCTTACTCTCCAAATTGGAAATGACCCTTTAATTATTGAAAGTGATTCACTCAATATTATAAATCTCCTAAATTCAGATACCAGACAATGGACTATCAAGAACATTATTGTTGACATCTATCTTCTTCAAAGGAACTTCCAGCAGATCAAATTCTAACATATTTACCATGAGGGAAATAGGGTGGCTGATTACATGGCTAATATTGGTGTCCTCCTTGACACTCAACAAACTTGGTTAGGAAATTTTCCGATGACTAGCCTTTTTCTAGCTAATTTCCTGTGGTGGTTGTATACTACTCCGATGTCAGCAAGTTAAACAAAAATATCTCCATCCCTAATGAGGGCGGTGGACATGATTACCACATTATGATGATGTGACGTTCTAAGGATCCAGGCACGTGTGGTAAGAGTTATATCACTTGGGCGGATCTTGTTTTGAGATGCACCTTTTCACATCACAATCATAATAGGTACAGGAGGGAAATTGACATGGAAGACTATCACAAATCACATGGGTTATTTAAACCCAATTTGAGTCCCCCCACACTTTTTTCATTTCCACAGGATCCTCATCATGGGTGGGCATCTCAAAAGAATTGAACCTGTTTCTTGCACTGAATTACAGGAGGATAAAGAAGTTTGGAATATTTTAAAAGACAATGGAGTCACTAATTTCTTGGAAAACATGTCTGGTTATTTAGCCATGGTTTCTTATGGGGTCTTGGCTACTTGGTTGCATGGTAGAGTTCAAATTGGCAACACTTTCTTCACCATCTCTACCAATGCCATAGCCTCGGTGACTAGTCTACCGGCTTCAGGGGTGGTTTACTTCAAGAGGTCCTTACAAGTAGAGCTCTAGGACTTCATCAACAAGGGTGAGAAGCCAACCAAGTATCTCTCGAGATATGTTCGAAAGTCCTTGCACCCCCTTGGGACAGAGTCACCGAAGTGATTATGAGATACTTTACTATCGACGGGCGATATAGGTTGGTTTTGGGCCTCACTTTTTCATCCTTTCCCACCTGCATTGGGGAAAGAGAATCAATCTCGCTACCTTTCTTTACCAGTCTCTTGAACACTCTATCAATCTGGCTAGAGAGGGAGAAGGTCCCATTCTCCATCAGGGCCTACTCTACCTCCTCTTTAAATTCACCGCTTCACCTGCGGAGCTTGCTCATTTTCCTTCCAAGTCTAGAAAATCCCAAGCATACCCCCACCTTATTTCCCTTTCCTTCCCCACTTCCCATCCCACTTGCAGCTAGCATCACCACCTATAAGTTTTATCAGACTCTGATTATGAAGTTTCCATTGTGGGTTCTTCCTTTGTTGGTCTTGTTTCTACTACTATCACCAT
Organism: Taxus wallichiana var. yunnanensis; assembly: GCA_018340775.1. NCBI lineage: Eukaryota > Viridiplantae > Streptophyta > Pinopsida > Cupressales > Taxaceae > Taxus > Taxus wallichiana. Next base: position 79,717,000 of record CM031242.1, read on the forward strand.
TAGTCCACCTCACTCTCCTAGCCAACCCTTCCTTGACCTTCCTGATGTAGAACCTCTGATTCATGTTACCTCCCCAGTCTCAAGCTCAGAGTTCCTTCTCTCAGATGCTTTTTTGGGGTTAGCCATGTTGTATCCGGACTCCCTCACCTGGGTCAGGTTGACATGGAAGAGGATCTCGACTACCGAGGGGTAGAATGTCCAGAAGGAGCTAAAATTTTTAATATGGAGGATAGCAAGATCATCACCCATGATAGATAGACTGAAGCTCCAAATAAAGTGAAAGATAATAGGTCGGGAACAACTTGAGGGGCAATGAGGGAACTGCCACTAATGACATTATCCAACCTGAAGATAGCCATGTGGATCTAGTGTCTTCCATCCTTGCTAAGATCCAGCGTTCCTTCACTATCCTGAAAGCTTGGGAAGCCTACAATGACAATACCAGGTCTAATATTATCAAGACTCGCTCCGCACTAATAGCCCTTGCTGATCTGTTGGCCGAAGAGTTTGGTTCCATTCATGCTAAGAATATTGTTAAAGAGCTGAAAAATATCCTATGATCTTTTGTACTTTGTTTTCTTTTTGTCTCGCTTTTCCGTTTGTTCACTTTGTTAAGGTTTTTTAACATTTTCATGGGTTTCTCTTATGTAATTTTCATCACATAATCTAGCCAGTTGGGCTGTTTGTATAAGGTTTTGGGACCTTCTGAAACCCTTACTTTACCCTTATTCCCAAAAAAAAACTCATGATGGTTTGTATATTAAAATTTTGTAGGATACTTGGTATATCAAGCATAGTAATGATAGTATAATAGCTGAAGAAATTCAAAGAAATGCTCTATATATTTTTGATGCTTTCACTTCTACATATTGTTTTGTATCTCAAAGTTTGAATAATTCAAAACTATGGCATGAAATATTAGGACATGTTAATTATCAAAGCTTATATGAAATGACTAGATTTAATCTTGTGAAGGGTGTTCCTATGTTGTCTTCTTCTCATGATGTGTGTGAAGGGTGTTTACGCTCGAAAAAAGTGCTTAACCATTTCACTCATATTTTGAGGAGATTACCTCTTCCCCACTATAACTTATTCATAGTGATGTTATAGGACCTAGTGAAGTAGCTTCGTTGAATGGTTCTTTATATACCTGTGAATTTTATTGATGATTTCACAAGAATGATTTAGTCATAGTTTCTTAAAAATAAATCTTATGTATTGTGAAAAATTAAGGAATTTAAAGCATCTATTGAAAACTTGTCAAATTATAAAATTAAAAGACTTAGAATAGATAATGGTGGTGAATATGTTAACAAGACATTTTAAAAATTATGTATTGATTATGGTATTAAAAGGGAATTAACTTCTCCGCATTCTCGTAATCTAACAATGTTACGTAACAAAAAAATAGGACTATTTTAGATATGGCTCACACTATGCTTCATTCTGCTGGTCTTCCCAAATTTTTATGGGAAGAAGCAATGAATAAAGTGTTTACATTCTAAATAGGGTTCGTACTCAAATCTATTCTAAAATGGTCAAATCAAAAGCTTGATATCTCTCATTTAAAAGTTTTTTGCAGTCCCGCTTCTTTATATATTCCTATAAAGAAAAGAAAAAAACTTGATATGAATTCTTTTTCTTGTGTTTTCATTGGACAAGGTATTAACACTACAGGTCTAAGGATTTACGACCCTGTAAAAAGGGAAGTAACTGAAAACTACAATGTGGTTGTGTTAGAAAATGTTTAATGTTCATCTAATAATGGTAATGATGTTCTTCACTGTCAATATTTCTAATGATGGTTTTGATTCTGATAATGAAAATCTAATATATGGTCATGATGATGCTTCTTATGTTAATGATATGGATGTTTCTAAATCCCCTATCTCCCTAACTAAGAAACCAAAATGGGCTCAATCTCTGTTAGAAATTTCTAATCTCATTGACCTTAGGAAAATGACCAGAATCCATCATACTTACCTTGCATTAATGACCTTGTATGAACTTGAGCCACAAAATTTTGAAGAATATTCTCAAGATGAGAAGTGGATCAATGCAATGTAGGCTGAATATAATTCCCTAATTCAAAATCAAACTTGGGAGTTGGTTCCTCCTCCTGAAAAAAGAAGTATTATAGGGTCCAGATGGTTATACAAAGTAAAATATAATTATAATAGTAGTATTGATAAAAATAAAGATAGAATTATTACTAGAGGTTTCACTCAAAAACTTGGTATTGATTAAGTTGAGACCTTTTCTCCGTAGCTAAGATGATATTGTTAGGGCCTTGTTTTCTATTGCTGCTCGGCTTTGGGAAGGAAATCGACCAAATGGATGTGAAAAATGTTTTTTTAAATGTTGATTTAAAATAATAAATTTTCAAGTCTCAACCTAAAGGATTTGAAGAAACTAATAAAAAAACTATGTTTGTAACTTGAATTAATCCTTATATGCTTTAAAACAAGATCCTAGAGCTTGGTATGTGAAAATAAATTTCTTCTTTAAATAGTTAGGTTTTGTTAATTGTTCTTTTGAAAAAAAAATCTATTCATTAAGCAAGAAGGATCTCATATTATCTTTGTTTTTATATATGTTGATGATTTTCTTATGACTGGTGATAGTCTTTCTCTAATTTGTAGAGTTAAAGAAAAATTGAAATAGTACTTTGAAATGACTGATTTAGGTCTCTTACATTACTTTATTGGCATGGTTCTATTTCAATATAAGCATTCTATTATTGTTTCTCAATAATAGTATGCAACCAATGTATTGAAAATTTGTAACATGATTGATTGTAAAACAATTGCTACTCCTATGGAAGTTGGAATAGAACTTGATTCTAAGCCCGCATGTCAAAAAGTTGGTCCTACTTTATATAGGAAGTTAGTTGGTAGTTTGATTTATCCACCTATAACTAGACCAGATATTTCTTATGTAGTAGGAATTACTTCAAGGTTTATGCGGGAACCTTATAAAGATCATTGGAATATTGCAAAAATAATTCTTGGATATATTAAGGGAACAATTGATTATGGGTTGCATTATACTAAAAATGAAAATGTAAACTTGTAATGATTTTGTGATTATGATCATATTGGTGATGTATTGGATAGAAAATATACTTCTGGTTATCTATTTAAATCTGATGCAGGTGTCATTACTTGGTGAAACAAAAAACAACCAATTGTTTCTATCTCTTTAATTGAAGTTGAGTATTAAAGTGCAATGGAATCTATTAAAGAGGATCTATGGATGAAGAGGTTGTTCGATGAGATAAAGATGAAGGATCCTGGTAGTGTTCCTTTGTTCTCGTGACAACCAAAGTACCATAACTCTTCCACATAATCCATTACAACATCATAGGACAAAGCACATTGAGATTCATATACACTTAATCCATGAGAAGGTGCTAAGTGGTGACATAGCTCTCAAGTCCATGCTAACCGAAAAGAAAGTTGTTGACATCTTCACAAAGCTACCGAGTGCTGCAAATTTTTGTCACTTTCATGAAAAACTTGGATTTTTGGAGTTTTCATTAAGGGGGAGTGTGCAAGAAAATTTTAGAACTTGGCATTTGTAAAATAAAATTACAAATGTAAAATACCTTCGGGAAAGTGTAAAAGACATTCAGTCATGTTTACGTCCTCATATTATTTTTTAGAAAGAAGTGTAGAAAGACCTTAAAGGTGGTCTTTAGTAAACTCTTTAGTGTTATTGAGTTTATTGGTAAACATCTAGTGCAAACATATTGTTAAGGAGGTCCTTGGTTATAAAAGGCTCCTATATGCTTGGGTTCAATAACCTTTTATGAGAACTTGTGAGAACATGTAAAACTCACAAATCATACTTAACCATTGATCATGGGATGGTATTTGGGATTCCAAAACCTTTTATACTAAAAGGTAACTTGAGTATGATGAAGGTGTTATAATTCCTTCACCTGATATGTTATCATAAAACCTTTATGGTTTAAGGAATGTAAATCATGTAGTGTACCACCGACAAGTAATATATTGGCATATGTTATCCCACTTAACATTAAGGGGGAGTGTTGGAACATAATGATTAAGTGGGCTAGCCACCCCTTAATTAATATGGGTCCATCACCATTATATAGGTTAATATTTAATAATATGAAATATTTATATTTCTATTATTAAATATGTCAACCTAGGTATATACCTTAGGTTGAATATTTAATATCATGAAATGATTATATTTCTAATATTAAATATTATAAACCTAGGTGTATGTGTCAACCACTTTTAGGTTGAAAAGGTGGGTCAGAGACATACCCGATCACCTTGTATAAATAGGACTTTAAGGTCCTCATTTGATATGTTCATGAAATATATTAAAGGTAAAATAATTTTACCCTTGTGCTTAGGGTTTGAAGGACAAGGTGGAAAATATTAGATGTAAATTTGGTTCTCTAATAGTAAAAGGTTATTTCAAGTGGTTTTTACCCTATTTGGGTGTTCCATTATACATATGATGTTATATGTGTTATTTGTGTTGAGTAAGTAATATTTTATTTTGTTTACATATAGTTTATTTGATGTAATGTTCATTTTAATTTATCATATAAATCAATTAAACCTGTAACTATGAATCATCGATTTCTAATAGTGTATAGTTCAAGTAAAATCATTTTAGGCCTTGGCCAAGTGTAATTTCAAGGTGTTTCAAGCTCAAACAGTGAGGTGGTTCATCTCTAATGGCAGATTATAGGTTGAATTAATTTTTTTAGGTGGTATAAATGTCATTTATGATGTTATAATCTTAGGAAAGTTCTCTCATAGAGTGTATCGATCATTTGGTGAAAATTATATATGACATTAGCTCATTTAGGCTTGTTTTGGAGCCCGATGAGGTATGATAAGTTGATACATGTCAGGAAAATTTCAAATAATCATGGTATAATCCTAGAATTGTTTTCTAGGGCATGTATGAACAACAACCTGACTTAGTTTAGCCCCTGGAGCAAAAATTCGAAGTTCACGAAATTGGATTTGAGAACTAACAGTGTAGTCTGATGCAAATGAGATTGGATAGAATAATAACATAATAAATATGGATAAATAGCTCATGGATATTATATAGGGATGTATTTTTTGCTTCATGTCAAATTTCATCAATCTTGGAGATGGTATGTGAAAGTTATGCTAGTTTCTCTAAAACATGATTTTTGAAAAGTGCATGATGAGTTATTTGAATTATTAACACTCATGAAAATTGATCAAGCCTTCTAAATATAAATCATATAATTAATTTTTTTATATAACATCACGATTGAAGTGTGGAAAAAATTTCAGGAAAATGGATAAGTATCAGATAAGATATGAGCATTTTACTAGAAGGTTTCTCTCTCTTCAGGACTACTTCTTGGAGTGGTTGAGTTGAAATGAGTTTTTTCTAAATTTATGGAAAAAAATTAAGTGATGTATCTACTTAGATATCAATGAGGATTTCTCCATGTCATATTAGTTGCAAGCATGAACTTTAATGATTATTTCTTCGGAATATTCATCTCAACCTTTAAGAGACATTCGGGCATAAGTATGAGTTTGGAAGGTATAGTTGGGATTATCATTCAAAAGGTAGTTCTATGATTAATTTTGATTCAAAAATCTTTATAGAAGACCACTTTTATCTAATGATTGCTTTTGGTAAGTTCTTGTAGTGAGCTCTAAAGCTCAAACTTCTTGGATGTATATTTTTCGGTGATATTATGCCAAGAAAGTGATATTCATGAGCAGGTTTGATGGCTCTATTCTTGAAAAACCTTTCCTGATCTCTTTAATATGATCATCCTACTCTTCCGGAGATAGAATCGACAAATATTAAGTTCCATCAATGTGGAAACTAAGGCACTATGATAGAAATATGAGTGGTGAATGGTTGTTTAATGCTGAAGTTAGCAAGTTCGTAGGAGGCCAATGGTGTTCCATTAATCCTCCATGCCAATAACCCTGAAGCATTCTTTTTGAATTGATTATGTATTTGTTTGTCAACATGGTAAACTACTATTCTAGTAATTTTTGAAATTTGATAGTGTTTGGGCATGCTTCAAACTTGTAAGATGATAAAGGAAGATGGTAAAATTTTACAAAAGGTCACAACAAGTGAAAAATTCAAATTTCATCTCGAAATAGCTGATAATTTCATTTATAAAACATCTCGGGCTTGCTCCACTCATGAAACCCTGAAACTAGTGTTTATAAGAAAGTATCCTTTAAAATATAAAAAGTATCCAATGAAACATCATAAAAATTTGAGGAGATATTTTTGGTCTTGACACAAACCATTTTCAAAAGGAACCAAATGTTTTTATTAAGTATCGAGGAGAATCATCTTACATTTTTCTTTAAATTTCACCCATCAAGTTGTGTAGAACTAGAAACGAAAGTCTATTATGGATTTATCTAATATATTTGTGTTATATCTTCTTATAAAGGATTGAAGTAGTAGTAAGGAGGTATGCCAATATTGGATTGTGGATATTACATTTTAGTATCTCAAAATTTATGTGATAGTAGCTTTGGTTTCAACTCTCAATTTTTGTGCAAGACAATTGAACCTCTCCAAAATGCAATTTTTTGTGAAGGGTGATCTAGATATTCTTCAAAACCTATTAAGAGGAAAGAAAGGGTGAGTATCCTAATTTGAAATATTGGATAATTCATGACAGTGGAGAGTTCATTACAATATACTAGTTTACATTCTCGGATGAAAGTAAGTTTTTGTTTTCCAAACAATGTTAGACCTTTTATCTTGAACTCGGGTGGCTCTTGAAGAAGGTGACGAGTCTTCAATAGTTAAAAACTCTTGAAACTCTCTCTCAATTCATGAAAGAAGATCAAAAGAAACTTTTTTGTCTTTCTCAAATAGATTATGAAGTCATAAGTGCCTTTTAACTTTTAATGTGTTCAATGAAGAGCCTTGTGTGCTAAGTAGTTATTGAAATTTCGGTGTATAAGTTGAAGAGGTGTAATGTGAAGAATGTAGAAGTTAAAAATCCAGTCCATTCCACTCAAGAAATTTGAAAAAAATCTTGAAGTAGGTAAAAATTAATAACTATGAAAAAGAAATGTGTAGAAAAAAGTGAGTTGTCAAAGTAGTTGAAAAGTTTGTGTAAGATGAAAAGTCAAGTGGATGTTGTACAAACGGAATATGGTTTAGTCTTACATATACAAATGAAAAAAACCCTTTTCTTTTCTATTGAAGAAAAAAATTCTACAAATAAAAACCCCTTTGGCATAGCCCAATCCTCCTGAAATTCTCTTCTAGGTTAGTAGCTGCTTATAGTTTCATGTGGAGGGTGTGAGTGAAGAAAAAATGGTAAGTATCTATTGGTTGTGATTTGATTTGAAGAGTTGTAATATACTTTGAATATTGATAAAGAAGGTTTCTGTGTATATCTTATGTTCTTGATATGCATATATTTCATGATGAAATTCATCTAATTGTGATCAAGAATTAATTTATGTGCTTCATGAGGAGGTATGTTTGATGTTTAAAATAGAAAAGTGAAAATTTTACTAGGGACTAATTCACCCCCTTATTAGTCCTTTTTCATTTCTAACAATTGGTATCAAATTAGGCCCTTAGGAGCCACCTTAACAAGGTAGACGGAGCTATTTTGTGACAAGGATGGCATATTTTTATTACATAAGGTGGGAAGTAGATATTTGTAAAGATAAGTTGGAAACATTGTGTGTTTCCCATGAGGAAATAACTTAGTGTCTATAAACTCAACTCAAGGAAGACTTAGCTAAGAAATAATTTAATGAAGAAAGAGTTAAGCATCATGACAAGCAAGGTATTTTATTTTTAAGAGAGCTCAAAAATATGAATAAGATATTAGGAAAACAAAAGGCATATGGTGATAGAACATGCTTAGGTTTCATAGAAGATTCATGCAGTATAGAGAAAAATGAAGGTGAATCAAGTCAAGGATCAAATGGAAAAATAAATTCAAGAAAGGGAGATAGTTCAAAGCTTTCATCTCATGGAATATCATCCATCAATATCCAAATGCATATAGTCATGTTGCTTTTATGTCTCCTTATGTGTAGTCCTAAGGTTGAAAAGAAAGAAGATTGCAAAGAAAAGACTCAAGAACATCTTTGTGAAGGAAATAATGAAGAAGAATGTCAAAGAATGAAAGAGAAAAAAGTAGGTAAAATATATGGAGCTGAATTTTATCACTGTCATGAGAAAGGACATCTAGCAAAGTATTGCAAAAACAAGCCATCAAACATAAGGAGGTATGTAAGAAAGTTCAATGGTTATTGTTATGATTGCAATGAATATGGACATAGGGATTTTGAGTACAAAGGAAGGCAATTGGAATTATTTAGGTGCCACAAGGTAGGGAACATTGCAAGGTTTTGTGATGTATGTTAGATGAAGAAACAAATTCAAAGACCAAAGAAACAAGTATAGAAATACAAGAAGGGAGAACCTAGTCACATTTCTCAAAATGATCCCAAGAAGGTGACTAATCAAAAGGAGGGAGCTATTAAGACAAAATTAGAGTCATAAAAAGAAGAATAGCCCGAGGTGCAAAAGAGAGATTGAGACCTTTTAGGTCTCTCATTAGGATCCTCCTTGGTATATATGTGAAAATGAAGTATTAGAGTGAGGGGGTGTTTAATTTAGTATGAGTTTTATCATTGGTGTTTAGGTATGTCATTTAACATGGGTAGGCTATGATTGTCAAGATTCAAGTTTTGTAATCCTTCAAAGAGTATGAGTCTTTGTTCTCAAAGTCAGAGTTTTATTTGTCATTATTTTAGTGTATTGTCATGTTGTGATAGTCTCAGTGTTTAAGAGATGTTGATGAGTCACATTAGCTAATATTATGGTGTATGTCAAATTATCATATATTGGTGCTTCTAAAATCATATAACTTATAAGTCGGTGTATTCATTTTTTGAGTTCTTTTGATCTAAGTTTGCATCTCTTGTTTTATAATTCATCTGAGTTAGATGTATATGTTTACGAGTCACATTGGTATGTCAAAAGATGTGTGTCAGTGGCTTATAACTCATGAAAAGAGTATCTCTTGTCTTAATGTCTGGGCTTAATAAATGATATATCTATGGTCAATACTGAGTCCTAGTTAGAGTATCTAAGATGGTCATAAGATAAAATCAAGGTGTGTTAGATTGTGTTCAGTTTGTGTAAAGCCACCTTAAATCATGCTAATCTATAAAGTGTCCACCTTGATCTGTCTCAATCACCTAAGGGCAAGTGAATCAATTTTATAATGACCATTTGACAAACATAGTATATCATGAAATGCTCCACTCTCTTGAGATGAAGAATAAAATTAGAATGAGCAATCAAAGTGATGATATGGTTATAATTCCAATCCAAAAGTAACATGTGACTATTTTGAAGTCATTTAGGATAGTATATATTCTAAAAAGGAGGTTTTAGGTATGTAAATGACTTTCATGATTCCATATTAGTCAAACGTTTCAAGTTACCGATTTCAGTCAAGGTGTCATGCATAGACATATGTTGTTAATGTCTCTTCTTAAATAAGTGTGAACTTTAATTTAGGAGGATGATTTTACTATGGTGATGACATAATTTGAGGGCTTGACATCAAATTTTATGCAATCTAAGTTGCTTCTATAAAAAACATGGTTCTAGCTTATCAATAAGGAGCGACCTAGAGAAATTTAAGAGGTTAAAGGTACTAATGGTGGATTTAAATGTTATAATTTTGTAAAAAAACCTTTAGATATGGTGTACTTGGAGATTCAAGTGATTTTAGGACCTAAAAAAATCAAGGTTTCTTATAGTCCTTGATAGTTTAGAGAAGTTGCAGTCATGATCACTTGAGACATAATTGACAGTGAATGAGATTAAAAAATTGGGTTGTCTCGTTAAAATCATGGTTAAAGGTTAATGGAGGTGTTATGTGGCTTATTGGTTCTTCAATTAGGTAAGTTCCTTCTATGAAAGTTAGCATAACAATAGTTAGTATTGAATTTCTCCTCAGTCCTTTCTAGTTGAATATGCAAGCATGAAATAGTCCATGACACTATGAGATTGTGCTATTGTATTTTCCTCTATGAATTTGTCTGAATTGTCTTGAGGAGTCTTGTTTCTCAATGGATAGGTATAAGTTTTAATGGTATTTTAGTTCATGATTCTATGCATCCAAAAGGCATAATTTTCTAGTTTCAAGCTCAGAGGGTTGAGATAAGTGTCTTATGCATTTGAAAGGTTTGTTTCTATCATACTTTGTGGCCTAATATGTCATGATTCTATTTTCAAGTTGTCATTATTTCTCTAAAGGGATCTAGCTGAGTCTAAGGTCTATGTGTAACCCTAATAATAGATGTCACGATTACGTGAAACTTGAATAATTGTGAGGAAAATGTGTTAAGGTATCTTTGATATGTATGTGGTGATGGTTTATATGATCAAGAACAAGATATTTCATCAAAAAATATTTGTATAGAAAAGGAAAAAGAAGCATATACCTGGTTGGAGTTTTTAAAAATGAAAGAGACAAGACATAAAAGGTATAATAATGTTTTTCATTTTGATTCCATAATGTTCGAGTTCATATTTATAATCTGAAGTGGTAAGGTCATCAAATCATATGGTGATTAGATGCTCTATTTTTATATATGTCTGAGTTTGTTTGAATGGTACAAAGGTCTAAAAGGTATCAATATACTCTTTCACGGACAAAATTCGTGTGAAGGATACTTTGAGTTTTCCAAGAAGTAAAGTGTGACTAAGCTTGTCAAGATATGATCATGATCTCATCTATCAAGAGGTATAAATTTTGTCAAGGAATAAGGAAGATAAAATAAAATATGAGTTACGAGTTTGATCATAAAATGAATAAATATGGATTTGAGCATGTTATCCTATAAGGGGTAAGGAATATTATTGAAGACCCTAAATATCATCATTAATGAAAGGACAAGTGATACAAGTTATGATTAATATCAAGTAAAGAACAAATCTCATTCTACAAGATATAATATAATCATATGAAGAACGTCGAATATGAAATACAATGAAAGGATATGAAGCCCATCAAAGTTTATAGGGCATACAATGAAGGAATGATTATGTAAATGTAGTGTATGTCTCTAAGATAAAGATTGTGAATATAAGAAACCTAATACTTCAGGGCTTATGAAAACACTAAGATACAACATTAGTTCATCTTTGCAAGTGTAAGTAGGTGAAATTCTTAGATATAATAAGAATATGTACAATGATAAGCTTAGGAATTGGTGTATGAGTGTATGTATAAAAGGTTCAAGTAAAATTACATTTATGTGATTGAAGGTAAGAATTACCGAGTTCTTCAAAGTTCATCAAAAATGTCACCAAGAACTGGAATCTTATCTTTGTATCATACATGTCTATGAGACCTTAAAAAGGGTAAAAGATGGCTATAGAAGACTATTCTATGTCAAATGATGTGAGTAAAAGATTGAAAAGGTCTACAAGTATTATGGGAAGCCTAGTTAAGGATGTCATAATAATTTTTGTCTATGACCATTCACATGTAAACAAGGAAATGACTCAAGAAGTGTCATTATTGACATTATTTTGTGTGATTTTTCCAAAGGATTATAATGTATCATGATGGACCTAAAGGATCTCTAAGGGTTAGAAATACATCTGCTGGGTTAAGAATAGTTTGGAAAGTCAGCAAAACTTAGGTGTGTCTTCTTGATTGTGAATGGTTGGTTTGAAGTGGAATAAAGTGGGAATTCAAGGTTTGTAACGATGTTTCATACATAATAACATTACTACAAAAGACTAGTACAAGTTTGAGTAAGGGTTTTAATATGCTAGAAAATGTCAAAAATTATAGTTATTTCTTGCCAAGAATATTATAAACTACTTATATATGATAAAGGACTAAGATACCACCAGTTGATGAATAAAAATTGTGTATTAAAGCATGGTTTGTCTTCAAAAATTGGATGTGAGATCTGCAGCAGTGCCTCATAGGCCCGAGTTTGCATATTTACATAGGGGAGTGTTTGTCTCTTCTTGATCAAGTGTAATAGGTGCTTTAAATATCTATAAGGAAGAATGTATGGTAGCCTACATATGTCATATCATAGGTAAACAAGTATTTTCTTTTAAAAGGTATGATATGGTCATTTTTTCATTAAAAATTATAACCTATAATAATTTATGGAGTATTGTATCTTTGATCAAATTAGGAAGGTGCTCTAGATGTATTAAAGACCAATGAGGAAAACTAAACATTGGAGGGAGAGTATATCTGAGTGTTGAGTATGATATTGATCCAAAAAGGGTGAAATAAGCATGCAATGAATGATTGAAAGCACATAACTGCTCCTCGGATGGTTGGTTCTAGCCTAGAGGGAGCATCTTAGAGGTTTAGCATGTGATTGAGCTACTCTATAACTATCTCATAAAGAAAGGTCAAAATTTACTAAGAGAATGTTTCAAAACATGGTATTGTTGTTGAGTCAAATTTGTGAATTATATGTAAGGAGAGAATTCAATTTTTTTGTGTATTTAGTTAAAGGAAGATGATACAATGCCAAGGAAGCTTCAAGGGGTTAAAACTTGATGTTTTAGACACCAAGAGCATGGAGAATTTTGTATCGGTTTGACTAGAATTGGGGTTTAGGGAAGTGGCCTCCGAAGGTAAACATGCTAGTATTAGAGGTTTATTATGCTTGATATAGACCTATATTGCGATGTTGAGAGGTTTGTAGAAAAAATATGAGTATCAGCTAAGCGGGAGCTATTATTGTCTCTTATCATGTCAAGAAGTTCATTTTCTCCTATTAAAGTCAAGAGAGAGAGAGAGATTTCATTTCATTTCCATGGGGAGCTACATTCATGAAAATTTTATTTCTCTTGTCTTTATGGGCTTGGTTGTTAGTGTGAGTCACTTTTTTCCATGTCAATTCCTTGAATACCATTTTCATAGATTTCAACGGTGGAAAAGTGTGATAAGAAACATGCAAATGAGGTAATATAAGTGTGTGTGTATTCATGATTGCCATCAATGTTTCTAGGATGGTTTCCATTAATGACAAAGGGGAATTTTTTTGGAAGTGTGTGTCACTTGTGTTGTCATTGATGTCATAATGGTCTAGGTGATCTAGGTATGTTGGCTAGGTGATTTAGGAGTATGGCTAGGTGATCTAGGGGTCTCCAAAGGTGCATATGTGTGGCTTGAGTCTCTCAAAGGTGGTATGAAGGTAAAACAAGGTCCATGAGGTGAGTGATAGGTGTCAATGAGTCTATAACATGTCCACATGGTCCAGTCATGAAGTGTATGGGTCAAGTCAAGTCATTTTAGGCCTTGGCCTAGTGCGAAATCAAGGTGCTTGAATCTCAAATAGTGATTTGGTTGATCTCTAATGGAAAATTACATGTTGAATTTCTGGTTTTAGGTGGTATATAGGTCAGTGATGATGTTATAAGCATGAGTAAGTTCTCTCAAAGTGTGTATTAGGTCATCTGGTGAAAGTTGTAGATGACATTAGCTCATTTAGGCTTATTTCTAGAGCCTAATGAGGTATGAGAAGTTGATAAAGGTCATGGAAAGGTAAAATAAGCATGGGATAAGAATATAAATGTTTTCTAGGGAATGTGTGAGAAAATAACTAGGCTTAGTGTAGCTCCTTGAGGGAAAATTCATAATTTCACGAGTGAAATTAGCTTTGAGAACTAATAGTGTTGTATGATGAAAATGATATTGGATAGAATAATACATGCATAATTATGGCTAAATAGATCATTTATATTTTATACGTATGTATTTTGGTGCTTCATGTCAAATTTCATCAATTTTTGAGATGGTATGTGAAAGTTATGCTAGTTTCTCTAAAACAAACTTTTTGAAAAGTTCATAATGAGTTGTCTAGCTTTATAACACTCAAGAAAAATTTCGAGCCTTATTATGATAAATAATAGGAGGAATTTATTTATATAAATCAAATACTAAAGTGTGGAAAAAAAATTCAGGGAAAATGGATAAGTATCAGTGAAGATATGAGCATTTTACTAGAAGGATTCTCTCTCCTCATGACTGCTTATGGGAGTGGTTGGGTTGAAATGAGTTTGTATGAATTTTTTTATATTTGTGAAGTGATTTATCTTCTCAAATATCAATGAGTATTTTTCCATGTCCAAGTAGTTGTAAGAATGAAATTTAATTCTTAGTTCTTCTAGCATATTCACCTCAACCTTTTGCAAGGACATTCGGGCATAAGTATGAGTTTAGAAGGTACAATCAGGATTAACATTAAAAAGGTAGTGTTGTGATTAAATGTGATTCAAAAATATTTATAGAAGACAAATTTGATTGACCAAAGTGATTTTGGTAATTTCCTATAGTGATCTCTAAAGCTCAAACTTCTTGGATGTATGGTGTTAAGTGATATTGTGCCAAGAAAGTGATGTTCATGAGAAGGTTTGATGTATTTTGTCTTGAAAAAACTTTCTTGATATCTTAAAAATGATCATATTTCTCTTCTTGAGATATATATGGTAAACATGAAGTTCCTTCAATGTGGAAACTAAGGCACTATAAGAGAAAGCTAATTTTGTACCTTCTAGTTGTGAAAAAGTGATTGGTTATTCCCTTTGCAAGATGCAATCATCATGTGAAGGTGGTGAAAGGTTGTTTAATGCTGAATTTAGGAATTTCATAGGATTCCAAGGGTATTCCACTCGATCCCCAATTATAATAAACTGAATAATTCTCATTTAATTCAGCATGTATTTGTGTGTCAACATGGTAAACTCTTTGTTATGGTAATTTCTAAAATCTAATAGTGTTTAGGAATGCTTTAAACTTGTAAATTGATGAAGGAATATGGTAAAATTCTCCACAAGGTCACAACAAGTGAAAAGAATAAATTTCATCTAGTAATAGGTGAGAATTTCATTTATATATCCTCTTAGGCTTTCTCCATTCATGAAACCCTGAAACTAGGGTTAATAAGAAAGAATCCTTGAAACACAAAAAAGTATCCAATGAAAAGTCATAAAATTTTGAGTATATATTTTTCGTACCGACATGAACCATTCAGAAAAGGAACCAAATGTTTTCATCAAGTATTGAGGGAGAATTATCTGACAGTTTTCTTTAAATTTCATCCTTCAACTATGTAGAGCTAGAAATGAAATTCTATGATGGATTTCTTTGATATATTCATGTTATATCTTCTTGTAAAGGCTTGGAACAGTAGTAGGGAGGTTTGATAACATGGAGTATGACTATTTTTGTTTGGTAGGTAAAACTTTTTGTGACGAGTAGCTTTGGTTTCAACTCTCAAATTTTGTGTAAGAAAATTGAACCTCTCCAAAAGGAATTTTTTGTGAAGGGTTATCTATATCTTATTAAAAACCTATTAAGAGAAAATAAAGGGTGAGTATCCTAATTTGAAATATTGGAGAATTCATGATAGTATACTAGTTTATAGTCTTAGATGAAGTGAAGTGTTTGGTCTTCTAAACATTCTTAGACCACTTTAGCTTGAAATAGGGTGGATCTTGAAGAAGGTGGTTAGTCTTCAATAGTTAAAAAATCTTGAAAATCTCTCTTAGATCATGCAATAACATCAAAAGACACTTATTTTTATTTCTCAAATAAAGTATGAAGTCATAAGTTCCTTTCAAGTTTCATTGTGTTCTATGAAGAGCCTTGTGTGGTAAGTAGTTCTTGAAATTTCAATGTATAAGTTGAAGAGGTGTAATATGAAGAGTGTAGATACCTAAATTCAGTATCTTTACCCTTATCTCCCATGTGCACATATTCATTTATTTCATCCCCATTATTTACTAAAATTCACCCCATTTATCCCATCCCTATTGAATTAAATTAATTAATTCATATTAATCAATTAATATCCCATATGTTTCCCTAATGGAATTTCTATTTCCCATCACTACACTTTTTCTAACCTATCTCTATTTCCAACTCACCTACATCTCATCCCTAAATATCCTCCTCTCGCTTAATGCTTTAAATAACTTACCCAATATTTAGGAAAACCTAAAATCATGCAAAAATCATAAAAGCTATCTAATTGGGGAAACTTTCCCCATGGTCAGTGGTGACCCAAGATAGTCATCGTAGAGCGTATAAATCTAAGTGATTTCTTTCCATTCTTCATCAGATGCATGTGAATCCTAAAAATTTCTCGAGAGATATGAAATCCCTCCCACACCTATACATTCCATAAGAAATTACATACTTGTTTGGGAACGTGATTTCATCCCCGTGATCATCCCTTGTCAACATGTCATTATCTCTAAATTACTTCATTTCAATATAATCATTTTATCATTTCTTTTTGGTATCTAACCTTTTGCAGGAGAATATAACCTATAACAATGCTCATAGCTTTGTCACCAACCTCCTTTTTCAGATTCATACTAGCAGGTTTCTCTTCTAGCTTGCCTTTCCTTGGCTTTATCAAACTCTATCATATTCATCGTCAACCCTAATAGGTAATCTGTTGACTCATCCTTCTACAACTTTTTTTTCCTATTCCATAATCCTCTCCCATCTCTCGCATGAGTTATGTGTCACCCCATCTTGTAGCCACTTTATTCTAATCCTCCGTGGAATTAAAATTAGCTTGTCTACACCCTAGATCACCATTGACTAGGGTCTTGATTCCCTACTTACCCTTCTTATCCTTCACTTTATTTCATTTTCTTGGTTTTTTCTTCCTTATCTTCCCTCTATAAGTTGATCCCAACATTCACCAATTTCTAATGTATTTAGATTACATCCAGATCTTGCAGGATCTACATATTTCACTTATTTTCTAGATATACCTTTCAGGTCATCGTAAACTTTCCTCTGTAGAGTCTTGGTCACCACCTACCTAGACCAGTTACATTTAATTTTCATTTATTTTTATCAGATCAATACTTAAATCAATCAAAGTGCTTTCATATTATGTAATTCCTTCAGTTTCTACATATTTTCAGTTTATCTTTACTTTGTTTCATTTTTTTAACAACGAGGGTTGTCATCCACTAAGGAAGTTAATGATTCTTGAGTTTATTTTGTTGAGTAACTCTCGCATAAATATATCTAATCATTTTTGTTCTAGTGGGTCTTATTTATAGGTTTCATCTAATTTGCAGCACCATAATCCATCGTCATATTGTACATGTATCTCATCATACCCGAGGTAACATAAACCCTCCAGCATTTCTGATTTAGCTAGGTTTATTTAGTAACTAGTGCATCAACTTCATTAAGAACAAGAAATTTGGAAAACACTCTTGGCACGGGCGGTGGGACCATTGTTTAGGGATCTCTTACATTTATTGATTTTGTATTTACTTTTTCTTTCTTCCAATAAGACTATAGTGTGAGTCTTTTCTATATTAATTTCTCATGTTGGGTTCGTGGCCTAGATCACTCATCACTCAAGAGTGCAGATAAATAGGAAAAGCGTTATCCATGTATTCCTTGCTTTTTCCCTATTTTCTCCTTTTTGCACCTGTAATTTTCTTCTCTCGACCATGCCCTAATTGAATATCACACTTCATTTTGGGTTTAAAAATAACATTATTTTTACATCCTTCTTGCTCATACAACTTAAATATGATTTTAACCTTCGCATATCACTCTTTATCACACACAACATAAACCTCAAAAATAAAATTAACACATGAAGACATACCCTTACTTGGTTTACTAATTGGGATTTCATCACCCAACAGGAAACCACATAAGACTTCCCTAGCTATAAAAAACCTCAAACCAAACATATTTTTCCTTCTCCTAGGTGCCTTGTTATCCATCCCCTTTGCTTTTCACAATTTCTTAAATAAATTAATAACATAAAAAGAATATTTTTTCTTTAATTTCTTGGGTAAAAATTGTTTCTTTCCCGTATTTATTCATTTAGCAGTGAAAATAATGGAACAAAACTTGGCTTCCAATAGTTACTTATCTAAAAAAATGTTCACCATAATAGTTACCTTATCTATGCCCTTGATTACTTATTTCATGAGCACTCAACCCCTCATCGATGTCTCTCACCCAGAACCCCTTGTTTACACTACAACTTTAGGTGATATTAACCCATTCTTACACCATCAATTTATCCCTTCTAGGCTATCTACCCCACCATCCTTTCAATCTGAATCTTTTAGAACTACTAAGGTTCATCTTAGTGATACCTTATTCCAAGAGCTTCTAGATGAAAATCTAGTGGTGCACCAAGACTATCTCCTTGGGAGATCAACCAAGATTACCTTAGATGGTCCGTCATTCCAACAACTTTATCCTTATCAAACCAATCCCAAAACTACCTAGTTTACAGTAATTGAGATTTCTATAGCCCATCTTGCTTCCTCTTCCATAGATCCCTCATCTGTTCAAACTACCTAGATAGTCATGCCTATTCATAATAATATCCCTCCAATCAACACAAAAATAAACACAACTCTTCCCCTCACCTCTTTGGTCACTATTGTTACTAATGTCCCTAACCAATATGCGTAAACATCATATCACCTATCTGGATAGTATGATCTTTTCACAACTTGCATACATGTCATTACTTCCCAACCCCCTTTCAGAAGTGCTTTACATTATTCATTATCTAACCCTTTTCAATAAAAATTTCAACCCGTTCATACCCATATTGCCACTCAAGTACTTACTACAACAACCTACCCAATCCTAACAATTCTTTCAACAACCACCGTTTCAATTGCAATCCATGATTTACACTCACCCCAAAAATTCCTCAAACACCCACACATCTGCAAGTTCATAAAAAAACTCATCCGACCACTTCTTACATCCAACCACCACCTCTCATCCCCCAATAGAATCTTTTGAATGATCCCATGGATTCCCTTGTGAATAGGTTGGCCAACCTTGAGGTTACTACTTTAGGATCTAAGGTCTCATTATCATATGAGAAAATATGTAATGACCCTATTCACCCATATGTACCAATTAAACCATATCCTCTACACTGGTAATTACCAAAAATTTCCAAGTTTAACAACAAAGAGGACCCACAACATCACTTTTTCCATTTAAACATGCATGTTATCTTATCACACATGATCGGGACTACATGTTCCATACTTTCCCCATGTCCTTGGCTAGTCCCACGTTTGACTATACAATAATATCCCTCAATATTTGATATTTTCCTTTTTCAAGATCACGCAACTATTTTTCGAACAAACTTTGCTCATAAGATAACTATCAATGACCTATATGCCATCCGACAGTTTGAAGATGAGTCTATTACAAAATTTATTGCATGATGGTGTGTCACTATAAAAAAAAGTACCCTTCTGTCTTCCACAAGCTAGTCTCATCGAGATCTTCTCATGTTCATGTGTGAAGCATATATCTTGCACTTTATAAATCAAATAATTCTGAACCTTTAATGAGACCTTCACCATGGTTGGAAAGATTGGAACACACACCCTCAAGAAAGGTCATTTGAAACTAAAATCAAATTAACCCATACATTAATTTACTAAACCATCCACACCAAATGAAAAATCAAAGGAAACAACCAATTTTATGGTCATTAAATCATTTCCCACATCTACATCTAGAATGTGGACTTAACAACAAGATACTTGACAACCTCCTAGCTACACACCCCTTAGGAGTCATAGAGTACAATATTTGACAAGTTGATGGTAGTAAAACTTATCACACTTCCTCCTATCCAATAATTTGATGAGTCAAGACCAAAACCTATGTGGTATTGTGAAGACCATTACTACAAGTACCACCAAGTCCGAGGACATGACATAGAGAGATGTCAAACTTTCAAGGATTTAGTCCAAAGACTCATCAATCAGGGTGATCTTCAAGTGGACAATCCAAATGCTTCACCTAATCAACCACTTGACATCTTTAAACAACCTTTCCCAAATCATACACCAATGAGCCAAGCCACCACTTCTACTACAACCCAAGCACCCAACACTCACACTATAAACACCCTGAACACTACTGATCAAGAACCTATCCCATCCAAAAATTCCTATCCTTTATTGTCGATCACATCCACTTACTTTTATATCCTTCCTACATCTTTTATACCTACATTTATAATGATGTCCATTCCCACCTCTAAACTTCTAAAACCACATTTGTGATTATATAATTTATGCCCTTGTGAAGCAACCATTCCAGCCTATTTCCACATCCTACGTTGGTCCTTCATCAACTTCCTTACCTATCATATCCACCTCATCATCTAATTCATCCATTCTAGTAGGTTTGACCACCTCACCTATATCCATTCCACCCTTTCCTATCATACCGTCTATAGAACCTATACCAGTTCCTCCTCCCACTCTTTTACCTCCGTCAACTATTGTGGTCACATCCACATCACCTTATTCTTGCACACCAATTTCATCATTTGAGGAACTCTTAAAATCACTTCACCTTATACATAACTCAAATGTGCCTTTCATGACATCAACACAATCCCATTAATCTCCACCTTCTATAGATCACCTTAGATAAGTGTTGCTTCCTACACCCAAACAAAGCATAGCATCACCATATGACCCCCTAATTAAGGTTGTGTCCACTACTCCCAAGGATACATATTCATATACAAAATCTATAATCCCTCCTAGAGTTAAACCATCCAATCCAAAATCATTTGTTTCAGAATCATGAACATTTGAACCCACCAATCCAAGACCATTCAATGCTAAAACACCAACCAACATCAATATACTCAGGTTTAATGCCAAACATCCAAGTTATCTCACAAGTAATCTTCTAGCACTTTAGTTGGATCATATAAAAAAATATTCCAACACCTACGTAAACCTTTGCAATCAAGCTTTTACATATCGGGGCCTTTCACCCAAAAGGAAAAAATCTTGTATGGTTCAATTCCAATCTTATGTGTTCCTTTCATCATACCCTTGGGTATGATATTGAACATTTTAGAGTGCTCCAGGCCATTATCCATAACCTTGTGAAGAGGAAATACTTCTTCTTGGACCAAGAAAATCCCTTCCATATCTAGTCTAATATCTGCCATATCCCCTTTGGGAGATGTCTCCTCCTGGGTGGTCCTTATTTTTCATTAATGTTGTTTGGGTGACCACCGATCTAGATCACGTGATCCAAAACTAACCTCCAAATCAAAATCCAATACCTTCATCTCTATTCCTCCTCCTAAGAAGTTAACCTCATCATCAAAGCCTAAGTTTTCTATCTTAGTGGCCCACATGCCCATTGAACAAAGAATCTTGAGTAAAGATTCACTGTGCCCTAGTTAAGATGTCATTTTATGATCTCATTCAAAGGCTACCTAACCATCAATAAGATGTTACTAAAGCCTTAAATCATATTACCACATCCGGTGAAGAGGCTCATCCCTTTACATCTTTAGTAGGAGCACTTATTGCTTCTGCGGATATTTCATTTGATGATGGTGATATTCTAGATATCCCACCAAAATAGCATGACCTTACCTTCTTTATCATGGTTAGGATCAATGATACATTAATTCAATTATCCATGATCGATAGTGGGGTGAGCATTAATATTCTTGCATCACATAATTTTGACAAACTGAAGATCCCAAAGGAATTTGTGACTCAAATGCCTGCGGTCCTTCATGTTTTCAATGATGTCATCACTATTTCCTTGGGAATGGTCATCATCCCTATCCGTTTTACTAAGAATATCATCCATGAGTTATTTTATATCATTGAAGGATAATTGCATTACAATGTTCTCATTTGGCGATGTGGATCCATGTCATTCGTTACATCTCCTCTACACTTTTATTGTCCAAATTTCTCATTCTTAATATAAATAAATGCACTAGATACTAAAGAAACTTGTAAAATTAGAAGGATATATGGTTTATGTTATCTTAGATGCTTGATATTTGATACGGGCACCGAATGATGGATTCTTGCAATTTATCAAACCTACAAATAAGACTGAAACAAGATTTGATTAGATAAATAGATGTGGGGGCTACCCAAACAATGTGAGTTCTAAGAAGTAGTTAGCTTCCTTGGTGGATGTCAACCCCCATTTGTTTAGATAAGGATGAAATAAAGAAAAAGCATGTAGAAACAGAGCTATCACTAAATCTAAAAATAAAATAAAAACTAATCTAAAGCTAGTTAGATGACAATAACTACAAAATAAAGGTTACCTGGTTTGGGTCGACGGTGACCCAGACTCTACATAGGAAGGTTGAAGATGACCTGGGAGGATGAATCTAGAGCTGTAGATGAAATATGTAGACCTGCAAAGTTTGGGAGAAACTTAGAAACTGATAAGGACCTGTAGCTACTATAGGAGGATCTGTAAAAAGGAAGTAAAGGAAGAAAGGTGGGGAAAAGGAAAGAAAAGGATGATTTAGGAAAATTATTAGATGGACGGGGACTTGGTTGATGGAAACTATGGAGGATCATAGGTGACTAAAGGAGGAGGATATGAATATGCCAAAAAAAACCTACAAGCACTAGGAATAGAACAAGAGGTTTCTAAGTGATGGATGGATGTTGCTCTGGACCTGTAAAAGGTTAATCTATAAAAAAGAAATGATGATCGATAGAAGAGTTGATTAAAGCATTATAAAAAATAAATCTTACAAAAGGAATATTGTGAGTGATGTAAAACACATTGGATGATGGATGGGATGTCTGTAGCTATTGTAGGAAGCTTTGGAAGTCATGAGGAAGATTGATTTCTCTCTCGATTTTTGAGGTTGAGTGATTGCATCCCGATTTCCATAATGGAAAAAAAACTTGTTTTAAAGTGGTTCGATGGTGACCAGGTTGGGTTGGCACTAATCACGAGGAAATTTTCCCTAATAGGAAATGATTTTTGATTTATGTGGGGATTTGGTTACTTTTAAGAATTGGGAAAGTGCTTTAAAGCATATTAGTGGGATTAGATGACTTGGGGATGAATCCAAGGTAGTTGGGGCATAAAAATAGATAGGATGAAAGCTAGAAAAGTAAGGTGATTTATATGTAGGATAAAGCATCCTAATTAGAAGGTTGGTTAGGGATGTGAGGATCTTAAATGATTAATTAATTAATTAATTAAGATTAATTTAAATGAGGTAATTAGGCATGTAAAATATTAAATGATTAATTAATTAATGTATCTTAATTAATTAATAAGGATTGGATGGGCATTTTATTAAGAAAGGGGGTGATTGAATTAAAATATGTGTGTGCAGTGAAAAAGAATGCATAGATACTGATTTTAGGTGTCTATATTTTTCCCCTTTTGTTGAGATGTTTTATGTTAGCAAACCACAAGACAAAAACGAAAAGGTTTTGATGAGGATAAAGGATTGATGATGAGCTCCCCCTTAAATGGGAATCGATGAAATCAAAGGAAATCAATGACATGTTTGGAAAAAAGTTATTGATTAAGGGAGGGTGGGTGATGTAAAGGTGGGTGAAAGCATAACCAAGGCAAGATTCTATAGGAAAAAAGGATTTGCAATAAGGATGGAAGACTATGAAAGTGACTCAATATCACATTGGTAGGGGACAATGTGCGGTCTCAAACGGATATGGAAAAAAACATTCTATGGACCAATGAGTGGGTGAAGAAACTATTGTAGTATGGATGTAAGATGAGATGACCAATAGGTCATGGGCAAGTCATCAAATATGCACACCTATATGTGAAAAGGTATGGAAAATCCTTCATACACGATATGAAAAATAAAGAAAATAGGGATGAGGATCCATGATAAGGTGCCCAAAGGACATAAAGAATGGCATGATAAGCAAAATATGAAAAAGTGAGTACAAAATAATATGCCCAAAGGGAAAGAATGGCCAATAAGGCAAGGGAAAAAGTAACTTATACCCCAAGTGGGGGAAAAGGTATGGCCTAGTGGGAATTTAGAAAAGTGTATATTCACGAAGGATTTATATGTCCACAATGGTGGACTTTGATGAAAAATAATAATGGTTCCCCGAGGAAGGCATAAATATGGCCACAAGAGTGGACTTGATATAATATGGCCTCAAAGGAGGACTTGATATAATGAATGTAATTCCCAAATGGGAGGATGAGTATGGCCTCAAAGGAGGACTTTGTGCATAGATTGGATAGGATTGTAAAATAAAATTCCCAATAGAGGAGTGATTATGGCCATGAGTGTGGACTTATGGAATAAATATGATTAACATGCCCAAAGGAAAAAAAGATAGCCATGAATGTGGACTTGAAGAGTATGTATGCCCAAAGGAAGATTGATGTTGTATGAAAATGCCCAAAGGGGAAAATAGATATGACCATAAATGTGGATTTAAGGTCAACAAGAGATAATGCCCTAGAAAGGGATGCTAGAAAGGGGGAGAAATCCCAAAATGGTTGGTGGTAAGGCTAGTCAATGGTGATTAAGGCCAATCGACAGTTATCTAAGGGGGTCAATGGGACCAAGTGTTAGTGGGCTATATAAGCCCAATGGTCAATTGAAAAAGCTCATTTTCATGCACAAAGTTGATGAGAAAGAACAAAATGAGGAAAGAGAGATTAATGAAATGGAGGCTATCTAGAGATGTGAGGAAGTGCTAGAGGGTGCGGAGGATGGTGAGTAACAAAACTCATGTTGGTTTTTAATTTAATTTCATGTTTTATTATTATTTTTGCATTTTTTTGTAAAAAGTGGATGATGTCAAGGGTGGTTAGTGTGCAAACCAGGTGGGTGATGTTGATGGGCCCTAGGGATCGTTAATTTGACTATAAATGTTTCAACTTGACTGGGTCGGCATGACTAGGGTAAAATTAGATAATTTAGGGTTTGATTTGATTTTGGATGAAAATTTAATGCATTTTAAATGTATTTTTGGATCATGGGTTTGATATGTATATGTTTTTCTTGTGATTGTAGGCCCAAGAGACCTTATATCTAAGACCGAGTGCTAAATATTTACATGAATAAGAAGGATGTGATGAGATGAAATGGGACCATCTATCCATAGTTGGATTAGGTGGATTTAGACACTATCAAAGGATCCACGAGATGTGGGCTTATGTTTTGATCTTTGTGGAGATATGGGATCGATAGACTTGTACATTTTGGTTTAAGACATGAGAGATGACTATCAACTTATAGGATGTGTATAGATTCTCAAGCTACCGATACAGGGGAGAAGATAGTTCCGTGACTAGTGATGATAGATTAGTAGTTTTGACATGACTATTTGGAGCTGATGTGCCCCTTATATTTTATTTAGGGCATTTTCTTATGAGAAAAGATATGAGGATGGGGTGGCATGAAGCTGATTGATTTACATGGTTATGATGGAAGTGTCCTACTATGCTTTTCTAGACTCATGAGGATCTCGGTTTCCATGGGCGTTGACTGGTGTAGTGGCCGACATTGTTGACCACTAGAAAATTTTTTCATTTGGGACCACATTATTGGCTTAGGTTTATCATGAGATATCTGAATACAAGATGGGTAGGAGGTTAGGATTAGATGTAGGATTCTTACTACACTACTAGGCCTATGAGAATATTATTTTGATTAGGCCACCAGGGCTTCCATGGGTCATAGGTGACCATATTTAGTTGGAGGTTGGATTTTGAGATGGAGGGATGATCAGGCCTTCAGAGACGGGGTGAGAGAGGGTGGATTGGTATGTAGATCAGATTATAGAGCTGGATATTGATCAGGTTAGATGGAAGCCATATCATGATTTCCTCGCTTGGCCTGGTGTGGATGTAGAGTTTCAGGGTATGGGACATACACAGTGGGTCCAGGATGGAGTCCTAAGATGATCGAGGTTGTGTAGTTTGATATGATGAGATGATAATTGGAGTCATTTAATCAGTGCCACATGATCCCATTTTATATAGGAGGGAGGAGCTAGATAGAGAGTTGTCGAGTCCTACTATAGCGAGATCCACTAGAGGAGGAAGGTACATCGTGAGGATGATGAAGACGATGTGGAAGTAGGAAGGGATACTATGATTGGAACACGGCAACATGGGTGGCTTGAGTGGTTAAGGAGGGAGGGGAGGAGAGATAGATGAGATGGAGGTTGATGTTGATGTGGCTCCTGGAGGAGGTGGAGGTGATGGAGTAGGAGATTCCAAAGGTGGTATGCTTGAATGTCGAGCTAGATCATATGAGGATCAAGAGAGACCAAAATGTGTAGAGTGAGACACATCTCTCTAAAAAATAGTGGGATGTGGTCATGTATGAGTGAGACCTGATTTTTAAGGAGAGGGACCATCTTTGTAGGTAGAGGGAGGCCTATAAGGCCTATTTTGGTGATTTGACTACTATTTTGGTGATAGAGTCGGTGAGTGGTGCCTAGGAAGCTCCATAGGGGTTGGGACAAGTAGCACCTCCCAACATGATTTCTATGGATAGATATAGAGAACTAGTCCATAGAGGATAGATATTACAAGGATATTTTGTTTGAGTAGTTACCAAAGACCCTATGCTATTGGGAGCATCTCTAGAGGACAACCAAAGGATGATATGGGCCATCTAGGAGTATAGCTAGTGTGACATATCCGTAACAAGTAGAGGGAGACCACGATGGTGGTGGAGATGTGCAGGGGTCGGGTGATGTACCTACCCCAGGAGATGAGGACTTGAGATCCTCATATATTCATTTTATATATTTTATAGTATTTCAGCTCTAAAAGAGCCCCTCAGAGCACCATGATGTATTTATACTCTTTCGACACACACACACACACACACACACACACACACACACACACACACACACACACATGGTTTTGATTCATGGATCATTATGTGTTATATTTTCCCATGTGTCTATTGTATGATGTGATGATTTTAATTTTGATGTGGTGATGATATTGTATTATATGTCATGATTATGGCTTCTAGATTAGATGTGATGGTGATTTTAGATTGCATGTTTGTTTTACATTTGATGATGATGGTGGGATAAATGTATGATTAGATGGTTATTGATATGTGTATGAATAGAATGATGATATAGGTGTGTGATGTGATGATTAGGACTACATGTTTTGTATTTAAATTTGATCATGATGATTAAAATGTATATGAATAAGATGTGATGAAAAAAACTAAGAATGAATGTGATGAATGATGAGTGTGTTGTAGGATAGATAGATAACATATAGGTGAAGAAGTATGAAGAAAGATGTGCTGAAAGACAAATGTGATTGGATTTAAAAAAATATGCCTCAAAATGGTGGTGACCTATAGGTGACAACAACACTACATTATAGAAAGGAACATACGAGGAAAATATGCCTCCAATTGCATTAGTAGAGGTAACAAAAAGGGATCTAGGTAATGTAAGGTGCATGTGAATAAAGAAGATGTTAGCAAATAACCAACGATAGTTAGTCATTTCTCAAATCATAAGGAAATGATGGATGAGATGATCTCATAGACATAATGTTGACATGACAAAATAGGTTTGAGATGAAACTTGTATATAGGAAATAGGGTTCTCCAAAAGTGGTGTTCCCTAAACTATGCCCCAACTTTGGGAAGGGGAAAGAGAAAATCTAATCAATGCGGGAATATTTCTTAGGATGTTGATAAAATGGAAGGTTGATCAATGTGAGAAGCCTTCAAATTCCATAAGGAGTAGCCATCCTTTGAGGGTATGGTCTATTTTTACAATGTATAGATGGAAAGAATAAATAATAGTCATCCTTTAATTTTTATTCATGGTTTTGATTTCTTTTCTTTTTTATTTTCTTTTGATTTTCATTTTGATTTCATGCTTTTGATTTCCTTTTTTTTGTATGAAAAATTTTCCTTCGAGGGATCAGTATATTTTAGATAACTTTGATTTTCATTTGATCATCGAGATTTTATTTTACATGGGGAGAGTTGGGACTAGCCAATTAAACCACTTAGGAGGGGATAAATGATGTACAAGAAACACCCTGGACCCTTTGCATGGTTCCAAAAGGTGAATGATATGGAGATGGATGTGATGATTTTAGATTTCTCACCAAAGGGGAGAACCTATCCATAAGGAAAATCTATGGGTAGATCCGTGGTGCCCATATTTAAGGTCACATCTGAGGAAGTATGGAAGACCACATAGTTCAAATCATCATAATGAAAATGGAAATGGTTAAGATGGAGGAATGATCCAAGAATGAGACTAAGGGAACATTGGTAAATGTGCTAACAAAATAATGGTCACAAGTGCAATGAATTAATGGTTCCACTTCTGGTTTATCATATGGTCCGATCCAATTAGGGGAAAAATTTCCACATTGGCTCCTTTCTAGAGTAGTGGTTTCTGATAAAGTTAAGAGATTAGTGTCATATTTTGGAAGATGGGATGAGATAAACAAGTGAAAATAATTAAATGCACTTGCCCCTCAAGGAAGTAAAAGGTATGTGTCTAAGATGAGTGAAAGGTCCCCCTAGAGAGAGACAAATGTGATTATATGATGGATGGAAACAATGATCAAGATGCGTTAAGACCAGATGAGATAAGTTAAATATAGATCATAAAATGATGTGACACAACTATGAGTTCTTAAATGATAGCCATGGTGCTCCCAAGGGAGGAGGAAATATATGGCCACAAAAGTGGTATTAGGAGAGGAAATCATGAAAGGCATAATTGGATGAACCAATTGGATGAGATAAGATGATTTCAAATGTGGAGAGGAAATAATATAGAAATAGATAGATCCTAGAATGAAGTCCCCCTAGCGGGAGGATGAATTGATGGATACGAGAAGAAGGATGCTAAAATATCAATAATGGTGAGGGAGAAGATGTTCCCCTAGAAAAAGGGATGTAGATAAGATAATGGATGTAAAAGGATATGGATGTTAGGAAGATGGTGTATCAAGGAGAATAATATCGATAAACAAGGGAGGACCCTCATCAAGAGGTTGATCGGATGGAGATGAGGTAAAAGGGATCCGACGTGGTATGGGTGAAGTAGTACATGGTGAAGGGAATCATGGGGAGTTTCCTCTCACTCAATAATATCATGGACAATAGTATAGAGGGCCTTATAATTCTCGATGTTATGGCCGGGGTGTGTTGATAATCACAGATGCATGGGACTTAAACCATGAGGGATTCAAATAGTTTGATCGAAGGATTTGATAGGTGGAACTGTGATGGATAAAAGAATGAAGAAAATGTTGGATGACCTCCATATATGATTCGATATGGGAACTAGAGAAAAGTCTTGTAGGATGGTGTGGATGGTGAAGGTAAAGGTGGACTAGGTTGAGGTCTAGGTGGTCTAGAAGAGGAAGTGGTGGTGGATGATTTAAAATTGGATGATTGGATAATTAGAGGTGTTTTTATGAATGTGATATCCCTAGGAGAGAATTAGATGTTTTGGATCATGATGAAGGAGGGGGGCCTAAGATGGATGGATGTGGCCCCAAGATGGAGGATGTGGATTTGGTTTTGATTGGAGGGATGTTGATCTTCTTATGGGGACTCTTAATGGAACATTGTGGAAGATGATCAAGGAATTTATATTTGTATTTTTTAGGAGTACCCCTGAGTGGGGATGAAAATGTTCTGTACTTAGGGTATCTGGTGATGACGTAGTGGATTATGGAGGAAGTAAATTTTGTATGATGGATTATAGGGAGGGTAAAGATAGGCTAGATGTGGGAATGTTTGGTTGTGTGGATGAGATAGGAGGGTCTCCTATAGTTTCTACAAGTTGAAGTTCCCTCCAATATTGTTCAAATGATGAAGGTGGTGTAGAGGAAGAGGAAGATAATGGGATATATACATTGACAATGGTTGATATGGTAGGTGTAAGTAAAAGCATGAAAAGAGGTACCGATATGGAATATATGGAAGTTAATATAGGTAATGGTGGAATATATTTGCATAGAGGAATAATATCTACTAGAGTAGATGGGGATGGAGGTGTAAAATCGGATGAAGTAGATAAAATAGATGTAGGTGTGGGATCTGTAATAGGTGGGGGTGTGGTGATGATGAGGGGCATCTAGATGATATGATTAATAATATATATATTTAATGGGCAAGATGGTGGATGGGATAGGATGGGGATGGAAGAGGTATGAGTTTCAAAAGGACATGAGTAGATTCTGGGAGGTGTAGGAAAGATGTGGATGTGGCAATAAGCTAATGGTTGTCATAAGTGACAAGATAGGTTTTAGTGATGTCGGAATATACATAGTATAAGGTTATGTGGGAAGAGAAAAAAATGTGTGTAAGGATTTCAATGAAGCGATGGGTGTAGATGATGGGAGATAGGTGCGAGATAAGGCTGATACAAATGTAGTGAGAGTAGGACTGGATATGGTTGTAAGAGAAGAAGTAAAATTAAGGGAGGTAGGTAAGGTGACTATGGATGTGATAGATGTAGGAATAATGTTAGAAGGGGCCAAGGGTGCAATACTTAGGATGGAAGTAGATGAGGAAATGAGTGAGACTGATGTGGAAAGAGGTGTTTGATGTATGGTATTGATTGAGAATGGGTTAAACAGGTGTAATGTAGAAGGTGAAGATGAACTAGCTAGTGGAGGATTAGGAAATGGTTTGCTAAATATGTCATGTGATGGGGATTGGATTATTTGGGGGATGTAGGAGGATGGTGATAAGTGGGATCATAATGAGATGATGGAGATGGGGAAAGAACAGGGAGATCTAATAGGGAAATCTCATCAGAGGTATCCCTCGGTGAGATGGGAGGAGAGATGTCATAAGATGGGGTAGGATCTATTGACTGATACCTATGGAGAAGGAAGTCATGGATGGGGTTCTCATGAGGAATATCCATAAGAGAAGTGGGTATGGTGATGTCGGGTGACATAAGAAGGACATGAGGTAATGAGGTCAAAGATGATGGGGTAGAAGAAGGAATGGTGTACTGGGATGGGGCTAAAGATGATGAGGATAAAGGTGATGAGATATAAGGAAATGGAGTATAAGGTGATGGAGATAAAGGGGATGATGCATAAGGAAATGAGGGTGAAGCATGGTCTATGGATTGATATGGGTGAGAGGTGGGAGGTCTATGATGAAGATAGTCATAGATAGGGCTAGAGGAATCCCTAGAAGCAATTAGTGGTCTAGATGGGGTCACAGAGGACTACTCAAGAAAATTGTGGTTCCATTTTTAAACAAGCAAGTAAGAAAACAATTCATTTTTATGTTCGATTAAGAAAGTGTGAAGAGGATGGATGTGAACGGACCTAGGAGATGACAAACTATGTTTGGTTTCAGGTAAGTTGTGGCTGGGAAATGTCTAAAATGGTCTCCTGTTGGGTGATCAAATCCCAATCAGTGAACTAGGTGAAAGGAATTTTTGATGTGTTAATTTATTTGTGAATTTTTAGGATGTGTGTGATAAGATGTGTGATGCAGAATATTGAACCCCCTACTTAAGCTATGTGAGAAAGTAGGATGCACAAGGAAAGGTTCTTTTTAAGCCCAAAACAAGATGTGACGTTCGATGAGTACATAGACAAGAAGGGAAGGTATGATGCAAAAGGAGAAAATAAGGAAAAGAAGAATACCTAGATAACGCTTTTCCTATTTTTCTACACTTTTGAGTGATGGGTGATCTAAGCCACGAACTAAACAAGAAATAAAGCAAGGCCTCACGCTACATGGTGTTAGTGGGAAAAAATAAGATATAGAAAATAAATAAACCACCTAAAGGGTGGTCCCACCGGGTGTGCCAGGAATGTTGTCCAAATTTCAAATTCTTAATGTAAATTAATACACTATCTATTAAAGAAACTAGCCAACTCAAAAGGATATATTGTTTATGTTACCTTGGATTCTTGATGATTGATACGAGCGCTCAATGATGGATTGTTTGGATGCCAAACCTATAAATAATATTGAAAAAATATTTGATTAGATAAATTGATGTGGGGATACTTGAAAAATGTTGGTTCCAAGAAGTAGTTAGCTTCCTTGGTGGATGTCAACCCCTGTTTATTTAGATAAGGATGAAATAAAGAAAAAACATGTAGAAATAGAGCTATCAATGAATCTGAAAAATGGCAGAAACTACTCTAAAGCTAGTTAGATGACAATAATTACAAAATAAAGGTTATTGGGTTTGGGTCGATGGTGACCCGGACTCTAAAAAAGTAGGCGAAGGTGATCTGTAAACTCTTCAACTTTAGAATTATCCACAAAATCAAAATATTAATGTTGTTGTTCCACTTTCTATTAGAAAATGACATAGATAGCTAGTGAATGAATTTTTCTTATGTTTAGAATCAACAATTATAGGAAAGGAAAGACATTAAACTCACAAAAACCAACAAGTTTTATCCTCAAAACCACCAAAGGAGGAAAAAATAGTCGGGAAGGGTAATTGCTTTTTCTTCCCACTTTTATAGGCCAATTCAAATAATAAGTACATAAATTACAATAAGTATGAAAGAGAAGTAGATAATATCTCACACTTCCTCCCAATTACTTGCTTTCTCTATCTCAACACTCATTTCTTCTATAAAA
The DNA here is from genome assembly GCA_018340775.1 of Taxus wallichiana var. yunnanensis. NCBI lineage: Eukaryota > Viridiplantae > Streptophyta > Pinopsida > Cupressales > Taxaceae > Taxus > Taxus wallichiana. The sequence goes on from CM031242.1 coordinate 79,749,498, forward strand.
CACAATTCCAACACTAAGAAATTCTTGCTCACTTGCTTTCATGCTTTGATGATCTTATTCTCTTCTACAAACATGTATTTATAGCCTTTCTCATGTCCTCTCATGCACTAGAGAATGGGAAAGGTCATGGAGGAGAAGAGACACGGAAAACCTTTCAAATTTTGGGGCTGTTTGTTTCATATTTTTATTTTCTATCTGAAAGATCCATGACCATCGCCCAATGCAGATCGGGCAGATCTTATAACCATCACCCTGGTTGGGTGGTGGTTCAGAACCGCCACTCTGCATAGAGTGGCGGTCCTGTTACTAAAAAGACAAAACCTCCATATATTTATTTTCCTTCTTTGTGTTCACCGATCCGATGAAGTAGGGTCATTTTAGATCCTTATGGATCGGATGGTGACCTAAGAGGATGAATATGGAGTTGTAGATGAAATATGAAGACCTAAAAAGTATGGGAGCAACCTAGAAACTTATAAGGACATGTAGCTATTGTAGAAGGATTTGTAGAAAATAATTTAAGTTAAAAGGTGGGAAAATTGATATAAAAGGATGATTTAGGTAGATTAATTGATGGACAAGGCCCTAATCAATAACGACCGGGGAGGATCGGCTACAACTAGGAGGATTAGGATGAGGCTAAAAATAAATAGATGAATATGGAAACCTCCAAGAACTACGACTGGAACAAGAGGTTGTTAAGTTATGGATGGATGCTTCTCTAAACCTAAAATTTTTTAATTTGTGACAAAGAAAATCTAATCGATAGAATACTTGATAAAATCACTATAAAGAAAGAAAGCTCACAAATGAAGATCATGAGTGATGAAAAATATGTTTGATGATGGATGGGATGTCTATAGTTATTTCAAGAAGCTATGGGAGTCACGAGGATGCTCTGATTTCTCTCTAATTACTTGATTGTCGAGTGATTGCATTCGATGTCCATAATGGAAAGAAAAAACTTGTTTTAAAGCATGTCAATGACGACTAGGCTAGGTCGGTGCCGATCACAAGGAAAGTTTCCCCAATGGGCATACTTTTTTATTTAAGGTGGGATTTGGATGCTTTTAAGGCTTGGGTGAGTGCTTTAAAGCATATTAGTGGGATTAGATGACTTGGGGATGAATCCAAGGTAGTTGGGGCATAAAAATATATGGGATGAAAGCTAGAAAAGAAAGGTGATTTATATGTAGGATAAAGCATCCTAATTATAAGATTGGTTAGGTGTGAGGATCTTAAATGATTAATTAATTAATTAATTAATATTATTGTTTTTTAATTATTAGATAAGGTAAAAATAGGGATCGGATCCCAGGGGCCTTACAAAAAGAGGAACAAGAACCAATGAGTGAGAAAGAAATAAAAAGTCCTCAAAAGGAGTTAAACATGCTTAACTCATACAAAGAAGAAATAAGACTTCAACCAAAAAATGATAGAGAGAAGAATAGAGGAAAGAAACTAGCCCTAAGACATTTGTCTGTAGAAGTTTGCCAAAAGTCATCCAACAGTACCAAAATAACCCAACTAATTTTTAGGAAAAAATTCACTATTTCTAGCAAGACTTTCTTTATTCGCAGCACCCTCAGTACCCTTTTCATTCATATCTTCCTCCAGCTTATCCTCAGAACTACTAATACACAAATTGAACTTCCTCCTTTTAGTTCCTTCCTCAATCCCTTCCATCCTATCACTTAACTCTTTGACCTGAAGCTCTAGCTCAAGAATCTTATGTTTGGACTTCACCTGGGCTAAGACAATTTCCTTAGAAACATTAATGACATCCAACATGGTTTTGTTGTACCAACATTGGTCTCCTCCATCGCATGAAGAACCCCCTCTAAATACTTCACCTTTCTCGCTCCACTCCTCGAAGCCCTTAAAATTTCCATCATAACCCCTCTTTCTCGAGGTGTTTGCGTCACCATGACCTTCCTCACTCTTCTTCTATATTGTTGACGGGGTAATTGGGCATGTAAAAACTTAAATGATGAATTAATTAATGTAACTTAATTAATTAATAAGGATTGGATGGGAATTTTCTTGAGTAAGGGGGATGATTGAATTAAAATATGCGCGCATGGGTGAATGAAGTCATAGATATCTATTTTAGGTGTCTACAACTTTACTATTCCCTTAAATATGAGCATGAGGGGAAGATTATCACACTACCCGGGATGCTCCTCCCTTCTGAGGGGGTAACATGTCTGATAGACCAAATGATGTACTCATTTCTAAGAATGATCCATATGCATCATCGACAAGCCCAACCATTCCCTCATCTAAAATCCCTAACGATGACTCCCTGGATAATGTAATGGACAAACTTATAATGGGGGAGTATCACCTTCTCACACTCAACACCCTTCCCACTCCTCACCATATCGGTAGACCCGATAAGGTGCCTATGTATCAACCAAACATCGGGGATGTTATTCCTTTTGGTCCACCACATCTTCACACCAACCTCATTTATGGAAGTTTTGATAACCCCTCCTCTTATGCTAATGATATTCCACATGTAAAGTTTTATACCGGTGGCTTTGGATTTCTCAAAAAACCATATTTTTCCTATACCTATCTCCATCGTTGCGCATAGAAAATATTTTCCCTATATCATAATGAGCATGGCCCACATGGGCTTATTGCCAATCAATGTAAAAAAACTCACAAAATTTTTGTGCTAGTCTACAATGAGAAATCCCTTGATCCCATCACACCATCTAAGATACTCATGGACATGCCTTCTCCACCTTCTCTATCTTCTTTGAATTTCAAAGACATGGAAATGGATGACACCATTTCTATTTTTACGACCTTTTTTAGTCTCCACCATAACTTTGGGACCGGTCACTTATCAGTGTGAAAATTAAACTAGGTCCCTTCCCCTTCACCATCCAGACATGATAGAAGAAGATTATTCTACCATTAATGTCCTTCACTGTGCTGATGATGATGCCATTATTTCCCACATGGGGGAAAAAGATTCTTATCTTCAAAATACCTTACCATCCAACACACCTACTCTTCTCAACAAAGCCACCATTGATGTCAATATCAGGACTCCTTAGGAGCCTCACATTCTCAAAGTGGGCCAATCTCTTGATCCACATGAGCTATAATATTTTACCTGCATTCCTCTCCCATCATATCCAGGAATTTACATGGTCATATTTAGACATGCCAAGTCTTGACCCTTCTATTGTTATCCATAATATCATCACCTATCCCAATGCCCAATGTAAAAGCGAAGCTTTGTTTTATGCATCCTCGCATCATGACCTTTGGTTTAAAGAATTCATATAATCATTTCTTCACATACCTTCTTTATACCCCAAGTGTGTCATCTTGTCACCTAGTGTGCGATGGGAACTCACTTGAGGTGCACGTGGACACCGAGCCACTCCTTTATGTGAGCTTTGCGAGAATGATCCTAAATTAATGGAGGATGGGTTGTAGCATCAAAAATGCATTCATTTACTAAAAAAATAAGTACAAACACCAGATCCAAGCATAGGTACATCATAAATATAAATAATCATTGTAAATAGCAAAAAGGAACTAGATCTCGATTCATAATAACGCGAATAACATAAGGGTTAGACCCATAAATGAAGATATCCATAATGAGCTTCATATATCAATTTATAAACATCCAAAATAACCACCGACATCACAAAATGCTTCATATCGGACCATATACATCAAGGAATATAGATCTAGCCATAAAAAAACCTTAAATAGAGATCCTAGCTATGCTTTCCCCATTACAACCTTTTTTATACGACCGATAACATAAATATTTTCCTAACATTATTTCCCATATTTCCTAGTACTAAGAACTACAAACCCTGGCATCACAAAGCATTCTTACATCACATTGCCTCCTATTTTCTCCTCTTCATCTTAGACCCAAGCACTTCTTTAAATAGAATCTAGATACACCACCATAGCTTCTCTCATGAGTAGATTGCATGCCAAGTGGAAGTTGGGTCCTTCATAGTTTTGTTTTTGCCATTATAACGGCCTCGATTAATTGTAATGATCTCCCTAGTTATATTCCCTTCTTGGAATATTATTTTCTTGGCCTCCAAGGCTCTAGGATGGCACTTTATCCATTCCTCATGCCTATGCGGTCCCTCACATGTTTCTCCAATGATACCACCTTCCAAATGTGGATAAGTCCTTAAAACTTGTTCTCGCTTCCGCGTGCACCCTAGTTCCATCTTAAACCCTTTCTTTGCATGCTTTTCCCTAAGCGCCTTCCTCTTACTTGTCTTGTGTGTAGAAATCATTTGCCTTGGGACTTAGTCAATTCAAATCTCAATGTTATCCCACACTATGTGTTTTTTCCATCCTCAAAGACACTCTTCTCTTTCACCAAAGAATAAAGAAAATGAGGGATGAAAGAATATGTTATTGACTAAAGAACAGGAGAATAGAAGGATCCTACTCATGGTGGATAAGTATATGGAGGTGCTTTGTCACAACGTCCTCAATATTATTCCAGAATCGACCTCACATAAATCTTGTTGCATCATATCCCCTATTAGCACGCTAAATTCATCATATGTCAATTCTTATCCCTTAGCCTTTAGTGTATACACACAGTGTTTTCCATCTGCTTGCTAAGGTCACCCATCACATCCATCATTTTAATAACCTAGGGGTCTAACTCTTTCACCTTATTCTTGATCAAAACCCTTAACATTTTGATGGCCTCGACTTCTTTTCTTCTTCCATGTAGATACTATCCCTCTTTGTCCTGTTACCCTTGTTCTTCTCCCAAAATCCTTCAATTCCACCTTGTGGGTAGCTAATTAAATACTAGCTACTCGATCTTTTTGCCACGCTTGTCATACACAACTTCATCCATGTGCACCATAGTTTTTACTAAGGAAAGGATCTCGGTATAATGGGCTATGGTATCCTCCATCTTCACCTTCTCTTTCACCTTCTGGCATGCCAAAAATTCCTCGGCTGACTCCAAAGCAAGGGGTTTCCTCTCCAAAGTGAGTATGCATGCTAAGTCTTCCCGAAATGCAAGGTCAACTTGTACTTTTTATCGGGAGGATGGGTCTAGGTGCTTCAAGATAATGGAATTTGAAATAGCCTCTACCTTCTTGTGGACCTCGTACACCTTCACCTTTTCATCCCTCAGCTCACGCCTTAATTACACATTGATTAACTCCTTTTGATTTATCTCTATATCCCTCTCAAGGATCTCCTCATTCTTCTTCTCAAGTTCCTCCTCCAAGGCTCTTATTCTTTCATTTCTCTGAAAAATTCTTACCTCCACTTCTACTAACACCTTGTTGAGCATGTTGTAATTTTTTTCATCCCACAGATGGGGGGAATTCACGAGAGGGTTTATTCCCTTGACACATGGTTCCTCCATCAATGAGTCATTATTTACCTCAAACTTGGGCTCATCGACGTGGGAATCAAAAGTCCAAGCCAACATTTTTATTTTGTGAGGGTACACACTTTCTTCATCAAAAGATGACCAAGAAAGGAGTTGGTCTCGTGAGCACCGTACTTTGGAAGTGCACGTGCAATACCTTTCTTGGATCATTGATATAAGTAGTGGTGTTCTCATGCGCTGCTACTATGCCTTTTCCACCTATGAATCCTGTCGTTGGGAAGATTACTACTAAGATGGGGTCTCTGCCAATGCTCTCAAAATCCTTTTCCATGCTCGTGCTTCCTTTTATTTCCTTTTATTACTTCATCGGTGCTTCTCTCTACCTCATTCTCCACCAACTATTGGATAATACCCACCACCTCCCTCTCTACACTATTATCTTTCTACTCCTCGGTTGGGGTTAGGGTAAGGGTCTTCCGATAACACATGTTTACCTCCTCACTTCCTCCTTTTTCATGCATTCTCTCTTCATGATCATTGATCTCTTCATCCCCTCCATCATACTCATTTACATCATATACCCGAGGATTCTAGGTTTCCTTGCACTCTTCGTTTTCTTCTTCAGTTTCTTGGCCTTCCATGGTTGTTGTTTCCTCCAAAGTTGATATCGTGACCATATTTTGCTTCTTCTTAACTAGAGATCACTCTAACTATGGGGACAACTCCCTTCTGGGTGACTCCTCTTTCTCAAATGACTTATCCTTCTATTGGGTGTAGGACTTCTTTCGGTGAACACAAGTTGTTTTTCCTATGCCTGACTCCTTTTCCCCTATAGTCTAAACTATATAAGCACTTGGTGTCTTGGTTTCAGAGTTTCTTCTCATTCTATTTTCTTTATTACCACTTTCTTCCTTCCATATGGGTCTTCTGGGATTCATACATCATCCTCAATATAAGTTCCCTTCTCAATCTTGGGCCTTAGTCACACATATACCCTTACTCCTATCCTACCCGCAATAGGTAATGTCACTGGTTTCACCATGTGCACGTCATGAGATATTTTTACATATGTGCACTTCTTAGGACACACCAATGTCTGACGCATCTCACTGTATTCTTGATCAACCAAACTTAGATCAAAATGAATCTTTTGCTTCATTGAACCTATTGACCGTGCTTTGAAAGTATTACCTTGTTAAGGAAAATGGAAATTTACACCAAGGACTCTTGGTGCCATTTTTCAAGGTAAACCTATTGATAGAGAAGTGCTGGTATAAGTTGAATTCAGCCTCTCCATCCACCAATGCCATAAATTTCTCAAGTATCATTCATTCTACCCGAATGCATCACACATCCATTTATACCATTTCTCCAAGTGTGCCTTATGAGTGGTTGTCATGGTGTCATAAGCGTAAGACTCAAACCTCTTGGCAAGGGAGGGCTCTTCATCCGAGTACTCCCAAACAAACTTATCTAACCCAATTTCTAAAAATACAATGGTGAGGAATATGTTACTAAACATAATTTTATCTCCTTCGTGCACAACATCTATAATTTCCTCTGCAATAAAGTATCAAAGGTTGTATATTGTCCCTTTTGAGAGTCTACAACAAACGTTCAACCAACTCTTGTTTATTTGAATCCATCTCTCCTTCTAATTTAACTTTGTAACCAAGTGCACGACCATCCTCATAATAGGGTCGGTGATTACAGAGATATCAAAGTAATGTGAACCCTTCTTGTAATCATATGCCTCAACCATTTTCTTGATGGCCTCCTTATCACACAAGTCCTCATCTAGCAGATCTCCCTTGTAGATAATGCCAGTGTACTTTGAAATTAGCTGAGGAGTTATGTGCATTATTTTTCATGTGAAATAGATGTGATCTTCATGCACGCACAACATTAGACATTGGTATAGTCACTCAGGTTTTCCAAAATAGGGAAATTCATAGAGTTTTAGAAGCCCATCCTTTTCCATCTTAACCTTTACTTCATCATAAATGGGCTTCCCATCTAGTGTCCTCTTTTATGTAGGGTGAACCAATTCTAACACCATCTCCTTTTCCATGGTGTTCGTTTGATGGTTATAATCACTTACAACCATCTTTCATATATGAGATACCCATTCCTTTCTTAGCAATACGCCATCTAGGTACTGCATCTCCATGTACCACTCTTCATTGAAATTGGTCAAAATGACTTGTTTTCCTTTTCCCTTTCCATTATTCATTGGAACATTTGATCCCTTCCTTGGTGCCATCTTTTTCTATTGGGTTCTTATAAATTCTTCCTTTCCTCCTTGCCCTACCTATTCTCAAATCATTTGGCCCCAATCTTATTCTAAAATTCCTTCAAATCTCATGTCTTAACTCTATAACACTAACTTAGAAACCCCTTCTTCTACAAGACAACATAACACTCATGGAATCCTCCAAACAAACTCCTTTTCTCACACTCATGTAATCATTTTCTCTCTCGGTTCACAGATCAAATCTCATTGAATCTTTCACATGTAATTTTTATCAAATTATTGTTGCATAAATCTTCTTTTATAAGGATGCCCTATTTTGCAAGATCTCTTCGATAACTTACAACGCAAGGTAAAATAATACTTCACCTCTGAACTTCTATTTATATCTTCTTGATTTTTCCGCACAAACCTTCATGCCACCTACCAACATAGAAACACATTAAATTCAAAATTTTCCAATGCCATCATTCCACATGTTCTATCTAGTTTTTTTCCTACATGCACATGCCTATGTGAACACTCTTACAACCTTCTTCCACACAACTTCCTTGACCATAGAACTCTTCGCGCTTTCTCCCGTGCCGAATTCAATCTTCCTCTATCTCTTGGACCAAGTTATTTCCACTACCTACCTCATGTTTCTCCTACATTTTTTCCTCATACATGGTTTCTATAAATCATTTTGATGCTAATCTTCTCTCGTGTTCACCTATACCATGCGGGATCTTTTGATCCCATGAGTATTTCACTTTACAACCTAGGTTAGTAACAACCATTGTTTCAAGTTTTTACCATATTTTATACTCCACCCCACACTAAACATATGTGTGGTCCTGTGTGCATATAAACCCTTTGAAAAGTAAGTGGCTACTGACGCAAAACACGCCTACAACAAAACAAACCAAAAGAAAAAGCAAAGAAATGAAGAAAGAAAAATGCATTAAGGTAAATCCTAAGCTAACTGGCAATATTGCCTTATTTACAAACACCCAGAAGCCTTATTTATATTAGGGATTCAACCTAATTCCATTGAAATACCCGTGCATTCATGTTCCATCCAAAGACCTATGGATAGAAAGTGTCTAAATCAAGTATATGGGTAATATAATACGATCACAACCAATGGACCTTATGCTTCCCTGGATGGTGTAGAAACTTACAATCATAAAGTAAAATCATCTACCCAACCTAAAGTTATTTATTATTTATGAGACGATCATGATAGGCCTTTTTTCTTTCCTTCTCTATCTTTTGAATCAACTTATCAAGTGATTTCCTTTCATCTAACATCATTAGTTTGTATATGCGCTCTTGTAATGCTTGTTCATTAGCCAATCCCGTGTGCACAAAATACACAAAGAGGGTAGTATAAAATCTACCGGAAAAATAACTCCCATGCCAAATAGCAATTGGAATGGTGTGGATTTGTTCAATCTCTTGTAATTTGTTCTATATACCCATAGCATGGTTGAGACTTTGTCATCCCAATCCTTCCTCCCAATATAAAAATCTTAATACGTGTATGATTCAATATCTTGTTAAATTCCTCAACATTCCCATTAGCCTGATGGTGATAAGGAGTATTCTTGTGATGAGCCACCATGAACTCGCCAACAAAATCCCGACAGCCTCATTCAAAACATGAGTACCCCAATCACTATTCAAACTCAAATGGCACCCATACCTACTGATTATATTTTCCCATAAGAATCTTACTACTATGGCCACTGTGTAATTCCTCATAGATGCTACCTCTTCCCACCGTGTTATATGGTTAGTGTAAGTAATGATATAGCATGAACATGTCCTTGCACACGACAGGTGAAATAGGGCCTACAAAGTCAATTTCCCATTTCTCAAATAGTTCAGCACTAGCTATTGGTCTCAATGGCATTTCATCCCTTTTTCCTGGCTTACCAAGGCACTGGAAATGATCAAAGACCTTTCAATATTCAATAAAATCCTTGTAAAATATCTCCCATAAAAGGTCAGTAAAAGGATCTTACGCGTAGTTGCATTCCCCACATAGTTTACTCTAGAAATTCCACCATGAGCCTCTTCCATGATTACAAGTGCACTCATGCTTAAGTACACACATCATTGAAAAACCTCATTGTGACCTATCGTGTATAAATATCCACTAATTAACATGTAGGGCGTGGTGCATATGGCTAACTAATTCCTTTCCAAATTCTTCATTCCCTCTCGCGCCACACTCATTTTGAGAAACACAACAATAGATTCCAAGTTATAGGGCATCCATCAAAATCTAAATAGTTGTGTATCTCGCATTGTATCCTCAATGCTCTATGCATACTCTCCTAGTTCAATCCTTGATAAATGATAAGGCCCCAAATTTCTCTTACCTAGTTTTACAACAACTATAAACGCAAACTCCTAAAATAATAGGACCCACCTATATATAAGCCCTTACAATATGGGCTTGTTAACCAAGTAGTTTAATGTCATGTGGTATGTGTAGAATATGAAGGGAATTGCCAACAAATACTACCTAAATTTGTGGAGTGCGTGAATCAATGACAATGACTCATGCTCCTTAGTATTATAATTCTATTTTGTTGGGGTTAGCTTACTACTAGCAAAGAACAATGGATGGTTAAAAATTCCCTCTCCAAGTTATGCTAATATTTCTCAAATGACCATCCTGAAGCATCAACATATACACGGAATGACTTACCCAAAAATGCCAAATGCCAAATTCTTCAATATGTCAAATGCCATCTATTGCACCTCTCCCCAATGAAATGTACTTTTTTTCTTCAGAAAATCCTACAACGATGTGACAATCTTGGCATACCCCTTAATAAATTTTTGGTAATACTCCATATGCCCAAGGAATCCACATATTTCACTTTGGATGGTAAGCTCCCCAAACTCACAATAATGAAAACTTTGGTAGGATCCACTAGTAATCGTTCTTTACATATGATATGTCCCAACAACATGCCAAATGGATTAGTGAAAACACATGTCTTAATGTTGAGAGATACTCAACTATTGACATATCTTAAACATCAATCTAAGATTATCAAAATGGTCCTCGCCAATCCATATAATGTCCAATACTCGGGTAGACTTGTGGAAATTTATGGATGAATTCAAGAAATGCCTAAACCACAATGTGTGAAAACAAAGTAGGAGTGTTCTTCAGTCCAAAAGGCATGACCCTATAGGAAATAATTCCCCATTTAGTGGTGAAATTTTTCTTTTCTTGGCCCTCCTTTGCAATTCTAACCTATTGATGTCCCGAGAATCCATCCGTGAAAGAATAGATCTCAAATCTGGTTACTCCTTCTAAGAGCTCCTTAGTGAAGGGGTTGGAAAAGATCAATGAAACACATCACATTCAAATACCTGTAATCAAAAGAAATCCATATCCTCCCATCCTTTTTAATGTTGATGACCATCAAAATTATCCACTCTGATTCCTCAATAGCCTCAATGATTCCTAATGTGTTCATCTTATTAATATCCTCCTTGACCTTGACTCTTAGATTCAAATTCATTCAATAAGGTATCTTTCAAATTGGGTGCACACCTTCCTTTAGCTTGATCTTCATTTCTCCTAAAGAGTGGTGAACTCCTTTAAGCTCATGTTACCCTCACGAGAATAAATCTTAGAATTCACGTAATGCATCAATAATCTTTCAAACCTCCCTTTCGTCTAGTAATCTCTAATAGTATCTTCTTTAGGTTCCACCTCGAGCCAATGTTAACAATATTGGTTTTTAGGGGTTCATGTTATGTGCATGCTAACTCATCATCACTATCCATAACCTCACACGCACCGATAATATGGTTACCATCCATGTTTTTCACCTCTTCACCATCTATCACATAGACCAAATTTCCTTGTTCTTTTTCCATGTAAGTGCACTCAAGTTTTACTTCCTCCGATTATTCCTCATCAAAGTGCACTTCCAAGTTAAGTTTTCCCAATAAATCCCATATTCTATCCTCCACCATGGCACTATCTCCCATATTTAGGAACTTAACAACATGCAAGTGCCTCAATCACTAATGGGTTAATACTTCGATACTAAAAATTTTGAATAAGATAAACCGTCAACTCCCGTAAATTTCCTATCTAGTGGTTCATCTCTTATAAAATTTATCATTCATGCACAAATCCTTGTAAGGTGGAGTAAAGATTATGCACCCATAGTGATGATGGTAGGTCTTCAAAACCTTCCATCTAGGCCTTCTCCCATGCATGGACGTGAAATGAGGTGGGTTCCTTCCATGATAGTCTTATATAGGAGTAGGTACTTTACTTCAGAGAAACCTAACAAAGAACACAATTCTCATCTCACGCCACTCTAGAATGTTATATAGAATGGTCACCCACCAATGTGTTGTGGTCCCGACAAAAGTATAGCCAATCATACTTCTTCTTTCGATCTCACATTTCCACTAAGTCTCTATTTCTCACAGAAAACATCACTTTGTTGGCTCCCCATTATAAATCGGTAATTATTTTCCTCCTGTACCTAATCGAGTGCACATTTTTACTCTTGTTAGAGAGCCTCCTAAATTCCTTCTAAATAACTCATATGTGTCATGCGCCCAATTTTTACATGCTACACTAGTTGTATCACTTATAGATTGAGAGTTTTCTAACCGAATAACTCCTTATTTTGTTGGTTCCATAACCTCGGGGTATTTGATAGTGCACACATATATTCTATCTAGGTCTTCTTCTCCTAACGGCTTAGTATATGGAGCTAAATTTCCATCCATCAAAGGAATGATATCATGTTCCTCCTTGTTCTCAAAACTTATATACCCCTTATTGAAACATAAGTCAACATTGTTTTTATAGCACTGTGGGGCACCCAAATAAAGTTGAAAATTTTTATGACTCAATAAGAACCAAGAATTTGAAGTCTCCAATGAATTTCTCTCCTTATATAGTGATAAAAACATCCTTTAAGACACCAATAGGAATCACCTTTATCTTGTTAGCCATATAAATTACATTTGAAGATGGTTGTAGTGGGGCCTTCCCATTTGATTCCATGCATCCATGGTGAGTACATTAACTTACACACCCATGTCAATATGAATATTACTCAAGATCCATCCATCAACAATCGTAATCAAGGTTATCTCCTTATCATAGTAAATATAGTGAGGAGGATGATTAACATACAAAACGTACCTCTTTCTTGGTAATTTTCCTCTCTATCACTATCCTAACATAGGGATTATATTCTCTTGTCTCAAAGATATCTTGCATACCTCAATAAATTCATCTAGATCCTCTCGTTGATACTTGATTCTCTTCTTCTACTCTAACTTTCATAACTTCTCCTTCAGAATTAGATCTCTCCTTTTAGGCTTTGAATAACATCCATGGTTTCTTGATAAAGTTCCTTTTGATTCTTAGGGTCCCGATACTTCCCATGCACTTCTTATTCTCTTGTAACCATTGGTATTTGATTTGGTATATCTCTGGTACATGTAGCCTCAACTCACATTATCACTAGTACAGGTTCTAACTCTGACCCATGTGTCACCCTTGACATCCACTACAAATCATCTCTCTTCACGCTTACCATCCCGATGTCTTTATCCTTCCACTATTTTTGGCTCATGTGTTTAAAAATTATAGGAATTCCTCATACTTGTGTTTTTTCCCACACCAAGAGCACTGCAACAAATTGGGACACTCGCACTTGTAATGTTCTATAGATCCATAGTTATAATAGGTTCCACAAGGAAATTCACTTCTTCCTTCTCTCGTGATTTCCACGGCCTTAATTCACCTCGAATGTCTATTCTCGCAACATCCTCCATCCGTGTGCCCTTCATAATGATAACCATCATCCTTGGAACTACTAGAAATGCTAGTCTGACACACACCAGTATCAATGGCATCATGTATCTAGTCAATCAATCTACAATCCTTGGTGTTATAAAAAGTAGAGGTGCAAATTTAACAATAGTAAGACACATACTTATGGATCGAGTGTTATAGCAATAGGAATCTAATTGCATCATGATATCTATGGAAAATATTACAGTCAACTAACATGGTCCACAACAACCTTTGTTAGAAACTATCCTCTGTATGCCCGACTACATCACAGTCCATGTATCATATCCATTGTAAGTTTCATGAGTGAGTTCGCAAACAGTTTCTCCATCGATTTTCCATGGCATCAATCTAGGATTTAAGGAATGGACTAATTCCATTATTAATGCTTCCCATGGCCTCAGCATGCAAGGTAGCCTCCAGGGCCTCACATGTATCTATGAAGGTCTTATGTGAAAGTGACCTCCTTAAGGGAGTGATCAGCCATCAAACAAACCAATCAGCATGTTGAGATGAGTGAATATCATAAGAAAACTTTGACATGAGATTCTTAAAGCACGTGTCATAATCCTAGAAACTTTCTACCATCCCTGGTTTGATTTCCTTTAATGTGCTGATGTTCTTTTGTTCAAACTCAGGGATGTGGAACTCAACAAAAATGCATCACGTAGTGTGATGTAATCCACCACCATCTGGTGTGGATCATACTTCTGTACTACCAACTATGCACCCGCCCTTGCAATGTAGTTACAAAATAACTCACCTTCCTTCTTAGTGTAGTGATACCCTTTGCATGTGATAGAAAATAACATTTATGCACATGTTACGTAATGTCTTCCACACCTTTGTAATAAGGAAAATGCAAAGACAACTCAAAACATACTCGTTAAGTTTGTTGAGGTCCTTTCCCACCAAATCTAGAACCTTTTCCTCCTCCAATATTTCCACCACCTCCAGTACCACCAAATCCACTAGTGCCAACTCCTCCAGATCCACACGATCCTCCTCCTATTATAGGTAAGGGGCCTAACGTAGTTGTGCCTTACAAACCCACCGCCATGCTAAACTACACACCAAATGTCCGTGATGTTGACCCACTCCCGATGTGTTTCCCATGCTACTTATATATGCAATACCCAAACTTTGTGAACACACACCTTGCCTAAATGTTGTACAAAACATGATACCTCCAAATACAAGAAATTAATTTACAACTATAGATGTACCAAATGAAAAATTATACTTCCTAGGTGTCGCTCGACCACCAATATCAACACCACTAACAACCGAATCAAAAAGGTTTTCCTTAGAAACTAGAAAGCTAAGCGTCGTGGTCTAATCAAAATATGGGCCAAAAGGCATCCCTAGGGATATCCTTTCTTCACGAGATGAAATATCACCAAAATATGAGGGGATAACGGTTCTACACTTACCAATATGGGGTAGCACAGATTGCTCATGTCTCACACCTTCCGCACATACCTCAAATCCTTCCCGTAACATTTTCCTCAAGTATTTCCATAACTCCTAGAACCTTACTCTATTTCATCAACTCCCTCTCTCATGCTTCATCGTACTTGAGTCACCTCTCTTCTCTCTCCTTCTCTATCGTAGGATCTACCATCTTTCACCACACTAGCTTCAACACCCCACTCCTAGAAGG
The DNA here is from genome assembly GCA_018340775.1 of Taxus wallichiana var. yunnanensis. Classification (NCBI taxonomy): domain Eukaryota; kingdom Viridiplantae; phylum Streptophyta; class Pinopsida; order Cupressales; family Taxaceae; genus Taxus; species Taxus wallichiana. The sequence continues at coordinate 79,764,619 of CM031242.1, forward strand.
ATTTTATCTATCCATGGTAAAGGCTACCAAACTTAAAGTAATAACACAGATCTTGATAGCTAGCAAAACAACATGAAAGAATGATCCTTTGCGCTCCCTTAAGAACTCAAACTCAACAATCTCTCGGGAAATAATACTTAGAAAATGTGTATTCCAAGGTATAACTAGTCAACACTCTACTCCACCAGTGATCAACAACATGGGTCTTGGTCAAATCGGCATCATATATCCTATGATACTCATCTTGGGTCCATACATGAGGTCTATAGTACCAACTTGACATAGATTCATATCTGAAAACCATTCATACAATTCCACTAGGAAAAAAACAAAAATGTTTCATACAACTCATGATACGGGTGGTCCTCTACGCATTTACGTGCATCAAACTTAGTTCTAGTGTTAAATGTCTAATAAAACTCATCCTTTATGATTTTAAGCCACACCTTGATGTTTTCCAAGATCAAGCACTCTGTCACCATACCTCATTCTCACAAAATCTTCCAAAATAGGTCCTAACAAAAGCCCCTACTTTATGTGAGCTTACAAAAATGATCCGCCATTAATGGAGGATGGGTTTTAGAATAAAAATGCATTCATTTACTTAGAAATAGAAAGTACATACACTAGATCCAAGCACAACTACATCATAAATGTAAATAAGTAGTGTAAATAGCACAAAATAACTAGATCCAATCCATAATAACATGAATAACATAAAGGTTATACCCATAAACAAATATATCCACAACAAAGCTTCATATATTGATTTATAAACATCCACAAAGAACCACCTTACATCACAAAATGGGTCATATCAAACCAAATACATCGAGTAATATAAATCTATGCATATAAAACTACCTTAAATATAGATCGTAGCTATTATTTCCCATTATAACCCTTGTTATAGGCCCAAGCGAATACATATATGCCTAACATTCTTTCCCATATTTCTTGACACTAATAGATAAAAACCATGACATCACCAAACATTCTTACGTAAACAAGAAAATATTTAAATAGAATCTAGATACACCATCATAGCTTCTCTCATGAGCAGATTGCATGCCAAGTGGAAGTGTGGTCCTTCATAGTCGAGTGTTTTTTCCAGCTTGCAAAGGCCTCCATTAACTATAATGATCTCCCTTGGGAATATTCCCTACGTGGAATATTCTTTTCTTGACCTCCAAGGCTCCAAGCTGGCACCTTATCCATTCCTCATGCCTACTTGGGCCCTCACATGTTTCTCCTGTAATACCACCTTCAAAATGTGGCTAAGTCCTTAAACCCTTGTTCTGATTTTACACGTGCCCTAGTTCCATCTTAAACCTTTTCCTTGCGCAATTTTTACTAAGCTCCCTACTTATTCTTGTCTTTCATGTGTGAACATTCTACCTTGGGAATTAGTCAATTTAGGGCCCAACAATTCCATCACTACTTATCAAGAGGCCATGGCTTATATATTTCATGATCTCATCCACAAAACTATAGAAGACTCTGTTGATGATATTGTAGACAAATCTAAACATCGACGTGAACATCTTTCCATTCTTGAAATATTTTTCGAGAGCCTTTTTTTTTTTTTTTTTTCTTCATCTCAATCCATCCAAGTGTGTATTTGGAGTCTTAACGGAAAAAATCCTTGGCTTTATCATTTCTATTAGGGACATTGAAGTTGACCTTGTAAAAATTAAGGAAATTATTGAAATGCCTCCTCCTTCCAATATTAAGGAAATTTGTAACCTTCAAAGCCACCTTCAATATGTCCACCATTTCATCTTGCAACTCTTGGATCATTATCAACTGTTTCATCACCTCCTTTGGAAGGACATAGAATTCAATTGGGATCGAGATTTCCAGAAGGCTTTTGATAATATTAGACAATATCTCCTCTATCCACTAGTTCTTACACCTTCATGCAAGGGGGACAAATATTATGTGTACATTTCTTATACTAATCATGCCTTAGGAGCTATGTTATGATGTCACGATGACTAAGGCCATGAGAAGGATATTTATTAAATCATTTGCACCCTTCATGATTGTGAAACCCACTACACTAAAGCTGAAAAGTTGTGTTACCTCTCTTCTTTTCTACTTTGAAGCTTCAACACTACCTCATTAATCTCATAAGAAGTATGTCATTACTAGTTTTCATCTTCTTAAAATAATGCATTCTAAGCCATATCATAATGATCGTATCACTTGTTATCTTATACTCATGACTGATTTTGACCTTGAGTTTATTTCTCAAAAATCTATTAAGAGTAAATCTATTCCCGACTAGTTATAAGAATCCCTCTTCTTATTAAGCAACCTCCTCATGATAATTTTTTATACAAATCCATTAATTAATTTCATCACAAATATAACACTCTCAAATTAAATCTCTTCTTCTATGGCTCTAAGTTTTAGAAAGAGGGAGGAGTTGGCGTTATTATTATTCCTCATTGAGAGAATCATATTCCCTCACATATAAACTCAATTTTGAGTGTACAAACAACATGATAGAATACGAGGCCCTCATCTTGGGTGTTGAAATTATCATCTTTCTAGGTGTCCAAGTTATTGATGTGTAGGGAATTCCAAGATTATAATAAAACAAGTCACAAGTGAGTATCAATGTAAAAATTAAACTCTTCAAAAATATTGCAACATTTTTCATCTTCTTCTTGAATCTTTTGATTCCTCCACCATACTGGTTGTTCCCCAATCGACCAATTGTTTCGTTGATATGATGGCATCCCTCATTCCTCTCATCCCATAGATAATAGAGGAGTCCAATATTCCCATTGTCATTCATTTCCGTGATCAACCTTACCATAAATTACCCTAGTTTAATATTATTGAATCTAATTCATCAAAACTTTGGTATTCTCAAATATTTTATTATCTATCCCAATCCATTATTCCTCCTAATCTATCCAAAAATTCTAAGAGGTATTTTCTTCAGTGCGCTAACTACTATGTGATCCTTGGTGGCATTATTTATAAACATGGATTTGACAGTGTTCTTCTCCAATGTCATAAATCCCATGAAGCCTCTCGAGCCATCCGAGAAGTCCACGACAGTATTTTTAGTGAAAACTTTAGTGGTTTAATCATTGCTAAGTGGGTTCTCTGTCTTAGCTATTACTTCCCTTCCCTCAATCATGATTCTTGTGAGTATGTTAAGAAATGTGAAAATGCTGATAGAAATCCAATCTTATTTGTATTCCTACTAAAGATTTGTATCCATCTCAGGACCTTTGGCCCTTTACAAAATGGTTCCTAGATCCTATTGGTATTATTAATCCTCATTCTTCAAAACATCATTATATCATTATCGCAACCAAATATTTAACTAAATGGGTGGAACCAATCCCACTCACCTCAAGTAAATATGGTCCAATCATTAATTTTATTTATCAACACATTATCTGTCGCTTTAGATTTTCCAAAAAAATGTCATGGACAACTAAAAGTCCTTTAAAAACAAATATCTCAAGAAAATTTGTAATGCATTGAACATTTAACTTATCTTCTATGTATTATCCACAAGTTAATGGCTAAACCGAAGCTACCAATAACACTCTTGAATATCTTTGCTAAGATGTTGATCAAGTAGGTCGGAATTGACATCTCTAGATTCCTTTTGACCTTTGGACCTATCTTACTAGCATTCGTACCTCCACGGGGATACTCCTTTTCTCTTGTTTATGATTCCAAATCCGTCCTTCCTCTTGAAGTTTAAATCCCCTCTTTGTGTGTGTCCCTTCATGACTTCATTTCTGATGAATACTATCACCAAGCTCATTTAGCACAATTCAAGTTGCTAGATGAGTGTCACCTTCTCGCTCTTGAACACCATCATGTTTATCAGGAGCGAATTAAACATGCTTACAATAAGCACATTAAAGAACAAGAATTTAATGTCAACAACCCCATCCTAAAATAAAATCATAATGTCACTACTCTAGAAAGGAGCCAACGTGGAAATTTTTCCCCTAATTGGATTGGACCATACATTATTACACACAAGTATGGGTTAGGAACCTATCATTTGTCCTCCCTTGATGGTAAACTGGAAGTGGAACCTCTTAATGCATTGCACTTGTAACCATTATACTATTACGATGTCTACCAGTGCTCTTATTCATATCTTTAGATCATTCCTCCATCTTAGCCTCTTCCATCTCTCATTGTGATGATTTGGAATTATGTGGTCTTCTGTCACTTCCTACATGTGACCTTAAATATGGGCACCATGGCTCTGCCATAGCATATTCCTTATGGATAGGTTCTCCCCTTTGGTGAGAACTTTGTGATCATTACATCCATCACCTTCTTATTCACCTATTGGAACAAAGGAAAGGGTTCAGTGTGTGTCTCTTGTACACTTATTAATCCCTCCTCAATTGTTTACATAGCTATTTCCATCTCTCCCAAATGTAAAGTAATAATTCATGGATTCTTAAGTCAACATCAAAGTTATGAAAAATAGAATGATTACTTGAAGGATAGTTCATGTAAAATAAAAATAAAAAGAAAAAACATGCAAATCAAATTCAAAGTCAAAAGAAAAAATAAATAAAAATAGACCAATCCCTCAAAGGATGGCTATCATATATTATTTTTTTCCATCTATATTAAGTGTAAAGTAGACCATACCCTTGAAATATGGCTACTCCTTATGGAATTTGAAGGCTTCCCACATTGACCACTTTGGTCTTTCCCTTCCTAGAGCTGGGGCATATTTTTAGGGAACACCACTTTTGGAGAACCCTCTTCCCTTTCTACAAGCACATCTTAAACTCCTTTTTGTGGCAACATTAGGTTTATGAGTTCATCTCATCCATTGTTTTCTTATGATATTTTATATAACTAACTATCTTTGGTTATTATATATATATATAGGTAGCTATCATTAAGTTTGTGTCTTATCCTACTCCTAATATAATCTTATCCTCTATTACTCATCCTAAGTCCCACTCGGACATACATATTTCCCATTTGGGACACTCCTATTAACCATTCGATTATTTAAGTCCATATTTGGCCATAATCATCTTTCCCCTAGGAATTTTATTAAAATATTAAAATTATCCTTTTTTAGGCATACATTTATTTTCCAAAGTCCATATTTATGGCCATATTATATATTATCTCTTTAGGGAATTCTATTTCCATATCCCGAATCCTCTCCTTCTCATTTCAAGTCCACTTCGTGGTCATATTCACTCTTCCTTCGGGAATTTTATTTCGCCATCTTATTAGACTTGCACACAAATCCCACCTCATGGACATACTCTTTCCCCTGGGGAAATTTTTAATTCAGAATTTGTCTTTTATTACCATATTATACTTCCCTTATTTTACCACCCATTTTTGATTTCACCTTCCGGACCATATTTGTGCTCCCCTTTGAGCACCATTATTTTCATCCTAATTGACGCATACCATTTCTCTCAATTCCTTGTGTATGAAGGATTTCACATACTTTTTGCATATAGTTGTGCATACTTTGATGAATTTCCTATCACCCATTAGTCACCCCGGCTTGCGTCCATACTGTAATGGTTTCCACCCACTCATGAATCCGTACAATGTTATTGTAAGTATTTGTTGAGACTGCAATTGTGCTATACCAATATGATATTGCATTCAATGCCAAAGTTTTTATTGATATTGTGTCCTTTTTCCCTGGGACATCTTGCCTTGGTTATGCTTTCACCCATGTTTTCTTCACCCACCTGCCCTTCATCAACTACCTTTTTCAAACACATCATCGATTTCCCTTAGTGTCATCGATCCACCATTTTAGGGAATCTCATCATCAATCCTTTTTATTCTCCACAACTCTCATCATTTTTATCTCATGGTTTGTTGTTTCAAACCACTCAACAAAAAGGGTGAAAATGTAAACACCTAATTTCAAAGTATCTTTACCCTTATAACCCACATGTGCATATTAATTTATTTCATCCCACTTTATTTATTAAAACTCCCCCATTTATTCCATCCCAATTGAATTTAATTAGTTAATACTTATTAATCCATTAATATCTTTTCCTTGCCCTAATGGAATTTTTATTTCACATCCCTACAATTTTTCTAACCTATCTCTATTACCAACTCACCTACACCTCATCCCTAAACATCCTCTTCCTACCTAATTATTTAAAGCACTTTCCCAATATTTTAAAAAACTTGAAATCATGCCAAAATCAGAAAAGCTAGCCCATTGGGGAATATTTTCCCGTGGTTGGCGGTGACCTAGCCTAGTCATCATCGACCCTATAAAGCTAAGTGATTTATTTCAATTTTTCATCAAATGCATGTGAATCCTCAAACTTTCTCAATACCTACGAACTCCTCCCATCCTATATATTCCACAAGAAATTACAAACCTATTTGACCTCTTTGGAATGCACTTACATCCCCCACAATCATCCCTCATGAGTGTGTCATCATCTCTAAATTACTTCATTTTAATACCATTGTTTTATCATTGATTTTTTCTTATCTAACCTTTTTTAGGAGGAGATCATCTACAACAACGGCTTGACTTCATCGTCAACCTACTTTTTCAAATACATACTTGTAGGTTACTCTTATGACTTTCCTTTCCTTGGATTTATCCAACTGTCATAGTCATTTTCTCCCCTAACAGTCGGTGTGTTTGCCTTCTTTAACTTTTTCTTCCTACCCCATAATCTTCTCCCATCTCTACGTGAATTTTGTGTCTACCTCATCTTGTCAATAATTTCTTCCAATCCCTATGTGGCATTAAAATTAGCTTTTCTACACCCGGTCGCCGTTGAAGCGAAGTGTCCCGATTCACAACTTACCCTTCTTAGCCTTCAATTTCTATAATTTTCATGGTTTCTTCTTCCTATGATTCCCTCCGTAGGTTGATCCAAAAATTCACCCATTTCGTTGTATTGATTACATCTATATCTTGGAGGATCTTCATATTTAACTTATTTTATAGATCTTCCTTCCACATTGCCATCGACCTACCTCTACATAGTCTGTGTCACCTTTGACCCGAGTAGGTACATTAAATTTTATTTATTTTGATCAGATCAATACTTAAATCAATCAATAGTGCTTTTAGATTTTGTAATTCCTTTAGTTCTTACATATTTTTAGTGTATCTTTAATTTATATCAATATTGTTTAGTAATGGGGTTGATATCCACCAAGGAAATTAATGCTTCTTGGTTTTTTTTTTTTTTTTTCAACCCCGCATAAATATATCTAATAATTTTTCTTCCAATGGGTCTTATTTTTAGGTTTCATCTTATTTGTACCACCGAAATCCATCATCATCTTGCATATGTATGTCATTGTACCCAAGGTAACATAAACCCTCAATTTTTTTAAGTTTTCTAGTTTTATTCAAAGTAGTTATTTCATTAATTTGATTAAGAATAAGAAATTTGGAAAAAAAGAGTCTAGAAGTTGAAAATCCAGTCTTTGTAACTCAAGAATTTTGAGCAAAATGTTGAAGTAGGTAAAAAGGAAGAACTATGAAAAATACATGTGTAGAAAATAATGAGTTGTCAAAGTAGTTGAAAAGTTTGTTTAAGATGAAAATTCAAGTGGACGGTGTAAAAGGGAATATGATTCAGTCTACATCGATACTGTAAAAAAACCAAATTTTTCTTCTAGTGAAGAAAACTTTTCTGCAAACAAAAATCCTTTGGGCATATCCCAAACCTCCTAGAAGTCTCTTCTAGGTCATTATCTAGTTATAGGTTCATGAGGAGGATGTGAGTGAAGAAAAAATGGTGAATTCTATATTGGTTGTGATGTGATTTGAAGAGTTGTAATCTATTTTGAATATTAATAAAGAAGGATTCTTAGTATATCTTTGAAGCTACCAATAAAAATCTTCGGAATATCCTTCGCTAAGACTATTGATCAAGTAGGTAAGAATTGGCATATCTAGCTTCCATTTGACCTTTGGGCATATTGTACAAGCATTAGTACCTCCATGGGGGCTATATGTCATTTCGTTGTTTACGGTTCTAAATCAATCTTTCCTCTTGAAATTTAAATCCCCTGTTTGTGTGTTTCCTTTGTGACTTCATATATGATGAATACTATTGCCAATCTCATCTAGCATAGTTCAAGTTGCTAGATGACCATCTCCTTCTTGATCTTAAACACCACCATGTTTATCAAGAGTGCATTAAACATGCTTAGATTAAGTATGTTAAAGAACATGACTTTAATTTGGGTGACCTCTTCCTCTAAGAAAATGATAATGTCACTACTCTAAAAAGGAGCGAACGTAGAAATTTTACCCCTAAATTGATTGAACCATACATTATTACACATAAGTATGGGTCGGGAACCTATCGTTTGGCCTCCATTAATGGTAAACTATAAGTGGAACCTCTTAATGCATTGAACTTATGACCATTCTACTATTACGATGTCTACTAGTGCTCTTATTCATATCTTTATATCATTCCTCCATCTTATCCTCTTCCATCTCTCATTTCAATGATTTGGAATTATGTGGTCTTTCGTCACTTCTAACATGTGACCTTAAATATGGGAACCATGGCTCTTCGTATCATATTGTTTATGGATAGGTTCTCCCCTTTTTGAGAACTCCGTGATGATTACATCCATCACCTTCTTATTCACCTATTGGAACCATGAAAAGGGTCTAGGGGTGTCTCTTATACACTTATTATTCCTCCTCATTGTTCTACCTAGCTATTTATAGATCTCCCCATGTAAAGTAATAATTCATGGATGCTTAAGTCAACATCAAAGTTATCAAAAAGAATGATTCCTCGAAGGATATTTGGTCATGAAAAATAAAAATAAAAATAAAAACATGCAAATCAAATTCAAAAGTCAAAAGCAAAAATAGATGAATCCCTCGAAGGATAGCTATCATATATCACTATTTTCCATCTATATTAAGTGTAAAGTAGACCCTACCATTGATGGATGCCTACTCCTTATGTCATTTTAAGGCTTCTTTCATTGATCAATTTGTTCTTTCCCCTTCCTAGAGCTGGGGCATAGTTTTAGGGAACACCACTTTTTGAGAACCCTCTTCCCTTTCTACAAGCATATCTTAAACTCCTTTTTCATGTCAACATTACGTTTATGATCTCACCCCTTCCATTTTTTTCTTATGATTTTTTATACAACTAACTTTCATTGGTTATTTTCTAACATCGGTTTTGGTCACATGTGCCTTGCATCACATGGTTCCCCCTCTTATTTACCTCCAATGCGATTGGAGTCATATTTTCCTCACACATTCCTTGATATGACGTAGAGACGTTTACATCTATAGGTAACTATCATTAAGGTCACATCTTATCCTACTCCTCATCTAATATTATCCTCTCTTTCTCATCATAAGTACCACTTAACCATACATATTTCCCCTTTGGGACACTCCTCTTAACCATTCGTTTCTTTAAGTCCATATTTGTGGCCATACTCATCTTTCCCCCCGGGCATTTTATTACAATATTCAAATTATCCTTTTCTAGGCATACATTATTTTTCCAAAGTCCACATTTGTGGCCATATTCTATATTCTCCCTTTAGGGCATTCTATTTCCATATTCTAAATCCTCTCCTTCTCATTTTGAAGTCCACTTCTGTGGTCATATTCACTCTTCCTTCAGAATTTTATTTCACAATATTATTCAACTTGCACACAAAGCCCACCTTGTGGCCATACTTTTCCCCTTGGGGAATTTTTAATTAATCATTTGTCTTTTATTACCATATTATACTTCCCTTATTTCACAACCCATTTTTCATTTATCCTTCTAGGCCATATTTGTGTTTCCCTTGGGGCACCATTATTTTCGTCCTCATGGATGCATACCTTTTCAATCGATTCCTTATGTACGAAGGATTTCACATACTTTTCACATATAGTTGTGCATACTTTGATGAATTTCCTATCACCCATTATTCAACTTGGCTTACATCCATACTGTAATGGTTTCCGCCCCCACTCATGAATCCGCATCTGATGTTGTTTTTCGTATTCTGTTGAGAATGTAATTTTCCTCTACCGATGTGATATTGGAGTCATCGCCATTATTTTTATTGATATTGAGATCCTTTTTCTCGGGACATCTTTCCTTGGTTACGCTTTCACCCATGTTATCTTCACCCACCCTCCCTTCATCAACTACCTTTTTAAAACACATCATCGATTTCTCTTGGCATCATCGATCCCCCATTTGAGGGGATATCATCATTAATCCTTTTTATTCTTCACAACTCTCATCATTTTAATCTCATGGTTTGTTGTCTCAAACCATTCAACAAAAAGGGTGAAAATGTAAACATCTAAATTCGGTATCTTTACCCTTATCACCCACGTGTGCAAATTCATTTATTTCATCCCACTTTATTTATTAAAATTCCCCATTTATTTCATCCCTATTGAATTTAATTAATTAATTCTTATTAATCAATTAATATCTTATCCCTTTCCCTAATGGAATTTCTATTTCCCATCCCTATGATTTTTCTAACCTATCTCTATTACTAACTCACCTACACATCATCCCATAACATCCTCCTCCTACCTAATGGTTTAAAGAACTTTCCCAATATTTGAAAAAACCTGAAATCATTCCAAAATCACCAAATATAGCCCGTTGGGGAATCTTTCCCCATGATCGGTGGTGAACCACCTAGTCGTCGTCGGTTGGATAAATTTAAGTGATTTATTTCCATTATTCATCAAATGCATGTGAATCTTCAAGATTTCTTAAGACCTACGAACTCCCTCCCCTCCTATATATTCCACAAGAAATTACAAACCTCTTTGGAATGTGCTTGCATCCCCCACAATCATCCCTCGTGAGTGTGTCATTATCTCTAAATTACTTCATTTTAATATCATTGTTTTATCATTGATTTTTTCTTATCTAACCTTTTTTAGGAGGAGATCATCTACAACAATGGTTTCAACTTCATTGTCAACCTAATTTTTTAGATACATACTTGTAGGTTTCTCTTATGACTTGCCTTTCCTTAGCTTTATCTGAATGTCATAGTTTCCATTTCCCCTAACAAGTCGTCGTCTTAGCCTTATGTAGATTTTTCCTCCTATTCTATAATTTTATCCCATATCTCGCATGAGTTTTGTGTCTATCTCATCTTGTCAATAATTTCTTATAATCCCTATGTGGCATTAAAATTAGATTTTCTCGCACCTAGGTCACCATCAACTAGGGTCCGATTTATAACTTACCCTTCTAAAGAATTTATTTTTGTTTATTTCATAATTTCCATTTGCTTAGATTCCCTCTGTAGGTTGATCCGAACATTCACCAATTTCTATTATATTGATTACATCCAAATCTTGCAGGATCAACATATTTCACTTATTTTCCAGATCTTCCATCCAAGTCACCGTTGACCTACCTCTACACATTTTGGGTCACCGTCGACCCAAACCAGGTACATTTAATTTTCATTTATTTTGATTAGATCAATACTTAAATCAATCAATTGTGCTTTGATTCTATAATTCATTTAGTTTTTGCATATTTTTAGTTTATCTTTAATTTATATCAATTTTGTTTAATAATGGGGTTTAAATCCACCAAGGAAATGAATGCTTCTTGGGTCTTTGTTTTTGGTCAATCCCCACATAAATATATATCTAATCATTTTTCTTCCAATGGGTTTTATTTGTAGGTTTCATATAATTTGTAGTGGTGGAATCCATCATCATCTTGCACTCGTATCTCATCATACCCAAGGTAACATAAACCCTCCAACATTTTTTAGTTTTTTATTTTTCTTCAGTAGTTAGTTTATCAACTTTATTAAGAACAAGAAATTTTGAAAATAAAGAGTCTAAAAGTTGAAAAACCAATCTTTGTAACTCAAGAAATTTGAGTAAAATGTTGAAGTAGGTAAAAGGAAGAACTATGAAAAATAAATGTGTAGAAAATAGTGAGTTGTCAAAGTAGTTGAAAAGTTTGTGTAAGATGAGCAAATAAGTGGATGGTGTAAAAAGGAAGATGATTCAGTCTTTTCGGATATAAAACAAAAAATGTTTTCTCTTCTAGTGAAGAAAACGTTTCTGCAAAGAAAAACCCCTTTGGCATAGCCCAAACCTCCTGGAAGTCTCTTCTAGGTCATTAGCTAGTTGTACTTTCATGAGGAGGATGTGAGTGAAGAAAAAATGGTGAAGTCTCTATTGGTTGTGATCTGATTTGAAGAGTTGTAATTTTTTTGAATATTAATAAAGAAGGTTTCTGAGTATATCTTGTGTTCTTGATATGTATGCATTTCTTGATGAACTTTATCTAATTGTGATCAAGAATTAATGTATGGGGTTCATGAGGATGTAAGTTTGATGTTTGAAATAGAAAATTGAAAAGTTTATTTGGGACTGATTCACACCCCTCTTAGTCCTTTGTCATTTCTAACACACCTATTCTCACACGGCCCACATGGTCTCATCACCGCTATTCCATCACATCAATCTAAGTTTCTCATTTGGGCCACTTCTTCACATAGGTATGCTTCACTTCCATGTTTTGTTTCACATAGGTGTTCATAAATCTGCATTCTACCTCACATAGATGTCCATCACCTCCACATTATCCTCATTGGTCTCATGCACATAGGATTCATTTTCCTATGAAATGTCTATCTCATACACCACTGATATTAGAGCATGATCACATGTCTTCATCTCCGCGAGCATCGGGTGGAGGACCCTTGTCTTTCACTATCATTGGATAACATATTAATTATCATACACTTAGGGGGAATTGTACTTATTATCCCCCTCCTTTATCATTCTAGAGTGTCTCACATACTTTACACTTTGTATATAGGATTTCAAATGCATCATACACAACTTGATATGTTTATTTCATCATTTCCCTATGATGCGCTCTTGTGTTTAGTTCACACTTGGTGTTGAGGACATACTATATACATGAACCTCACACAATTTACATTATACAACATACACTTTGTACTACCCATTATGCTCTTCACATATCTTGAGCTATTCATACCTCTACCTTGTTTCTTCTACCACACACTTTGTGCATTATTCACTATACACATTCACGATACATCTTTCTCACATATACTTTTACACATTGTGCTCATTACCCTATGATGTAATCTAGTTCCATGGTTCATACTCAACTCGTTGAGGGTCAAAACCTAATATGATCCTCACCACACTTACTTACTCATGAAATATCTATGTTATATGATATATTGATCGAATATTTCTAGTACACACTTCATTAAATCCATTTCTCGACAATGTACTCTTGTTCTATGGTTAATTATCGATCTTGAGGGGTATGTATAAATGAACCTCATAAAATGCATACTCATTCACACTCACTTGAGAGGGCACACGAATCCTCTAATTCACTCTACATTCCATTCCATCTCATCCACAACATACTACATATATTGTTAACATTTACTCTTTTTTTCTTATGCTTACAAGTATGCTTTATTACACATGCTAGACATATACAATTTATGTCATTATATTTTCTATATACACATACACATTCAATTTCCTTTCTACTTGTGATCACATGCTTTATACAGATCTTTACATGTAGCATGGATGCTTGGCGTAGTATCTCATACTAGTCCCACAACGTCTCCTAGGGGCATCTACTTTTGTACTTACTACATGTGTTATTATTTCATTTTTTATATCACATTACTTTATATCGTATTATACACTCTTTGACATACTTTCTATCTTTATAACATGCTAATAGGTGCTTCATGTGTAACATTTTCTTTACATGTCTATTTTCTTCCATGGTTTTCTATTACATTACTCGATAATGCTTGCTTTGTGTATGCCATTGTTTGTGGGCATTTCCCTTTGTCTTGTGTGCACCCTAACTACTTTTGGACATCTCATCCTCATTTTTCTTACAAAATTATGAGTGATGTCCCATTTTTTCAACCCTCTTTTCATGTTCTACATTTTCTTCTCTCATATTGTCTTCCCGCATCTTAGCTTACACATTTTTTTCTTAGCTTACATTTTATCTTCCACATGCATATTTATCATGTTTTCACTAACACTTTTTTCCTAGCCACTTTGTTTGTGTATTCCTTGGTTTCTACAAAGAACATTCCCTCCCCCCTATAAGGTATCACTTTCATTTCATAGGTAAGCAATCTTGTGGGCCACATACTCCTTAGTGGTGTTGCATGCACCTCAAATGAGGGGGGAATAATTTGGTTGAATCTATCACCCCATACAACAATTTAGAGTCACAGTTGAACATAGTTTAGTATTGATACAACACAAAATTTAGTCTCAGACATAGCTTAGAGTATGCCTTGGGTCTTGAGCACAACACATACACTAGCACCTAGACCAAGATAGTAGTGCCTAGGTGCCCTTAACCCTTCCTAGACGCCTTTAACCACAAGGTTACATAACATTTTTTAGTTCAACATATTTCTTTGTAGTTTACACAATGGATTGTACAAGACAAATAGTCCGACACTTGACATATAGGAATTACACATTATTTTTCTACTTTCACATTGGATCAAACTGGATCAGATTTTTACATACCATCTCGTAGTGGTGTTCTACATTTTGGGAAGTAGTTAAATTTTAGAGGATGATACCATAATTTTATCCCTACACTTATTCCTTTCTTGGCATGAGATCACTCAAAAAAATCATTCTTATACATCATCTTCGGGATCCTTTTATCCCTTTTCCCATCATGGATCAAAGGTTTACATGTTCCTTTTCGCATTTTACATATTTTCTTACATACTTTTTCCTCATTTTTCATATATGTGTATTTGACTACTTGTTCATTCTTCTCTTTTGTAGATTCATCCTTATGGGAATCGGTAGTCACATCATTAACACATTAATAAAAAACAATCGAAATCAACAATAACTACAATCATGACATCTATACATATACTATCACCCTAGGGTCATCATCATCACTTCTTGTCACTTCCTTAACTCTAGCATTCATGCTTCACAATTTTTATCACTCCACACTTTCTCTTGTCTCCTTGGCACAATTTTTTCCATCGGTCTACATGGTTATCATGTACACATATCTTATCTACTTTATTTTATCAATTATTCTCTCAACAACATAAAGTGGGAGAAAATTTAGACACTAAATCATGTACTTTTGGTATGTATCTAGTCATGATCACATACTACTATTCATATTATTACTAAGTAAGAAAATTAATAATTGACCCTCTTTTTGGCCATTTTTGCTTGCTTTCTATTTCCACTTTTGATCTTACACTCTTGCTTTACCAATTTTTATTTTCATACCTCATCATTTCTCACCTTGCACACTAACACCCAACTAGGATACCAAAGATCGAGACACACCCATCCCCTCCGGGTGCCCCTAAACTCTTTGTATTTTGGCTCACATATTTTGGGTCCTTTTTATCCATTTGGGCATCTTATCTTTTTGTATTTAGACTTTTTGGGTTGATTACCGAATTCAATAAAAGGAATCATAGAAGTATAAAGTTGTGTGACCATAATAAAGGACCAAACACTAAGCATTAGCTATCACCACCCGAGGTTGTGTCCATAGGCTATTCTAGAGCATTATAGAATCCACTCTAGCTCCACAAAAGGGACAAGGAAATGCATTCTACTATATACACTTCATAAGAGGGTAATTTTATTCTTTTATGCACACATCTATCTACCTTTTATATAATAGCTATTTTCTTGCTATCAAGTGTGACACATACAAGAGCCACATAGGGCATGATTTTGAAACATACACACGCGCATAGAACTACATTGGTTGTAAAATGTAGTGCAATTATTGGTCATAAGTTAACTTGTTTGAAATCCAAGGATAGTTTGACCCCTCATTGACATTATTTTCTTTTTAGGATTTGATGAACTCTTGAGGGTTTTAAAGGTCATTTATTTATTATAGGTTATTAGTGACATTGACGATCATTATGTGACATAATAACAATAGGTAGTGAAGGAAAATGAATACCTCAAAACCCTCTAAAGGAATTTTTCTAAGGTTATGAGCAGTCACAAGTGCCTAGAGAAGGTCTCAGTAACACCCGCACGCACCCCCGACTCCATTCTAGGTGACCCAATGAGGAAACTCTTGTGGTCACATAATTTTCTCGAGGATACGTGTAACACTTTCCTCCTTCTACTTACCATTTCTTCACTTTGGCATAGTACATGATTAATTATAAATCATATAAGTCTTTTTATCCTTTCTTTACAACTAGGGTTTCATACTTTCTATATTATTTTTCTTGCGCCAAATTTGTTTTTATTGCATATTTATTTATTAGTGCTATTACATATTTAGATTAGGCACTTTTCTCATTTACAAATGATTTTTATTGATCAAGAGGATTTACACACACGAGAATAAATGATAAAAAGACCACTCATCTAAAGAGAAGAGGTTGTGTAACATATTAGGTATCTTGATGCGAGGTTAGGAAAAGGAGTTATTTCAAGAAACCATGGAACTAATTAGAGATTTACAGGCAAATATAATTCTTATAAGATAAATCATGTGATAGGAGTACGTGAGACATATGGAGTTACTTGAAAAGGATGTTGATGAACTCTAGGAAGTATGTTATATGCTTACACAATAAAACATCATACCCCCGCTAGAAGAATGGTTCCATGAGAAGGTTCCCCGTATGGGGAAGGAAAGGGAAAGATAAATATTAGATATAAATATGCCCCAAGAACATCATGAATATGATAAGGAAATCACCTTGGATGCATTTATTGATGGTTGAATGGTGAGAAATATTCTTAATAACACTTTGTTGTAGAGGTGAAATTATTCTTACTTTGGATTTTTTGAATATAATGAGAAGACCAACACTACAACCTTGTTCAAGTGTATTGTATATGGAAAATAAGAAAATGGTAATGGTGATTAGAGTTTTGAAGGATGTAGGAATCACTATATATGGGAAACATTTAAGGTTTATTTTGAGGTTATGGAGTTGAAAAAGGAAGATAACTTGTTGCTTTACTTGGTCATCTAGAGTGTTATAAAAACAATGCATATCTTCACTTCAATAAACTCTATATTTCTTTTGAGATTGAGGATGAATGCATAGTGATTCGTAAGGATGGTAAAAGGATTGTGTCCTAAAGGGATCTAATTGGTGAGGAATATCTCGAATTAGATATTTTCACACACTATACGTGACCAAGAGTGTGTTGAACCAAAAAGGAGGGAAAATTCAAATGGGAAGATGTATATTCAATCGTGATACCACAAGAATTGATTTTAATAACTGGTCCTATGGAACATATGAAATGGTTTATTGTGTGTATCAGGTACATGTAAGAAGGATGATCAAACTAAGGATAGCTAGGCGGTTGGGAATAATTATACTACCAAGATACAAAGTTGAAGAAAATACCAAATCATTTTTGTTCGTAATGGAATAACAATTCTATGATAAACTAGATCAAGGAATATACTAGTGTACTTATTGAAAGGAATGACAACATGATGGTGGGATGCATAGAATGATAATATACTTAGATGGTGCGAGACAAGAATTAACTTCTTAACACCATTTGATAGAACACCATTCCTTCAAAGATACCACCTTACCATGGAAAAACATATCCTAAGCATCACATATAAGCCTATGAGAAGAAATTGTTAGAAGGACCAGAATTGCTACAACCATCCCTTTGTGTAAATAAGTTATATTCCACCTTATGTGGGTGTGTGCACACATGGTTATATATTCTTATCTGAAATAGGAGATTTCCAATTGGTAAGATATGACATTAGGTATGGTGCACACTTTCGCTACTTTTCCGATTCTCCGGTGTATGAGGCCTTACGGTTGATGAAGTGCATGACTCTAGGAGATAGTGCAAAATTAGAAGAGATTATGTCTCAACTATATGAGGATAAAATTTTAGTTGAGCATGCCAATGAATGTGCATGGTTGGAAACTGATGAGGATATCCTAGAATGTGCATGGAAGGATAAGGAAAAGGAAAGATAGTATATCTGATTGATGATGAAGATGTTGAATATTTTAATGTAGAACATATAAAGGGTGAGTGAAAATTATTAGACAAAGCTAATGAGAAAGCATGCACATACCATATACCACTTAAGATAAATAAGGTGAATATTGGAACATAATACGTTCCTAAGGATGCGACAAGTAGTGATTATTGGTCGGAAGAATTTTTATAAAATATAATTGAATTGTTGCATGAATTCTAAGATCTATTTCCTAGGGCATACCATGATTTAAAGAGTGGCCATACATCACTCGGAGAGATGAAGATAAAATTAAAGGAGGGAATGAGACCAATATGTCAAAGATCATTCAATATGAAACAAAACTTAGGCATCAAAGTGAAAAATGATATCAAAACACATGCAGGTAGATATCTTTAAGATAATTGAGGAATAAGAATAGATCATCCCTACATTCATAAGTATAAAGAAAGAGGAAGGATACTGATTTGTGTGTATTACATAGTACTAATCATTTCTTTTGTTATTGATCCTTTCTCTACACCACTTATTGAGGATATTCTTGAGGGTATAGTAGGGCATGCGATATATTCTTTCACGTATTTTTCTTAGGATGTCATCAAGTTAGGATTACATATGAAGATAAGGATAAAACCACCTTTTGCAATAGAATGGGGTTTCTTTTCCATACATATTTATGTCCTTTGGATTTAATAATGCACCAACAATGTTATTACTCAATGATGTCTAAACTTTTAAATACTTCATCCATAACTTTATACAAGTGTATCTCGGATTATTGAACAATATATGACATGGTTAAGGATTATTTTTAATTTTTTGTCTGTCATGTTTAAATGATGTAGGCATCTTAATTTATCTTTGAACATCAAAATGTTTATATTTTCTACACCATTTGATATTTTATTAGTACATATAATTTGTAAAGAGGGTGTTTTAGTTGATCCAAAAATATTACACTAATATTGGAATTAGAGGAGCCAACTAACCAAAGTGATGTGCATGGATTTCTTAGGCATAGAATATATTACAGAAGTTCATCAAATGTTATGCCAAGATAAATGTACCAATGGAATAATTGTTAAATGCTAAAGGGAATATTATTGGAGAGATGTGCAAAAACAATATTTTGAGTAGTTGAAATAAATATTGAATACCATGCCTATCCTTCACTTTCCCTCATGGATTTTACCAATTCATGCTCATGTAGATGCATCGGGGAAAAAAATTGGAACATTTATAGCCCATTCGAGAGAAGGTAATGTTGATCACCCAATTTGTTTCATGAGCGGGAAGATAACACATGCAAAATGAAATTATATAACTATTGAGTGTGAGGATTTATCTATGGTGTACGCACTTCATAAATTCAGAAAATATCTTATCACCAATACTTTCATATTTTATGATGATCATATGGCATTGAAGTGTGTAGTCAATAAGCTAGTATTAAAAGGTCATAAATTTAGATGGATTCTCTTATTCCGAAAAAAATTGACTTCTTAGTAATAGTTAAACTGGTAAGACCAATCTCGGACCATACCATATTTTACGCATAAATTCTGGTGAGTATGCATAGAGTATTAAGGACATTATACGAAATGTGAAATTATTTGAGATGCAACGTGTGCCCATAGATTTAGAGGATATAGTTGTATTCATGCAAACTTGTATTACACCACAAAGAATGAAGACAATGTAGAATTAAAAAATTTCCATACGTGTTGTGCCATATTAGTTAATTGGAGGAGACATTTACAAGATGTTCCATAGTGAATTATTATGATTCATCCTAGATCATGAAAGAGAGGTAATAATGGAAGAGGCACATGGTGGAATTACGAGAGGCCATTATAATAGAGAAGCTACCATGCACAAGATACTCCTTGTAATACTATGGTGGGAAACACTTTACAAGGATACAAAGGAGTTAGTCAGAGGCTTGTGACAATTTCAAGAGGATTGGAAAGCTAAGAAAAAGGGATAAAATTACATTACACCCCATAATATCTATAGAACCATTCAAAAAAAGGGTTATAAACTTTGTTGGACCAATTTTGCTAGCTAGGTGACGTACAAGATCACGGTACATAATCACTTACATTGATTATTTAATAAGGTGGGAAAAAGATATTCATGCAAATGATTTTAATCCTACCACAATTGTGTACTTCTTATGTGAGAACATTATCAGTATGTATGGTTGTCCGTTGAGCCTTACAAGTGACATGGGAACTCATTTTCTTAATGAAACAATAAAAATCTTGTAACCAAAGTTTATGGTAGGTCATCACAAGACATCTCCCTATAACACATAGGATAATGAAACAACAGAAGAATTCTATAAAATTTTGGGTCAAAAGTTGATTAAAATTTGTGATGTACAAAAAAAGGATTGGGATGATAAAGTATTAGTTGTACCTTTGGTGTACATAACTACATATAAGAGGTTGAACAAGACCGGAACTAGTCATTTGGTGTTTGGAACATAAGTAATACTACCTCGATTTCATGTTACCATCCCTGTGTATTGCGCATGTAAGACTTATGGATGAAGAATCAATAAGTGGGCACATTTACAAGTTAATGTATTTAGATGAATGATGAGAAATTGTGCAAAGTGGAGATAGAAGTTAAGGAAGGTGAGACAAAATTATTAACATGACATACACATCAAGAACAATTATTTTGAAATTGGGGATTGGTGCTCCTTTATGAATCAAATTTTACACACCACCCAGAAAATTGAGAGTGCATTGGTTGGGACAATTTAAAGTGATCAAGATTATGGAAATAGATGCATGTCAATTACAGGAGCTTTATGGTACCATGTTTCCTGGTTACTTAAATGGGAGTAGGATGAATCCCTACTATAAATAAGATATTTTTCATTATTTTTGAAATAAGGAAATATTGCCACTTAGATTATATTTACCTTTTGTTTTGTCTTATTGTGTTGTAATAAGCATGTTCACATCTTGGAGATGATGCATTTGTTGTCAAGAATGATGTGTAGAGGAATACACATAAATTTAAGTGTGGGGTAGTAGAATCTAAAACACGTGAGTAAGGTGCATGGTTTCACAATGGCGGATTATAAAGCACATGGTTGCACATGATGGTGGAGATCGTAAGTGGTTTTTTAACTCATTTTGGGTATCGAATTATTTTGATCAATGGTGTATAAGAATACTTTGTGGAAATGATAACATGTGCAATGGTGGGTAGGATAATGTGACGTAGGAAGTGCAAGAAGAAAAACTACTTATTATGTAGTATAGAGGAAGGAAATGTGTGCCATGAGAAGGCACACAAGCAAGGGAATGTATCATGGGTAAGTAGTTGCACATGTGTATGAAGGAATGCATAAGAGATTATGTATAGTTGAGGAAGTAGCTACACATCTCAAGGTTATCCATGTTTCATTGGGAAGGAAAATGTGGAAGGTCCATAGATTATGTAAATAAGTGGGAAAACAAGTAAAATTTGGAAAGAAAGCACTACCTACCACACCCACCTCATTAAATTCTCAAAAAAATGGAAATATATAAATAAGCGTGAGAAATAGTTATAATTCACCTTGTAAATTGATCATTTGTGCATTTTGAGATATCTTGTTAACCAATGTCATCAAAGGTGATGAAAATAGAAAAGCAGTATCACAATAGAACTAGAGTGCCTTCTATTTGGAAAAAGTGACGTCTAAATAGTAGAGTAGAAGCTCAAGGGAGGTTTGGAGCAGTGAAGTTTGAAGGAATTAGAAGTTAGGGTTCGTGCAAGGTTAGTCATTGAAACAATTTGTAGAGTTAGGGCATGGGAAGATAGGACAAATACCAAGTGCAAAAATGAGTGATTAAAGGGAGAATTATGAAGAATCAAAACCAGGAAGACATCTAACACCCGGTTGAGAAAGCAAGGGTTTGAGAAGCCAAATATTGAGTTAGGGAACATAAGTTCCAATATTTTAGTTCTATAATTTACAAGTGTTATTGATTTAAGTAATGTCACCCCAAAATAATGCACCCAAGGGTAAGGAGAATATGGAGGATGCACTAGATGATTGGTTCTTAGATATGCAATACCCATAAGAGGTGATCATCGGAAATGTCAAAACCCAAGGGATAAAACCAAACATATGAAATAATTGATCAAACATAACTTTAAACATTAAATTAAATAAAATAGATGACACTCGAACACAAATCTAACATGGAAAAACCTCATAGGGGTAAAAACCAATGACAAATAGAAAATTTCCATTAGTATGAGAAACATAGTACAATCTAGTAAATCTCCTTCCCTCACTTCTCTCCAAACCATTCACCCAAGGTGAATAACAAATATGACCCATGGTCATATTTATTTGACCCCATGGGTCACAAACCATATCAAGTGACAGGGGTATGAATAAACAACACCCCAATTTAATATAAATTAGTTAATAATTAACCAATTAAACATAAACACAAATTTTATATTAAATAATTAATAATATAACTTATTCTAAATTATTTAATTATAAACTAAGGTTTATAGGCACTTAATATTATGTTCTAACACTCCCCTTAATATTAAGTGGGGAACCATATGCCAACATTACTTGTTTATACAACATGATTTACAAATCCATAAACCATAGTGAAGGTTTAGGCTAGCATATCACTTTTGAAGGATTTATAACACCTTCATCATGCTCAAATTACCTTTTGGTACAAAAGGATTTGGAATCCATAAATCAAGTAGTGAATGATTTAGGATAAACATGATTTGTGAGACTACATCTCATAGTTTCTCATGGAAAAAATATCAACCAACATCTCTAGGAGAATTTTATAACACAAGGACCTCCTTTACAAATAGATGCAACACACTGGACTATACACTGTAAACTTAGAGTGACAAATTTACAAATATCATAGGGATATTTTTGTACAATGTTGTACAATTGGAGAAGAAGTATAAAGGAGAAGGAGATATCAATCTGACCAAAAATGAGGAGGTGACATTTCCATGCACACTCCCCCTCAATGGAAACTCTGAAAGACTAGGAATTACATAGAACTTGTATAATTTTACAGAACATAATGGCTTCGTAGACATATTTACAACTTGATATTCAATCTCATGATCTTTGGAGATCAATATCACTACGAGATAATCTTCTCTATGATAAAATACATATAAACCTCTATATGGTTCATTCTCGATGTAGAATTTTATTCATAACAAGATCAATTCAACAATAGCTATCATATAGAAGAGAATTTTTGTAGTTTCCATGTGTATCTCTTCCAATAGTTTCTTTAGTCACATGGATTCTTTTACTACTTCCATTGAACCTATATTCTCTTCCTTAGTAGAACAAATGGAGATTGTCACTTGTTTTTACATTTCTATGTAATGGAACTTTTACCAAAAAAATTGAACATGTATCAAGTATATTTTATATCTAGCACAACATCAAGCATGGTTAGAGTCACAATATCCATATAGACATCTTAATAAGCATATAAATTTTTACTAATTTTAGTTTTAATCATGTATAAAACTTACATTGATAAGCTTAAACAAAATTTATATACTAACTTAAATAATAATATGCTTAGTAACTAAACATGTTATATTAACAATATGTTGAGTAATTTCAACATATTAATCTTTATAAAATATATATTAGATGCAATCAGTATTGGACATCTCCAATACAAACACAAAGGCATCCTCAAGTGTCATTTGATATGCATATAATACTATTTTTAGTAATCATATACTAAATTAGAAATGTTTTATCAACAACATATATAACTTCATTATCTACTTTAGCCTTTAAATGATAATACATATAGACAATATATATGCAATAATGACCAAATCATGCTAGATTAATGAATATAACCACATTGATGAATTTTTTTAGGGATGAAATTTGTAAGGTCTTATAACATTATAGTGGACAAATTACATGGATCATGATGAGTTTACTTCAAGATAACTAAGGAAGAGTATTGGTGACAACTTCCAATGTTAGCACCCTTCACACATTTCATGAGATATAGTGGTAGAATAGAAACTAGGTTACGCTAAGATATGTCATACATGTTCCTAAAAATTAACATGACCTAGCCTTTCATGCCACAACAAAAATCACTTCTAATTTTAGAAAACAAACAAGAAGTACAAAACAAAACATATATAATACATTTGTTTGTATTCCTTCACTAGTAACATCTAACTCATTTATCTTATAACAAAATTATATTGTAATTATTCTGAGTTAGCTAAGAACAAGAAATCAAATTCAATATAACATCATCCATTGATACTTCTTGCATACACAAAGGTGAGGATTTTTTCACAGAAGGTATTGAACACATGATCGAGTCACGGGTCTCAGGGGCATAAACCTCTAGCGGTGTTGAGGGGAAGCACCCTCGCAGGGTTGGGGGTAGCACCCTTGTCGCGCTCCAAGTTGCGATTCAGGACCGAGGTCGAGGCAACGCCTCTCAACACCGAGCGTAATTTATAATTTACTCCTCCTTTGAAATTGACAAAAATCAACTCTTTGTGAAAAAAACATGATTATTATGACAATTTGTATGATCAAATTTTCAATAATAAATTAGGTTTTACGAAGGAAAAACATTACAAAAAGAATTTAGAAATAATCCCATGTCATTGTTTGAATTATGCTAGTCATATTTCGATGGATTTTCCTTATTCATGTCAAAAAATAGACGTGTAAAGCAGATATTTTAGACAAACAACATATTAGTTTGACTATAAGGAAAATTTCATTCGCAATACAAGTGAAATTATATTTTTAATTTTGCAAGAAAAATGACGACTTAGTCATCATGTCATAAAAATTACTTCACTTTAAAAAATCTTTCTTATCTAATATATATGACACTATTTGAACAAATTCCCCAAAAAGGAATAAATTTAATTAATAAATGAAAAAGAGAATACAGATAAAATGGATATTTAAAAAAATGGAGCAAAGCTCCTATTCAAGGGTTAAACAACTAGCTTAGCTCCGTCGATTTGGTTTTTCCAACTCGGCGTGTTGAGTTAATTGATGTCGTCAAGATGAGCTCCATATATATTATTTCACTTTCCATACATCAATTCGCACAAAGTCATGCCAACCACAACTTCGGCGCATAACATTGCCATACAACTCGGTGGTGAGCTCACAAGGGAAGAGCAGAGTTGATTGTCAAAACAAAATGGCAATATGTATGTGGTGAAGCCACATTATGACATATACACCCACCTAATTATAAACAAAGTCTTCACCCACTACATAAGCAACGTGGGAAAAAGTAACATAGGCGGCTACGCCTATCTCTCACATAAGTTCGCATAATAGGGGAAAAGTATTTTCTGTCATGTCGCCATTAGTTTTAACGGAATAGGTAACAACGTACTACATTGTTAACTATATAGGTAACAACATAGTACATTGTTACCTATTTCGTCAAATTTTTGTTTACGGTTTTTTAAAAGGAACCAGTGCCGTATTGTTTCAAACGTGAGTGCACAACAAGATGGTGAGGCATGGGAACTAGGGCACGGGGGTTGCTGGTTCGAGGCCTGCTGGGTGTAAGAAAAGACCACACTAGTCAAAGTTTTGGGAAGGTTCACGTTGACTACAAACCTGCGTGATGGATACGCTGATCGAACATTAACAAGAAATTTATTTGAGTCCCAAATACATTAACCACGCTGAAACCCGAGTTAACATTGTAAATTTAGAAATAATTGGATAGTTTCAATGAGTGCAGAAGTTGGAGCTCTACTTTACTAGCAGGGTTATGTACTCTCATAAATTAATAAACATAATGTTTCAGGGAACTGTGCATCCCCTTTTCCAAGTGTCAAACTCCCAAGTACGTGCATCTAATGAACACAATCTCCATGGTAGAAAAGTTTAGTTTTATGTGTGTAAGTAGCATTTGATTAAAGAGATTTAAGGCATTACTGGAAGCTCCATTCTTGGCACACCCAACAACCATACTACTCCATGAGATCACATCTCTTTTACACATTTTATCTCGCCACAGTTTGCATACATATCCAGTAAGGAATTCATCATAGAAACATCCGACTCGAACCCACTCTTAAATATAAAACTATGAAGAGAACTGCCTTGTTCCAGAGCTCCTAATTGAGTGCATCCTAATAGCATGCTCATCACAACAACATGATCATACTTGGATTTTTCCAATTACATTTGATGAAGGAGAATCAGAGCCTCATTAAGACAGTGATTCTTCGCATGTGCAACTATAATGGTAGTCTACGATCATGCATTATGTGAAACACTTTAATCAGCCACATTTGGTGTACAAGCAAAACTGTAGTTCATAAACATCCACCTGCGATCAAACTTAAGAGTATGCGAGAATGTATCTGTATAAGAGCATCCGGCAAGATACATTTGTGAAAGAGGAAAATGGCCTCGCTTGTGCTAATAGCCATCCTAAAAATTAGTACCATTATGAGTTAAATCATCCCTGCACTTAGAGATAGATCTTCAACCCTAATATCTCCTCATTTTACTATTTAAAAATGGTTCAACTGTCTATGAAAACAAACTACTGCCTGTTGCTGAACACCTTAGATGTGTGGGACTAAACTCCCATTACAAAATAAAGTGGAGCCACGTGGAGGAAAATGAAGCGGTATATGTAGAAGGAAATGCGATCCCCGATTATATTTGAAGTATTATAATATTTATTGCATATCATTTAAAACTATAGTGTGAAACAAAGGCCGTATAGCTAAGGTTTTAGATACATAGTTTTAAACATAACATTGTTTTAAGTGTGGCCACATAGCTATAGACTTAAATTTAAATAATAGTATAAATTTTATACTATAGTTTTTTTACAAAAATTTAATATAATCTTCTTATTTAAAGGGGTACATGGAAATTAAAAAATTGGTTTTACGAATAACAAATGTGATTTTTTTTTTTAATTTTACAGGGTTAGATAAAGATACGGGGATAAGGGTAAATTATGAACCAATAGGAAAAATTGATTTCCTATACTTTTTGAATCGTGTCTTCCGTAACTTAACTTGAATTTAACATTTTGATTTTATGTTCACCTACATACCCTTAGAAAATATAGTTTTAAAGTTACTTTATATTATATTTTATAATATAAAAAAAAACATCATACTATTAAAGAGGTCCCAAATAATGTTTAGACTATAGATTTTCAACTATACATTTTTAATATAAAAAAATATAATTTTAGGTTATAATTATTTTGAATAATATAATTGAAAAATTAAAATTGAAGTAAATTATGTTTATGGCCCCCTTACATGGTTACGTTATATATATCTTCCCCCCCGGGTAGATATAGATAAACGAAAGAGTATGGAAATCAAAGAAACTCAGACCCCAAAATTTATTGCCATGGCGCACGACACAGAGTGTCGACATGGCAAAAAGTCGCGCCCTTGGCGCAGGTAAGTGGCGCACGACACAGAGTGTCGACATGGCAAAAGTCGCGCCCTTGGCGCAGGTAAGTGGCGCACGACACAGAGTGTCGACAAGGGAAAATTCGCGCCCAAGGCGCAGGTAAGAGTGTCGACACAAACATGGATGCACCTTTGGCGCAGGTAAGAGAGTGTCGACACAAACATGGATGCGCCTTTATGGCGCACCTTGAGGAGCTTGACATTTTGAGCGGCCGACAGAAGCGGACCACGGCGTAGATATTCAGATGGCCATAACTTTTCACAGGGAGCTCGGATTCATGCAAGGTTGGACTTTTCGGAAAGCTTACGAGGTCCTCTGTCCAACTACGATTGGATATCTTTAATTGGGTGAGAAAAAATTCTTAAAAATGCAAAATACAATTCGCCACTTTTTGGGTTTGCTTTAGGGTTCTCACCTACCACCATAATGAGATGAATTAAATGCAACCTAGAGGTGGTTGGGGTAGATTTGGAATTCCTCTCTCTTTTCTCTCTCATTCTTCCTATAAATTGTAAGGAGGGGATTCTTTCTAAAGGTTGGACATTCTTGTTTTGCCCCTCCCTTCTTCTCTTTGGCAGGTGAATTTGTGGAGTTCAAACCTCCCATTTAAAAACTTTAATGCAACTTTGCCTCTTGGCATTTTGTAGTGTATTGTATCAATCTTTGGAGCAAATAAATGCATGTCTGTGGATGATTCTCAACCCTCTCTGTGTTCATTTGCATCCTCCTAATCTTTCACTGCAAAATTTGGTTATCTGTGCATGATCTTGCATTGCATTTTAATGGCTTGTGTTTATTGGCAGAGACAGTTGTTCTTCATTCCTCGGTGCATCACCTCTGTTAGTTTAGGTTTTATTTTATGCATCTTCTTACCCTGTCTCCTTGGAAAATTAGATTAGGTTTTGAGTAGACCCTCTGCATTTTTATGTGTGCATCTGAACAGAGGAATAGGAACCGGCCTTCATCCAGAGAGCTTTTCCGATTTCACAAGGTCCCACACTTGGGAAAAGCTCCATGTTATGCAATCGCACTGAGAGTCTCAACCCATTGAGTTGTAGACACTCGGGAAGTGCTTGTGATTCGCCATCAGACCCAGTTTTTGGCATGCCGGTGGGACGAAGAGGTCATTCCACAGATTTGAAGGAATTTTCAAGAAATTTGGACTAAAAATTGCAGGTTTTACAATTTCATTTTTCACCTTCCAGGCTGAACTTTGAAATCGATTTTCAAGGACTTAACTTGCTTGATACAAGTCAAAATTTCACCGGTTGATAGATCGGGGATAATCTTCAAAAGGGTATTCTTAGATTTTGAGATTTTGACTTTCAAAATTTCATGGTTTTGGTATTTGATTTGGGATTTGGAAGTCTAGCATTTTTGGGTTTTGGAATTTTGTCATTCCAAATCAAATTCCAAACCCTAAAATCTCAAATGTATAAGTCTTTTAAAATTTTGAGTTTAAATATTGTCGGAGTTTGGTGTGTAACTTGGCAAAATCTATCCTTTTGAGACTCATCATCTAACACATCGGTGACTCGAAGGGGTAGAATTCGGTGGTATAAGCGTGACAAAAGTTGCCCAGGGCATATGAAAAGAATTCAAACCGGGTCGATACTTGAGAAGAGGGGCTATTTTTCCACTTGCAACTATCACCAGGAGGATGAAGGAGAGGAAGAAGACCACGAAGATCACCATCTCCACCTAACTTAGGACTTTTCTACACCTCCACCTGGTAGACCTTTTCTCGCATCAACAAGGGTTCTCAGGCCAATCAGAATGGCGCAACCACCAAATCCCTTTGTCAATTTCACTGGCAGCAATCCACTTGCCCTCAATGCACAGAATCTAGTTCCAATCGTAGCATTGAAGAACATTCCATTTTCTTTGGAGAAAATCATACCACTCTTGGTGATCATGTCAAAGACATTGCTAACGTTTATCAAGATCCATGAGATAAATGAAATGGATGTTGTTGTCAAATTGTTGGCATCTTCATTCAAAGGAAGGCATTGCAATGGTTTAGGAGCCTTGGAGCTAGTTCTATCCAAAATTGGAATCAATTATGCATAGTTCTCCATGAGCCAGTTTGGAGAAAAGGGAGACAATTTGTCTCTACTAGAACAATTGACAACTATCAAGAGAGCTCCCAATGAGTAGTTGACTGACTTCAACTTTAGATTTCAAAGGTCTTGGGATAGAATTCCAGTGGCCGTTAGGCCAATAGCTAAAGGTGCTTTTCTATACTATCTTAAGGCTTTGAATTATGATATTTCTATGTTAATTCAATCTATGGGAGGCCTGACCCTACACGATGCTTATAGCATTGTCATTAGGGCTGAAAACCTGTCTTATTCAAGTGGTAAGTGGCTCCTGAGCCTCCCATGCCCTTGTATCCAAACTTAGAAAATCCAAGCACTAGTCAAACACCCACTTTGGCTCCTATTCCCACTCCTAGAAATCAAAGTTCAAATGAAACTTCTACTTCATCCTCTAGTGCTTCAAATGAACTCCAGGAGGTTATGAAACAATTACAGAACCTTGGAAATGAGCTGGTGACTATCAAAAGACAGCAAGCTCAAAGTGCTAGACCGTATCAGCCTCAAGCGCGATCCAGGCTAGGCCCCCATACCAACAAAATAGGTCACCAGCTCAGGCTGCAAATCAAAATCAAAGCCAAGTAAGGCCTCCCACTAATAGACCATTTCAGCCCTATAACCCTGATGTTGCATATGCTTCTAAAGCATTAGTGCCAGTCCAAAACAACATAGCTCAAGAGTATGATTGGTGTTTCCCATGCAATGAACCTCACAACCAATCTATGTGCTTTAATGGTGCTTTGAACCAAGCCTTGATGGTGACAAATACTGGCGTTGAGGGTGAAGTGAGTCAAGAAACAAATCAGCAACAAGGGACATCTCAGCAAAACACAGCTACAAATGATACCGCACTTGCGAATTGGCAAGCTGAGGATTTTTGTGGCATGAATCAAACAATTTCTCAGAGTGTAGCAGCTAACACAAGATCAAAGAAGAGGAATATTGGTGAAGGGAAGTCATTGGCTCCAAGTGATCTACAACCTTCCATCACTCCACAAGTTTTGGTAAGAAAAATGCAGTTCAAACACATGAGGAAGCCCAAACCAACTTCTAAACCAACTCAAATGTCGGTTGTTGCTTCCCATGCACAAGAAAGGAATGCACAGACTAAAGGACAAAAAAGAGATGTTTCATCCCCATTTAGCATCATTGATCAAATGAAGAAGACAAATGTGAATATATCAATGTGGGAATCTTTATCCATCCCGGCCAAAGAGATCTTCTACAAGCTGCCATGAATAATTGGTCAACTTGAACCAGCGAGTCCATATGCGAGAGAATGTCCTCACAAATGTTGCTCATCTGAAGGAAATCATGGAGGAAAACAAGGTAAATTTTTGAAACCCCCTCCATTCTATGTTTCATTAATCATCGGGGATAAATTAGTACACAATTGTATGATTGATTAAGGGGAAAGTAGTTACTGTCATGCCCAAGCAAATAGCTGATTTGGGTCTCAATATGAAGTCATATTAAATGGGGTAGTGCAATTGGATGGGACAGTAGTAGAAACCATGGGAGTAATTAAAGGTTTGAATCTTACCTTGCATACATGCCCCAATGTTACCGTTTTACAAGATGTGTCAGTGATAGATTTGCCACCACTCTTTGCCCTATGCTTATCAAGGGATTTCACAGCCAAAATTGGAGGCTACTTATCTATTGATTGGTCACACATGTTGTTGTAACAAGATATGGTACTAAGGTCACAATCAGATCCGAACCAATTGTAACCTTTCATATTGAGCCTCATACTCCAAGCCAAATCAATGCCAACTGTTCAACATTTGATCAAGAAGATTATCCAAACACAGATGAAGCCAACACCAAAGTTGGAAGCATTCCAGATTTGACTCTTGATGAATGGGCAAGCAAGGTACATGCTTTTGATCCCTACCAAGAAGTAGAAGAATCTGAGCTAGGAGTCTATTGCATACATGAAGAAAACTAGCCTATTCCTAGCATCACCAAACTAAACCATAAGGATGAAAATGAGGTATGGCAATTATTTTTTGATGGATCAAGGAGTAGGCAAGGTGCAGGAGGAGGAGCTATGCTTGTTTCACCTCAAGGCATCAAATATTATTGACTTTCCGTTTCAGTTTTCTGTTCAAACAACACAATTGAATATGAGGCGTTGATTCATGGACTTCATTGGGCCCGGAAAAAGGGCATAAAGAACTTGCAGGTGTTCGGGGATAGCGAGCTGATCGTCAATCAAGTCGAGGGAAGACAACATGCTACGAAAAATGACCTGCTGAAGAACTACAAGAACAGGGTATGGGACCTCATTGAGGATTTGAAGCTTTCAACATCACGTCCATACCAGGAAGAAAAATGAAGCCGCAGATAGGCTCGTGTGAGTTGGAGCAATGTTTGATGTGGTTGACAACATCAAAAGGAAAAAACACAGCCACATATCCATGTGATTGTGAGGCGAGTTCAGATTCAGAATAATAACACAAGTGGCGGTGTTTGAGAATGATCAACAAATCGTCAATTTCTTTACAAGAAGAGGCTGAATTCTCGGCTAGAAATCGGGACAGTTAGAGCAGCGGTATGGGGATCAAGTAGTGCGATTGCGGACAAACAAGCTTCCCAAGGGTTTAGTAACATTGGAGTCTATCTTCAACCCTAACGACCGAGTTCCGTAAGGAAAAGGCTAACATACTGAGTTCAAGAGAGAAGATTTGAGCCAATTCCGGTTGGGGAAGGAAAAACACTTCAAATTGGCAAAGTGGCCACTGAGTAGGAGAAATTAGATTTCATGCAACTTTGACAAGAATTTCTAGATGTCTTCGCTTGGAGCTATGAAGACTTGAGAGGTTTCAATCCGAAGTTGGCACAACATACCATAGAATTGGATCCAGATGCTAAGCCCATCAGGCAGAAGCAGAGACCAGTCAACCCTCACATTGAGCCCTAATGAAGAAAGAGCTAAACAAGCTAATAGAGGCAAGCATTATATTCCCGATCAAGCACTCAAGCTGGGTTGCAAACTTGGTTCCAGTCAGGAAGAAGAGCGGAGAAATCAGGTTGTGTGTGGACTTCGAGACCTCAACAGGGCATCTCTTAAAGACCATTACCCACTTCCTTCAATGGAACAAATATTGCAAGTGGTATCGGTTCGGAGAGATTCTCTCTCTTAGATGGCTACTTAGGGTATAATCAGGTAATGGTGAAGGAAGATGACCAGTTCAAGATGACTTTCACCACCAAATGGGACACATATGCCTACAAGAAGATGCCATTTGGTCTATCAAATCTTTGGAGCCACTTTCAAAGGGAAATGGATATGGCATTCAAGGGTTGATCAATAAAATAGTTCTGATATATCTTGATGACATCACTATATTCTCCAAAAATGTAGTGGATCACCTCTTTCATCTGAGGCAAGTATTTCAGAGGTGTAGAAGATTTGGGGTATCATTGAATCCCAAAAATGCATGCTCTTGGATCACGAAGGAAAAATTCTAGGCCATATTGTTTCAAAGGAGGGATTGATGATTGACCCAGAAAGAGTTGAAGCAATTCGAGCGTTGCCATTGCCAAGTCATAAGAAGGCTCTTCAAAGCTTCTTAGGAAGGATCAATTTTGTCACAGGTTTTTTCCAAACTTTTCAGCTCTCGTAAAGCCAATAACACTTGATGTTGAAGAAGAGCATGGCATTTAAGTGGACATCTAAAGGCAAGGCAAGTTTTGAGGCAATAAAAGAGGCTATATCTCAAGCTCCAACTCTCGTCAATCTAGACTTCTCCAAGGATTTCATGCTATATGCCTTTGGTGGTGGAGACACAATTTCTGCAATCCTAGCACAACAAAACAAAGAAGGATTAGAACAACCAGTTGCTTTCTTCAGTCAAGGCTTGGAGGAATACGAAACTAGGTACTCTTTCATTGAAAATCATGTCCTTGCAGTGATCAGGAGTTTAAAGAAATTCAAGCACCTAGTCTCAAACAACAAGATCCAATTATTGGTCTCTCATGCGGGAGTCAAGGAATTCCTTCTAAACAAGGATCTGAATGAGAAACGTGCAGGATGGATAACTCATGTCATGGAATATGACATCGAGATCAAGGTCACCAAACTAGTACGTGGGAAGGGACTATGTGAACAACTAGCCTTGAGTCAACAAGTTGAAGCAGGTGATGAAAAAGAGACTGTCTTGGTATTACAGGGTGGTCAAGAACAGGAAAATGATGATGTGCCTACTCCTTGTTGGACTCAGAGTATGATACACTTCCTACAGACAGGCCTATGCCCTCCAGAAATGAGCAAAGCAAAGAGGAGATACTTCAGATTACAAGCCATTCAATATGTGCTTGTTGATGGTGTTTTGTTTAAAAAGGACATCAATGGAGTTTTATTGAGGTGCATTGGGACGGGTCAAATTGAGAGGGTGTTACAAGATTTTCATGATGGAGATTCCGGAGGACATTTCGCCCCCACGAGTAACAGCTCTCAAGATAATGAAGGTAGGATATTATTGGCCGAAAATGTTTAGTGACTGCTATACATGGATAAGAAAGTGCAAGAAATGTGCACTCTTCACAGGAAAAGAAAGACTAGCAGCACTTCCATTGCACCCAATTTTGGTTGACCAACCATTTATGCAATGGGGATTGGACTTCATTAGGGTCATAAATCCTAACTCAAGCCAAGGCCACAAGTGGATTCTCATGGCAACGGACTATTTCACCAAGTGGACCGAAGCAGTAGCGCTCAAAGAAGCAAATGAGTCTAACATACTAGACTTTTATGAAGGAATA
This sequence comes from Taxus wallichiana var. yunnanensis, assembly GCA_018340775.1. Lineage (NCBI taxonomy): Eukaryota > Viridiplantae > Streptophyta > Pinopsida > Cupressales > Taxaceae > Taxus > Taxus wallichiana. The sequence continues at coordinate 79,799,040 of CM031242.1, forward strand.
GTGACCAGGTTTGGTGTGCCGGCCACTATCATATCAGACAATGCATTGGCATTCATAGGTTCCAAGATTACAGAATGGGCTATCAAGAATGGAATCTATTTGAGCACCTCTTCAAATTATTACCCGCAGGGTAATGGACAGGAAGAGTCCACGAACAAGAATTTGCTAAGGATCATCAGAAGGACTCTAGATGAAAACCAAAGGACATGGCATACCAAGCTAAAATCAGCATTATGGGCTGATAGAATAACACCAAAGAGGTCTATAGGTAGTTCTCCCTACAAGTTAATCTATGGGAAAGAGGCAGTATTGCCTATATCATTAGAATTACCAGCATTGGAACTCATGAAGCAGTTGGAGTTGTCTGAGTTCAAACCAATGGAGGCTAGGTATGCAGAGTTGATGGAATTGGAAGAAATAATAGAACATGCAGTTCAGATGCTTGAGAAGGATCGAGGCCTTCGTAAAAGATGGTTTGATAAGAAGGCAAGAGCAAGGACCTTCCGGGAAGGGACCTAGTCTGAAATGGGATGCGAGATCGGGAAAACCAGGAAAGCATTCCAAGTTTGATGCCATTTGGAGTGGCCCCTATATGGTCACGGAATGTAAAAGTAGTAATGCCTTCCAATTGTCTACATTAGATGGAGAACTCCCGATTCGGTTAACGGAATCTATCTTAAACATTGCTACTAAAAGGAAAAGGTTTACCATTGTAAATATTAGCCTAGTTTTCAATTCCTCTAAGTGCGTATACACATTGTCTTGTTGTAGTTAGGTTTCAATTTCCCTAAGTGTTTCGGCACAAGTTTTTTTCTCTCAGGTTGAATTTTTGTAGTTCAGTGTGCTCTTGAAGAAGGGGTTATAATATTAGGCTCGGGATCAGATATTAGGTTGGTTTCAAGTTATTGCTTATGACTCCATACCCAATGGATTGCTAAAAGGCCACTGATCTTCTACCTAGTAGGCAGGTGATCCCTTTGAGTCGCCAAATTGTTGTATATATCTTCCCCCCTGGGTAGATATAGATAAACGGAAGAGTATGGAAATCAAAGAAACTCAGACCCTAAAATTTATTGCCATGGCACACGACATAGAGTGTCGACATGGCAAAAATCGTGCCCTAGCGCGCAGTAAGTAGCACATGACATAGAGTGTCAACATGGCAAAAGTTATGCCCTTGGCGCAGGTAAGTGGTGCATGACACAGAGTGTCGACATGGCAAAATTCGTGCCCTTGGCGCAAGTAAGTGGCACACGACACAGAGTGTCGACAAGGGAAATTCACGCCCAAGGCTCAGGTAAGAGAGTGTCAACACAAACATGGATGTGCCTTTGGCGCAGGTAAGAGAGTGTTGACACAAACATGGATGCACCTATGGTGCACCTTCAGGAGGCGCAACATTTTGAGCACTGACAGGAAGCAGACCCTGGCACAGATATTCAGATGGCCATAACTTTTCACAGGGAGCTCAGATTCATGCAAGGTTGGACTTTTCAGAAAGCTTACGAGGTCCTCTGTCCAACTACGATTGATATCTTTAATTAGGTGAGAAAAATTCTTAAAAATGCAAAATACAGTTTGCCACTTTTTGGGTTTGCTAGGGTTCTCACCTACCACCATAATGAGATGAATTAAATGCAACCTAGAGGTGGTTGGGGTAGATTTGGAATTCCTCTCTCTTTTATCTCTCATTCTTCCTATAAATTGTAAGGAGGGGATTCTTTCTAAAGGTTGGACATTCTTGTTTTGCCCCTCCCTTCTTCTCTTTGGCAGGTGAATTTGTGGAGTTCAAACCTCCCATTTAAAAACTTTAATGCTACTTTGCCTCTTGGCATTTTGTAGTGTATTGTATCAATCTTTGGAGTAAATAAATGCATGTCTGTGGATGATTCTCAACCCTCTTTGTGTTCATTTTCATCCTCCTAATATTTCACTTTGCAAAATTTAGTTATTTTTGCATGATCTTGCATTGAATTTTAATGGCTTGTGTTTATTGGTAGGACGGTTGTTCTTCATTCCTCGGTGCATCACCTCTGTTAGTTTAGGTTTTATTTTATGCATCTTCTTACCCTATCTCCTTCGAAAATTAGATTAGGTATTGAGTAGACCCTCTAATTTTTTATGTGTGCATCTGAACAGAGGAATAGGAACTGGCCTTCATCCGGAGAGCTTTTCTGATTTTGCAAGGTCCCACACTTGGGAAAAGCTCCATGTTATGCAATCGCACTAAGAGTCTCAACCCATCGAGTTGTAGACACTCAGGGGTGATGTGATTCACCATCAATAGTTTTGGCATGCTTGGTGGGACGAAGAGGTCATTCCACAGATTTGAAGGAATTTTCAAGAAATTTGGACTAAAAGTTGCAGGTTTTACAATTTCAGATTTTTCACCTTCCAGGCTGAACTTTGAAATCGATTTTCAAGGACTTAACTTGCTTGAAACAAGTCAAAATTTCACCAGTTGATAGATCGGGGGATAATATTCAAAAGGGTATTCTTAGATTTTTGATATTTTGACTTTCAAAATTTCATGGTTTTTGGTATTTCGGATTTCAGGATTTCGGAAGTCTGGCATTTTTGGGTTTTCAGGACTATCATTCCAAATCAAATTCCAAACCCTAAAATCTCAAATGTACATAGGTCTTTTAAAATTTTGAGTTTAAATATTGTCAGGTTTGGTGTGTAACTTGGCAAAATCTAGCCTTCTCGAGGCTCATTATCTAACACATCTGGGGACTCCGAAGGGGTAGAATTCAGTGGTATAGCAGCAAAAGTTGCCCAGGCATATGAGAAGAAGAGGAGTAAGAGGAGACACAAAAAGGAATAGGAAAGGAAATTAGTCTAAGACACTTTGATATTACACGGGAGACACTGTGAGAATTCGCAGCAGTGGGACCAAGACCGAAACTTCATCAGGAAGGCCTAGAAGATGCTCACCTCCTTTCCCCCACATGGGATATATCGATGATGATTCCAAATTCATAAGGGCTAGGTCTCAGATTCCTATGGAGGTTGATGAATTATATTGTTGAGATATGTTGTAAAAATATGAAGCTCATGTTAGGACATGCAATATTTTGTATTTCACAATGTAGACTCACATGGAAGAGCTCGAATTCGAGTTGAGTAAGGAGGCCATTGATGAGATGAAAGGGAGGAAGGACACATCGAAAACCCTTCCAATTTTTGTTCCTACATGAATTTTAGATGCACAAGAAATAAATTCATTGATAGAAATGGCCAACAAAGTTACACACTAAAATACTAATAAAGGGACCACATTGTTTAACATGCGAAGGAATTTTGAGAATGTAAGTTAGAAAAATAAAAATATAGACTTAGAATTAAATAAATCTAAGAATAATTTAGTCGATGTATATAATATGGCATGAAAATTTATGAATAAAACTATGTGCTCATGTCCTGAAGTAATCGTAGAGGCAAAACTTTAAAGGGTTAGGGAAATTGAAAACTTGGAAGAGTTGGTGAATTTGTTACCAATAAGGGCCAATAGGGCACAATAATAGAAAAAAATTAAATTAGTGATGGAGAATCAAGGGAAGATTGATAAGAGGGTAAAATAATATTAATATCTCAAAGCATGAAAGTAAAGGAGGCTATGCAGAAGGAAGACAATATCTTCATCAAGTTCAAGGATACCTCAATTAGAGACACACACCTTGAAAAAGAGGAAGCAAGATTGAGAAACCTTAATGATTAATTATATACATGAGATAAGGTAGTGTGCACAAAGGTTTTGTAAGAGGTAGAGGACATGAAGAATTCCATCAAGAATAAGCACGACAAAATAGAAGCAATACTAGGAGATATGCAAGCTACAATGATGAAGGGAGTAGATGTTCTGGAAGGATTGGATTCTTAATAGAACATTGTATTTAATGAGTTATAGGAGAAGGATAGAAGACTGACCCTAGGAAGTATATCAAACATTGTCAATTCATTTCTAGGAAGGTTAGATAGGGCACTAGAGTAATGGAAATGGTTAGAAGAATCCATCAACGAATAATTCCTAGAACTCATGCAGATACCCTGAGCTAACTTTTGACTTCACGTGAGCATACATTATTTTTTACATATTATTTTATTATTAACATTTTTTATTCAACATTATCTACTATATTCCATGTATTCTTCAAAAATTATTATTTTTTTATTCATTTTTTTGGTATTGATGAGGAAGGACAATATGCCTAGAGTGGGGCAATTTGGGATGAGAAATTGACTAATTAGAATATATGTGTGAAGGTGAAAGGATGCACTTGAGGGTGCATGCGAAAGCATAACAAAATAAATTAAATTTTTGAAATAAGTGTGTGGAAGGATGGAAAGGAGTGATGAAGAAGAGTGTGTGAAGGGTTGTGCCCATGAACAACTAAGCCAATAGTTAGATTTCCAAGGCGAGGATAAAAATAGAAAAAAATGGGTTGACATGATGATCAAGGAGGACATAAAAATATACAAAAGAATAGATAAATAATAGGAAAGGATAAGAAATGACTTAAAACATGCATGGAGAAATATCTATTTATAGAATAGGCCATAGAAGTTATTTATAGTGTGTTGGTCCGAAAATATGTCGCTTTAGGCGAGATCTATGGATAGGACGAGCCAACAGTGTGCGGGGCATAGCCCCTCTTTGAGTCAAAGAAAGCGAAACCCGGTTTATTGCTATTCTACGGTGAGGAATCATGCAAGTCTCACAATATTCTGCCTTCGGGGGTTTGGGATCTCATCCCAATATGGTGTTTCCGATTGCGGAAAGAAAGGAATGGAAGAGAGGATGAAGAAAGATCAGGTCCGAAGGGAGAAAAGAAAAGAATTCCAAAGCGAGTAAAAGTTAGAAGGTTTATGTTTTGGGATTGGTAGTAGAGACAGAGCCAAACCTACTTGCACAAATGAACAAAGCAATACTCGATGAATAAATGACAATAAAACATAAGTAGATCCACAGTAACAAGCACCCGGATCTAACGTAAGAAAGATCCAATGCAAATAACACACGTATTCAAAGACAAAGTCTAAATATTGTATTAATAATTCTTTCACATACAAAAGCTCAAAGTCTTTTTCTCCTCACTTGTTTTTCATCGAAAGATATTCACTCATACCCAATACAACAAGTATTGGGGTATTTATAGAAGGAGGAGAGAAAAGAAGGCAAAAAGGAGCCAACCACCTATTTACAAAGATATTGACAAAATATCTACAAGGAAACACAAAATATCTCAAAGTCATGTTGACTTTTGACAACTTGATGGATGACATCATCCCATGGTGCAACATGGATGATATCATCATTCATGCCAACATACTCCAGATATTTACAAAAATAAAGTCGAAGAAGAGAGAGAAGAAGAAGAAAGAGAAGCTATTCATCGTCGTCATCCTGCGGCCGAAAGGGGGTAGCCTACTTTTGCTGCTGCTCAGGTGACGAGATGTGAAATTGAGCACGGTATTCCATGAACTTGCTGATCATGGGCCCTAGTTGATCCTGGGAAGGATCCTTGTGTCGCTCACTGATCACCTCGCAAGTCTCCCGCTCATCTATGAGCTTCTCTGGGAGTTTGGAATATTCTTTCTCTACTTCTATGAGGAACCCGATGAAGTCCCGACAGGCTAGTAGGTTATTGATGGACTCCGCGTCAAAAGTGACCTCTGGCCCCAGCCCTTGTGAAATGATCTCCTTGAAGATTTGGATGGTTTACTCAACTTTTCTTAAGGCGAAGGAAGGAGTAAGCAACCCTGGCGACATGTTGAAAATGATTTGTTCCATTTGGTGCATTGCGCCCGGGCTTCTTCCTTCACCTTATTGATCTTTTCAAGGACAAATTCCAGTTGATCCACCTAGTAATCCAGTGGAAATGACTTTATTAAGGGCCCAGGATGGCCGAAGATGCCGAACTTAACGGATCTTGATGAGCAGTCGAACATTTGTTGAAAGGTCTCATGCTACATCCTAGCATGGTCTAGCTCTTCTGATATGGGTCCTGCCAATGCTTGGAGCTCTTTATTCACCTTGTTGATGTTCAGATATAGATCAGAGAACTTGGTGATCAATTTTTCACTGTCCTTGAGGATTTGGCCCCTCCAAGCTAAAATTGCCATGCCCTGCTCGCCGATCTTTGCATATTCATTAATTTTATCCTGGCTCAGAGGCTCAGGAGTCTCGGTGGTAGTTGTGGGAGGTGCACTACCCATCTTCTGTAAGGCTTGGAGCAGATGTTTATTTTGCTCTTTCAATAGCCTTTTCTCTTCTTTTGTTTCTTGAAGCTTCTTGCAGAGGGCGTCAACTATAGATAGGGCCTCTCCTTGAAGGCTTTTAGAAGACGTCCCCATTGTGACTTGGGTCACTATATAATCTGTCAGAGATAGATCCTTTTTATCCTTGAGGGGATTGGGGTATGCGATCTCCATTACCCTCTCTCCTGAAGCACTCTGAGAGAAGCGCGTGATAGGATTCTTCTTCTTTGCCCCTTTGGACGGGATTACGGAAAAGTCCATCGGAGCGATGGGAACTTTCCTTTTCTGCTGACTTAAGTGCTGGGAGATCCAGGCTAGACTTATGGGAGAAGGGCCGGAAACAGAGAAGGGGCAACTGCAGTAGTAGAAGGGAAGAAAATGGAGACACTTGGAGGTGGCATCGAGAGGGAGGCCGAAGAAGTGCTCATGGGAGGAAGAGATACTGCAGGAGAGGAAGACATAGGAAGGGAAGAGAGCTCAGAGATGAGGGAAGAAATGGAGGGGGACAGGTCCACAAGAGAAGAGAAGATAGATGAAGAAGCGGGAGGAACAGTAGAAGAAGGGAGAGAGGACACGACCAAAGGAATGGTCGCTTGAGTCACTTGAGGAAGGGAAGGAGGAGAAGAAGAAGAAACAGAAGGGACCTCGGTAGTTACAGCAGTGCTGACATCCTGAGTGGATGGGCCTATTGGAACATCTTCTTCCGTTCCTTTCTCTGGAGAAGCCAGAGTTATGACCTGTTCGGGTGCAGCGGAAGGAGGACTTTCAGGAGCTTCCTCTTGAGAAGTGCTGGACTCACCCTCCTTACCTTTACCCTTGCCTTTAGGCTGCTATTTAGATTGAGAAGGTGCGTTACCCAATGGAGAGGTTGTGAAATCAACCCCGAGGTAGATGATTCCATTCATTCGGCACCAATGCTCTGTTCTGCATAGAGTTTCCTTGACCCTCTCCTCAATTATCTGAGGTGCTTTGGTCATATCAATTGCTGCAAAAGGCCAATCATCCCCACCTCGTGTTAAGGTATACTTGATCCACTTCCTCCTTAGTAGTTTGGTAGCCCTTGGGGATGATGGCTACCCCATACTGGATGATTTTTGCCAAGGCCAAATGAGAATGGTCTTTCCTCCTGAGCTCCACCTCATGATATAGGTCGATGTAGATATCCTCGATCTGAGGGACGTGGATTGGATCGAGCTTAGCCCTCGGCAGAAAATTTCTTGGGTCAAAGGTAGGCCTTGCTGGGAAGTCATGTTTCAGATTTAGAAGCTCCAGCTCTGCAAACATGTCCTTTGCCTTGTGGTGAGTAAGACATGTATATCTACCCACTGTGAGGGGGAAAGGAGTTCCACCCTTCTTTCTTTTTAGGCACTTTTCGTGATAAGTGATTAGCTGTCTTGACAGCTCTAGCAGAATCAATTTGGGCCCAGCATATCTTGGTAGTCTAGTTGGCTCTCCCAAGAAGTTAGCCGCTCTCAGATAAGTAAATGTGGGGAATTGGGTGAACAGGGCCCCCCATTTTAGTGGCTGCCATGATGCTCTTGGTTGTGCGACCGTAAGTCATATTCGGCCTCAACAGGCAGATGATGAAATAGAAAAATGCATCATTGATCTTGGTAAATTGAGGGATGCTATTCTCCAGCTTCAGCTCTGGATAGTATTCATAAATTCTAACTTGGGGCCAAACCCCACTCCGCATCAGAGCTGGATAGTCCCTTTCAGAAGCTGCAGCATAAACAACATAGGAATTCATGTAGAATCTCCCCGTTGTGGGGAATTGTTGCGATTGCTTGTTTCGATATCGGGCTTATAATTTCGCCAATTGAAGCGTTGATCAGGCACATTTTTGTTCATGGTTTCTAAATACTGCAACATCCATTTGTGGAAATAGTGGGTGTCAGGAAGCCCAAAGACCCCTGATAGGAACATGATGGTGTCACTGAGCTCCTCTAAAAAATCACTGCGGTGAATGATTTGTGGCCAACGGGTCACTACTTTCTTGTTCTTCAGATAGACTTCATTCATCAGTTGCATGCACTGATCTTCATGGTCGTCCCAAGCTTTGATACAATCCTCTCGACTGATGGCCATAAAGTGCTAGTGATGAGGAATACCAAGTATTATCTCGAAGTGGCATGCAGTGAGGTTGATTATGACCTCTCCCTTCTCATTTACAACACACCTTGTGTCTTTATTATATCATCGAGCAACCACCATCAGGAATTCATTATTAACGGCGCTGACTAGGATTCCCCAGGAAAAGTGCAGGACACTTCCTATCAGCTTGTCCATCCATGGACTTCTTGTGACCTTCTGAGTCCTGACCCAGAATTCCTCCATATCAATATGACCCAACTCTGAGTCTCTGATGTCCAGGTCACACTCGGCCTGGGAGTCGGGCATTCTGACCCTCTGATACTTATATTTCATTTCTTCCTCTGTAAGCTTGGCCTTGCCTTTGGATTTGGTAGGTCTCTTGCTTGATGTTGACATATGTTCTTCTGAGCTTAATTGCTGATCTGCAAGAATAAGACGTGAAACCCAATTGAAGAAAGCCATGTCAGCTGCTTGATTTTCCATTGAAATGCTTACAGAAGAAAGAGTTAGCAATTTAAAGGCCTCGGGGTGCATGGCGCATGGATATTGCAGATTGCAGAGCTAAATAGACAAGGCGCATAGGAAAAGGGTGTTGCAAGGGTTAAATCAGTGCCAAAGGGCGCATGGCGCATAGATTCTGCAGGGTGCATTCTTTGTTGTTGTAAGCACAAGTGCGCCTGTGCCATGTATTCATTTTATAAAGGGCGCAAATTATTTTCATGTTACATGGTATGGGTGCGCCAAAGGGCGCAGGAAAAATGCGTGTAACATCATATGTTCATGCGCCGAAGGGGAACTTGGCGCGGCGCATGGAAAGTCTGCACAACACGATGTTGTTGCGATGAAGGATGCGCCTGCGCCTTTTATGGTTTTGCACTTGGCACATAGGAAAATACTGCTGTATGGGCGTTGGGTGCGCCAAAGGGCGTAAGAATTTGTGATGTTGCACTTAAGTTTGATGCGCCAAGAGGGCGCATGGTAAGCGTTGCAGCAAGCGAGGGAAGTGCGCCATGAGGGCGCAACTGCTCTTTTTGTAACAGGCACGGTGGGTGCGCCAATGGCGCGACTGTTGATCATGTTGCAGGGGTGACAGATGCGCCAAAGGAGAAAAAAATTACAGTCTCCTTCCAAGCCATGACTTCTTCACTAAGGTGTCTTGCATATGGTTTAAGCTTCTTTTAAGGGGTCATTTCTTCAGGACAGAGTCCCCTTCCCAGCAGATCTAGAAAGAGGGGGGAAGGACATGGTGAAGGAAAGAAAAGATAGCAGCAGGGGGATAAAAACATGATTTCACAGTTTATATTAAACCCAAACAGCCAGCCAGCAGATAAAAACCAAAGCACAAAACACACAAAAGGAGTGAGGACCTCTTACCAGGATATATAACGATGAAAAAGTGCAAACGGGTCCACAAAGTGATTTGAAAATGACGGGGCAGGTGCACTGACAGGCTCAGAGAAAATATCACGTGATTGTTCAGGTGACAATGACAGCGCAGACGCGCCTATATATAGGCGAGGAGGCAATAAATGTGCCACCAACCTTTTAAGTGGTGCATGAAAAGTAGTGTCGACATATGAAAGCATGCGCACTTTGGTGCACCAAAATCCATGGAAACGCGGAGTTATGCGCACCTTTGGTGCACCGAGAGGAGTGTCAACATAAGATTATGTGCGCCTTTGGCGCACCAAAAAGTGGCGCAACAAAAGATATGTTGACAGGAAGGCACACGCGCCTTGGCGCACGCAGGGACACCTCAACATAGAGAGGCACACAAAAACACCTGCTAACACAAGAAAACATGCGCCAAAGGCTTAAAGGGGGTGCATCAACTTTTGATGTTGCATAGTCATTATATGTGCCCGGCCAAAATGACTGAAAATGACTAAGTTCGAAAACTAGATTTCGGAAAGGGATTTTGCAACGCTCCGAACGCAAGGGTCCCTAACGAGGATCAAAACAAAATTTCGGTATGGTTATCTCAGTAAAATTTCCTTGCCAATTTTACGGGATAACATAGTGCACAAAGTAAATATGAAAATTCCAAGTTTAAAGAAGGCTGATCATGGAGAAGCACATGATAGACATCTATTTATAAGAAGTATGAGTTGGAAAATAATGCAAACTATGTATAGGAGTGATCTAAAGTTATATTAAAGCATGTAAGTGGTGAAGGACAAGTTCCCACCCTATATATAGGTGTAGATATCCATGTAATAAGTGTGTGTGTAAGTGTGTGTGTGTGTGTGTGTGTGTGTGTGTGTGTGTGTGTGTGTGTGTGTGTGTGTGTGTGTGTGTGTGCACATAAGTTTGTGTTCCAATGATTCAATATGAGTAAGTTTGAATCAAGTTTGAGTCCATGTATGATTCCTTCCTTGTGAACGATTATCTAAATAGAGGTTTCATTAACCTATCATATTGTAAGGCATGATGAGTATATTGAATAAAAATCTCCTTTCGAGTTAATGATGAATTGTATTTGTGCATGATGTAGTAATTCATGTTCTTCATAGTATAGATTTGCATTTTTGTTAACCATGATGTAGGAATACATCTTGATAGTCAAAAACAAGGAGGGACCTAGTAGAGTTGTGTGTGAGATGGGTGAGCACTAAGGTTGTTCCTAGGTGATATGCTAATGCACCCGATTATATTTTGTTAAACCTAGACTACAACAAAACATTAATTTTCCTAATTTCACCATCGGTGCTTAATTTAATCTCACCCTGTTTGTTCAAAACTTCTCAGTCCGCATGGTTTGAAGTATTTTCTATCTCCCTGTATGGATGCGTGAAACTCTTTGCCTTCACCAGGATGTCATTTTTCATTCCTTTCCTTGGGTCATGGATCACGTTGAGCCAGGTATTGTTTACCATTTCTCTATCCATGAGAAATAATTTGTAATTTGGGCATGAATTCGGGGTTTCCCCTTCCTTTTATTTTTCCACAGTCATGTTTTCCCTGTCAAATTTTGTCCCAACATCCGTGGAAACGTGGTCCTTTCTGATTGGATGCGGCCCGGTGGGTCTTTTTGGTGAAACTTGTCACTTTTGTCACATTTGTAAAAAATGCCAAATTTGTCCCGAAGCCTTGATAGTTTCTGATTGGCTATTCAACAATATGAAGTGGCAAGGAAAAATTCTTACTTTGACCCTGAATATGGGCACGTGGCCATTGTTCAAGTTAAAAGTGGGGAGGCGGGTCACCTGGAGGATTTTGAATATTTTTGCCTTTTTATGAGAAGGAGAAAAGTTATAAAATGATCCACAACTCCTCCGGGGCCCACATCAAAAGTTATAAGCAGAGAGGTGGGTCGTCGGGGCATTTTGAGACTCTCATGCCCGCTTCTACTCAAATATTTTCCACGTGGAAGGCATACACTCATTTGATGATTTACCTCTCGGTTTGACCTTTCGAGTTACACCAAGGAGACACATGGAGGTTTCTGCTAGCTCTGCCCATGCTTAGAATTTTCAACGGCCGATGTAGCTTTGTTAGACCATGGGAATGTGGAGGACCTGCGCTCATTTGAGGATCCACCTTTGGGTCTTACCTTCACAGTTTCACCAAGGAGACATGTGGAGGCTTTCACTGGCTCCTCTCTATACTTAGACTTCTCAAGCAACTTTCTTAAGCTCGGGACATGTGGAGGTCCTGCGCCTATTTAGGACTTGCCCCTGAATTTTACTTTTAAAAGAGCACCAAGGGGACACATGGAGGTTTTTGCTGGATCTTCCCATACTTATACTTTTTCAAGTGTCCAGTGCAACTTTGTCAGACCCTAGACACATGGAAGGCTTGCGCTTGTTTGGGAGTCCTTCTTTTGAGATTCATACCAAAAAGTGCTGAAGAGACACATGGAAGATTTTGTTGGCCCTTCCCATACTTATACTTTTCAACACTAAGGAAACTTTCTTAGACCCTAGGCATGTGGCACCTTCCATTGGTCCTTAAACTCTTTCAACAACTTTGTCGAGCTAAGACACATGGTGAGCCCACGCTTGTTTGGGGTCTCCACTTTTGGGCACCATATCGAAGTGCAATGAAGAGACATGTGGACGATTCTGCTAGCTCCTTTTTATACTGAGACTTGTTCAATGGCCGGGTAACTTTCTTGGGCCTAGGGCATGTGGAGAGCTTGCACTCGTTTGAGGTCCCACCTCTAAACTTCATCTTTGAAGCTATGCCAAAAGACACGTGGAATCTTCCATTGGGCCTTTCCAAACTCGAATTTTCATGGAATCGGTACAACTATCCAAGGTTTTGAACACATGGAAGGCCCACGCTTGTTAGGGAACCTGCCTCTGGACTTCACCTTTGTATTTGTGCCAAGGAAACACGTGGAGGCTTTTGTTGGCTCCTCTTTGCACTTGGATGACTCGGACTCATAGCACACGAATGCAGGTATCCATGTGAGGGAAATCATTTCTTAAGGTGTATTATAAGAGGTAAAAAGGATTGCGTGTCGAGATCAAGCCGATGGAGCCACTTGAAAATGATTAAAAAGGGATTTCCTACACGACAGAGTAAAAGAATGATTTAGAAGGACTATCAAAGAATTATGATATGGCATCCCAGTCATAGTTGAGGGTCTGAGAAATGTGATCATTCGATGACTTATCCACTGGAAACTTTGGGTATAAATTTGTTAAACATCACTTTCTGGGACAAACTTGTAACAAGCAAAGGATTCCTCAAATATTCTTCTTTTGGGGGAAAATTTGGGATGAGTGAGTGAGTGAATTGTATAAATGCAATGAGAATACTCTTGCATAGGGTTGGAGGTTAAATTTTTTGAGAAATTTTGAGAGAAACCATTTTCCCAAGAGACCATCTGAGAGACCAGTTCATTTTCCTATGTCTTTGGATTCAATCGCGTCAAGGTGGTTGCAAGTGTACAACCATTGATAGGCTCTGAGATTGTTTAAGAAAATTTCCCTGTTGATGAATCTAATGAACTTTGAATGACTCTGTGTTGATCATGTGCATTATTGTGTTTACTTTTATTTCAAAATGTTTTCAAATAGTTTTTCTTGTTCCTATTGTAATCTTATGTTAAAATCTCTCTAAGTCACACAAGATCTCATCCATGTGTTAGTATTGTGGAATTTGTAATTTCATTATGAGAAGAGCCTTCATCTGGTAATGAAATAAACAATTTAAAATCACTTTACTCTCACTATGTTGATAAAGATTATTTGTAAGCCTATGAGTGTATCTTAGGTATGATGAACCAGGGATTTATAGAATTTAATTGAGTCTTTAGCATGAGCCTTTGTGTTGAATTCTCGAAGAGTGTGAAACCGTGCATCTCTGGGCCTCCACTGATGCACACCTTCTAGTTGAAGGAATATCTTGGCTGTTCTAAAGCATTTTGTTTGTGAGTTTCTAATTTTTGTAAAGGCTCTCAAAGATATAGTACAATCTACTCTATCTTGCTTAACTTCCCACCAATAAATTTCTCAAATGATGAATCCTACATGAACCACCCCTGTTTGTACTATGTATCCACAAATGAAAAAATTCCATTGCCAAAGTATGTAGGGACAATCAGGATTCATTTATTGTCTTTAGTAACCCGAACCTTTGTCTAGGAAACATCTCCACTCTCTAGTGTGACAACTCGTGAGAGTTAGATTGTGTTGTATTGATCATATTTCCTCAAGGTTCTCATTAACATTGTGCGAGAGAAGGGTATCTTGATGTCCTTCACCAATATGGGTTATAGAATGGGTCCTCTCACCCTAGTTGAAGGCACAACCTAAAGTAGTGGGGGTAGATCAAACCCTTAGTGAGGTGCTATCCACTTCTCCAACGCCTGAGTGAAAAGACCCAGATGAATCTCATCTCCAGCTATAAAAACTCATATCATGGTCTGTCTGTCTCTAAGCATCTTGCCAATTTTGTGATGTTGTTTGGCCCCCACGGGAGAATCAATTTGGATACCAACACCGAAGTGGTTTGTTGTCGGGGACTATTTTTACACATGCATACACATACCGACCCTGGTAATGTTTCTTGCATGATTCAAGTACATATACATTGTTTAAACATCATCCTTTGTTGAGATCTGTAAGATTTGTGTAATATTACATGTGCATTGTGTAGTATATCCAATTTCTAGTGGTTATTGGACTAAATTTGCATCAATAGTGATAAAGTTGGGTAAAGGATGGTCAGATGTTAAGCTTTACAGAAATTAAACATTGATACACACTTGGTAAATTAATTATAGTGCATCTGCATAACTAAGGTGAAAATCCTTAGTGGCGACTCCGTGTTGATTTGAAATTTTAATGATTACTAGTGCCTTAACCTATGTCAAGTGAGATCTGTCACTAATCTGTGCAAAACTTTGGAAGGAAGAAGATCTATCTTCACTAGGGACCCTACTAGAAAGTTATTTTAATCGAGAAAAGAAAATTCGAAGGAAAAAAATTTTGGAATTTTTTTGGAGATCAAGAATCAAAAAGGAGATATCAATCTTGAAGGGTGATCAACTGCGTGGCTAAATATTACCATACATCTTCAAGTGATTTTGAACCGTGTTAAGTGTTTAATCTTAAGCAGTTTGGAAGCGAGATTTTTTTGGCTTTGGAATAAGGTTCTTATAATTTTCAAAATGTATTTAAGATTAAACTATACATAACTAGGACAAAATTTTAATTTGATTTGGGAAGCCAACATCGATCTGCCAAATAATAAACATTATATGTTTATGTTTTTTACGTGCTAGCACCACTAGGCTTAATTTTTGATTTGGAATAAGGTTCTCACTAGTTTTGAAATATGTTTAAGTTTAAACTATGTATATCTGGGAAAACTTGTTCTTTTATTGGTCCATGATCCATGATTGTCTCTTCACCCTTAGAAAAAAATGTTTTTCCTTATAAGTAAAATTTGAAAAATGATCACAAGATTACTACGAATCTTTAAAAACCTTAAGGTAGTTATTTTATTCCATAAAAATTCATAATACATTGTTGGATTTGGAAGAAAAATATATAATTCAAATGCCAATGGTGCGTTTGAATTTTTCAATGATCTACATATGTTATTGTGTTCTCTTGCATGTTTCAACCATGTACATAATTTAGTATAAATTTTCAAATCAGTCTTATAGTTTCCATCAAATCTCCAGTATGTTGGGGTTTTGAGAGTAATTTATTATTTGACCTCATGTGACAAGAATCTCACGTCATTGATCAAAAGTATATTTTTTTCACCATAGACATTACCATAAAATTTCTACTATTTGCTGATTGGTATTTGTTTTGAACTTACATTGTTGGCATCCCCAAATGAACTTGAAGTGGGTATCTCATAGCCAACTAATTTTTTTGATGAACATGTACTTCACCATTGTTGAATCCATAAATGAAGACCATAAGGAAGTGTCAAAATATTTTGATGTTGTACTTATCAAGTGAGCACTAAATTCTCATTCAAAGTATTTAGTATTCCCAGATCTAAAATTTGGAACCATATTACGAGGTATTTTTTTGTTAATACTATAAATTTCAAATAGAAAAACTTCAACTCCATAAACTAGTAATTTCGAGGCTTCAAAATTGGATCGATAAAAACAACTCAAAATTAAGGTAAGATTCCAAAAGTGATTAAACACAAGTCAACATAGTATTGTGATGATATTTTATTTAGGTAATTCACACAAAAAACTTATAAAAATTTAATATCAAGTCAATCACAGTGAAGATATAAATACTGCAAACTTTTAAATTTGTAATCTCAACATATAAAATAAAGAGTGACCAAATGATTGTATGAATGAATATAATTGTAATTTTTTTGAAATAATTAATAGTTATATAATTTTGATTCTTTGTAATTTTTGATGCCCTCGGCAACATTCAAACCACGAGACAATATTGTTAATCAACCACCTATATTTGGAAAAAAATCTCCATTGGATTTCTTCCCCACCATAAAATTTTCCATAGGGTTTCCCTTTGGTCCTATTGTAATACATAATGTGTATGTAGGGCTGAAAATAATATCCCATCTATTCTAAATATTTTGGAGATCTTTTCTTTGTAATTTCTTCTACCAAACAACAATGTACTTTACCCAAAAAATAACTCATTTGAGTTCAACCACTATTTCTTTTCAAATCGTTAATCAAATTTTCAAATTATGTGGAAGAGAGATAGCTAGACCAAAATCCCACTTCACATCTTGCTGCTAGTATCTTTAAAAATTGCTTGAGCCCACATCACAAGTTGATAGTCTCCTTAGAAAAATTGATTTCTAAATCCTTATGGGATTGATTTTTATCATAGAGCAAACCCTCCAAATATAAAATAATTAAATAATCATTTTGGCCAACTGCACATAAGTATTTTTTCTCAATTTCCCACAATTTGATATTAACCAATTCAAATAATCAAAATTTCAGTATGTTAACACTTACTAATAGAGATTCCATCTTTGATTCCCTTGCACTCCCCCTCTACAAGTTCTTGTGATACACATTCTATTTAAAAAAATAGTAACCAGATTCAAAATAAATTTTAAGTCAAAGTAAAAATTTACTTGATACAATCTGACTTGCTTTTATACAATATTGCATAGATGAAGTTGTAAATGCATATACATATTACATAGATGTAGTTGGACTTTGTTTGTGTTGACAATATTTGATGAGCTTAGCGACCGCTAATGGCCAACTGCACAAACATTTTTTTCAATTCTCGCCGTTTATTTTTAACCAATTTTAAAAACATTAATCAATTGAAAATAAATACCATGTAAACGTAATTAAATTCATTATATAACTTGCTTCTATTGAATGAAAAAACATTTTATGGACAATATTACATAGATATTGATGTATATTAATGACTATTATGCCAACTGTTATTTCTGAGGCAGTGATTGGTATGACATTCTTTGATTAGCTTAGCCACCGCAAATAGCCAATTGTATAGAACTAATTTTTTTATTGTATGGAATTTAATATTAACCAAAGTAAAATTTTTTTACTCAATTCAAAATAAATATAATTAAAATATGTATATTAGCATCACTATGGTGATACATATAACAAATAAACTATGTCACTATAGATTCGCATACAATTATGAGTGACTTATAAATGTTTTTTTTTATAATGCTACATGACTATTATAGCATTTTATGTCCGCATGCGTTTGTGCATGACGTGCTAATAACCTCCACATTTGGCATCAAATCTGAAAAATAAATTGAAGTTTTATTCAAAATCTGTAAATAATGACAATAAAAAACTTCTTGTTGTGATACATTTATAAAATGATTATTTCCCACTCATCATTCCTAGATTCAGTGGATGGATTGTCAGTGACATATTAGGTAACAAGTTGAATTGGCCACAACATGTTAAGAAAGAAATCATCTTCTTTGTTTGTATGTGGAGAGGAAAAGATGATGTCTTCCTCTATTGTTTGGTTCTCTGCATAAATATTGTATGTATCAGTTCAAATGCATTAAAAAATTAAATTTTTTAAAGTGATTTTAATCAATGTACCTTTTTTCAAATGACAATGGTAATGTTTTAAATAAAATTCTTGATCTTGTGATTCAATAATAAAGACCATAGGTAGACTGAGTCAAGAAAATCCTCCTACAATGCAACACTAATGCTTGTAAATCACTATAATCGAGAGAATTTTAGGAACTAAGGCAGTGAACATATGATACTAAAACCCATAAGATCTCTTGTAAAGAAAATGATGTGTATTTTTCATAGGCCCATTTAACTTCTTGTCACAAATTACTGCAAAAGTTGGTCCATCCAATCCATTGTGATGTATGCTCCATCCCCATCATCAACATCACAATTGTGCACATTAGGTATTGTGTATATAAGACATGAGCTCTTAATGATGCCATTTTTGTCATACAATATGTAATAGCCTTCCACATTTGATTCCCCCTATCTTTAACTTTTTACATGTATTTTTTAGTGTCTCTCTTAATATTTTTGAAGGAACAAGTAAGAGAAAAATAATAAAATAATTTAGCTGGCTAGATCCGACAAATCTAAGCAAGTCAATTATTACATCAAAAGTTATTACATTAGACAAATTACAAAAATCTGTGATCACACATTCTACATTGAATGGATTAGTTAATGGAATAAATTATATTATTGAATGGAGCTGGAAGGGATATGCACATTTATAGGTAAACTCATCGGTGTCTTCCATCCTTGCTGGAATTTATTATTCCATTGAAATCACATTGTTTTCTATAATTGTTTGAGCTACCACCGGGAGAACCTCTGACACTTTAGCATCAATTTTTATTTTTCTCAATTTTTCACTTCCTCTAGAATTAGCTTTTCTTTTTCCTTTCTTCTCTTCTCTCAAGAGTACACACAACTGGAAGCAATGAGATTCACATAGACCAAATTTTTCAACAATATTATTTTTCGTGTATTCTTCCATACAAGATTACCTGGATATTTACTTTTCATATATTATAGAAATGTTCCTCTCATTCTTCTGCCATATTTTACTCTTTGGAAGTAAGAATAAAAAGTCTCTACTATAACCCATGCTTTAATAGAGTCAATTATCCATACTTTCTCTTCTTGCACTTAATCTACTAGAATTTATATCTCCTCGTCGGTTCTAGAGTTTTGTAATTGAGTGATATCTCCTCATCGAGTTAAGAGATATTTAGAAAAAACATGTGGGTTATTATTAGAAAATGCCAACTATTAGGAATTACATGTAAATAGTGAAGGAAAAGTCCCACCATGTGTGTGTGTGTGTGTGTGTGTGTGTGTGTGTGTGTGGGTGGTGTATCCTTATATTTCCTAGTTCTTAGATCTAGGTCCCAAGAAGTTCTATGTTTTAATTGGTGACTAGTTATAATTCGATTCGAAGATTATGTATATTTTTGAGTTTGTAGATAAGTTTGGTATGCACGCATGGTCCAACACCTGGTTGTAGAAAAATGTGATGTAATAGAAACTCTTACTATGTAATCAATTATGTTTTTCTATGAATAATTATATTTAGGTAGAAAATATTACTATATCTAAATATGGATCTATGGGGATACAAATGCTTCTAGTAAATTTTTATGTGGAATGACTTCCTTATTATATGTGTTTCCAAATTGCTATGTTATGTTAAATTTTGTGCATGTACTTTTATGAATATGAATTCCTAAAATCTTGGTAAGAAAACAAATGAGGGAATTGGTGGGTGCATGTAGTTTGTGTGAGCTTTTAGACTTGTCTAGATGAAGTGTTAGAGAACCTATCTAATTTGGAAAAATGTAAGACTATATTTTGATTCTAGTGCTAGGACCTCTTTTTAATCCATTTACCGAGGATGTTGCATGTAGATGGTGTTTCGATTATCTTTGGAGAATAGTGAGATCTGAATACATCACGATCGGGATGTGTTTTCTCATAAATATAGTATTGGACTGTATTTTAATGCGTGAAATTAGGTGGAAGACAATATCTATGATTCCTAATATGAGACGTTCTTAAAATTTTCCTAGAAGAATGTACCACCTTTGGTTGGAAGCCTATGTGGATGATAGATGTGTCGGATAGGAAGAAATCAAATTTGGAGATAGGAAAATTACCCAGAACTCTATTATTTTTCGTCCCATGGAAAAGAGTTATAGATCGTTCTTGAAGGTGTGTTGTGCGCTTATACCTTAGAGTATACACTTTCGACATACTTATTCCTAAAGGAATAAGATTTTTTTATAAACCAAAAGAATATTTTTACACGCGACACCGTTAACTATTAAAATCTTGATGGTCAAGTGGGAATGGAGAATCTACCGATGGAAATATAAAACCCCACTACTTGGAGGGGTGGTAAGAAGGTTTGGGAAATATGGTGGTGATCCGGGAAGAAGAAAGGGAGAGAGAAGAAATATTGATCAAATATAAAAATACAAAAGAGAGGATAGTTCAGAAGCATTAAGAATGAGGGGAATGATGAGTGTCAAAAGTAGTAAAGAAACAATAGAAGGTGATGGACCAAAAGATCATAGATTTATAGTATTAGGGAAGTGTAATAGGGATATCCTATTAAAATTCAATGAGAGTAATTCTAAGGAGATAATGAGAACCACAAACATTTATCTAACTCTTCATATCCACCCGGCCCTTATGCAAGGTGTTCAAAATCCAAAGATTGTTATAGAAGACCATCATAGTGAATATGAGTAGGAAGGTAATCAAGTATCACCACGCTAGATTGGGGATATAGGTAGGCCTATTTTAGTATCATCTGAAGAGGTGTAAAATATTAAGGATATGCTCATGGAAGTGCAATAGGTGACCGTGTTTGGACAAACTATTTTTGGAGATAATTTTACAAGCACTTCATTAGGACAGAGTGTTTGTGTGTAACCCACTAGAAGTAATCTTGTAGGTTCCACGATAACACGAAGGTTGGTTTCTAGTTTACCACAACTATAAAGACATAAGGAAGATCATGTAAATGGCCATAGATTATGAACAAAGGTTGAAGGTTTGGATTAGATTCTACATGATGGGAATCCCGGTGGAGTTTCGGAGTTCGAGGATATGGCCCCACTTTAGAGGAAGGGACACATCAACCATCACAACAACAATTAAAACCTCAAAAACCTTCACTTACGAGAGTATAAAGGTGTGTAATATGCGAGTTGAGCATGTGCATAAGTGTTAAATTTTATGGATATTTAAGGGAATATTGGATCTTGATAGGAAAATAAGTCAATTTTCTACCACACATAAATTGTACGCACACAGTTGGTATAATAAATATTATCCACATCGAATGTAGTAGATTATAATGTGTTGTGCACTTCCTCGTTAGCTAATTTTCATATCCTTGAGTTTCAAAAAAATTTATCGTAGTGAAGGACATTAAATAGGGACTATTCGAAAGTGTAAGGGAATAAGATGCACATTTTAAGACCTTGTTGTCCAAGCTTTCGTATGATATCCATCGAGCTAGTATTCACAATGGTTTATAGGAGGCATACACAATTGATTGATTTCACAAATAATGATGTGATAAAAATAGTGATGGAATAACAGGAGTACCTTGGCATGATGAGAGGACACAAAACACTGTAAATGATGATTTGAGAGTGATAAATTGACTATGGATCTCCTAGGAGGATTTTTGTATACAAAGATCCTTAGATTGATGTGTGCAAGCTTTGAGGGATATTTTTGATGTTGTTGTTAGGATTCAATAGTTTATGGAGTGGTGTGGATTCATTATTTGACTCAACAAAAATGAAACACTTATTTCTCTAAATCGCACTTATTCCGATCGAGAAACAAAAATAAAGCGCCAATATTGGAACTGAAATTACAAGTTTGGGATTCAAAAATGTTAAATATTAGAATTATCGGACTCAAAAATCATACATATTGGATTCCAATATCGAATATATTTGAATCCATAATAACATATATTTCTATCCAAAATCACATATATTTGAATTTACTACACTCCAAAGCCCATATAATGGAATCCAAAAATAAAAATATTGGAATCCAACATTGATCTACAAAATAATAAAAAACACATGTCTTTGTTCTCAGTATGGGCTAGGGTATAAGGCTTCAATTATTCCTTTGGAATAAAGGTTCTTATCAATTTTAAAATTTATTTAAGATTAAACTATGCAGTTGTTGGAAAATCATTTAATGATTTTAGGGAATCCAACATTGATCTGCAAAACCATAAATATAACATGTTTCGGTTTATATGGGATGCCAGCCGCTACGCTTTAATTTTTCTTTGGAATAAGGTTCTTTTCAGTTTTAAAATGTCATTAACATTAAAACATGCAAATTTTGGGAAAATATTTTAATAATTTCATGAAATTTGACATTTTTCTGCAAAACATTAAACCGACCATGTTTCCTTTTTATACGGGCTAGCAGTTGTTAGGCTAATGAATTTTGAGAGATGTGAGACACTTCCAGGTTCATTTACTATGATGTGATTTAACCTCAATATAACTAGATAATTAAAGAAGATATTTTGAAGAAACTAGCAGAGAGAGTTGATCCAGACTATGAGAATATAATTAAATGTAATCTGACATCTGATGCGCATGGTAGTGGTGAAAACCACCACCGGGCCCTTCCTTTGAACTTGTATTTGAAAATATTTTTTTCCTAGCCCGATGATATTTGGCGGTGGAAGAAAAATTCGAACTTCATTATCTCCTATTCAAACTCCCCGCACCTCACTCGCCGGATGCAATCACTATCATCCCTAACTCAAGAAACATGAAAAGTCAAGAAATATTCATGCATCTATAGTAATTTTTAAGGGTTTATAGACATAAAAATAACCCTACAAAAATTAAATAAATGTGTTCCTTAAAGTGGAAATCTGTTGAGCTTAATCAATGGAAGATAATCTTGATAGGTTTTCTTTAGTGAAAACAAATAAATCATTATACTAAATGAGGAAAGTCAAAATAAAAGAAGAATCATTATGATCAAGTGAAACACAACTGATCTTATCAACACTAAAAATCCTACAAAACCTAAAGTGGAAATAAGTAAAAGACTCCATAGAAAGAAGGAAAGATGCCTAATTTTAATTCTGTCTTGCTTCAATTTTTAAAAAAAATCTACCTTGGAGTGGCCCATTTGACTCTAAGAATAATATTATCATAACCATAGGCATTGAGATTATTTGATAGCTCTCTAAGAATGCTCCATGTTGATGAAATAAACAAAATCAAATCCCATTCTAATCCATCTTCTAATCCATGGCCACGTAGACACATGTGATGTGTCCAAAAACTTGAAAATCTCATCCAGATTGACATCCATTGTGGTCCTTGGAAAGAATGGTAACTCGAACTGAATTTTCATTATTTATGTGGTGCATTTTGTTTCTAGAGCTTTCCATGCCTCCCCTAATATTGGGAGGTTCCAAGTACTAGAGGTAGTAGAAGCCCCTCCAATGATGCTTCTAGGAGGTGAGTCCTCGATGGTTTTAACCCTTGTTAAGGTGTATTTGGCACATTGGAGATCCTTATAAAAGGGAATTTTCATGTGTATTGATCACCCTTCTTACTACAAATACAAAAACTATGAGCACCGCATTGCCATTGGAGCGATAGAGCTCGGAAATCACATCTACGCTAGAATTGGAATCGCCGACCTTGGATCTGGTAGGCGGGGTCACTCTAGTGGGATTCAAGTGGAAAGTGATGTTTAAATTTCATAGCTCACGATGCTCGAGGCACACTTGTTAAAGCATGCTTTGGCCAATTTTTTTATGTGTATGGTGGTGGTGCAAAACCACCTTCCGGCCTTTCTTGTTGAAATTTTATTCAAAAATATTCTTCGCTCAACTTGATGATATTCAAGGGTGGAAAAATGAATTTCAGATCTTCATTATCTTCCTATTCAAGATCCTCACATCTCACTCTATTGGACGCCATAACTATTTTCCCTAACTCAAGAAATGGGAAAAGACAAGAAATCCTCACGCATCTAGATTAAATCTAAAGGGTTTATAGACACACAAATCACCCTACAAATAAAAATAAATAAATATCATGATGAGAAAAAATGTCAAAATGAATTTTAAAAATTAAGATTTGATAGATTTTCTTTAGAGAAAATAAATAAATAATTATACTAAATGAGGAAAGTCAAAATAAAAGGAGAATCATTGCGTTCAAGTGAAACACAACTGATCCTATCAACACTAAAAACCCTACAAAACCTAAGGTAAAAATAAGTAAAAGATTCCATAGAAAGAAGGAAAGATGCCTACTTTTAAGTCTTCCTTGCTTGCATTTTTTTAAAAAATATTCCTTGGAGTCGTCTATTCAACTCGAGAATAAGATTATCATGACCATAAGCATTGAGATTATTGATAACAAATCATATGTGCTAAACACATCGATAAAAAATCAGCTTTGAGTCCAAAGGACATTTCATTATTTTCAATATCTCAGTACAATCTTATAAGGTTACATGCAATGGAAAAAAGCCTCATAAGCTTATATAATATACTGATTATTTCAATAGTACATCAAGTACAATTTATTCCATAACTGAAATATAAAAAGAACTCAAGCAAGATCTGAAATCAGCTTGAATCCCTTCAAATTCTTTCCTTTCCCTTATCTCCAAGAATGGCCTGTATTTTCCACAAAGGGTCATCTCAAACTGAACTAGAAAGGATTTCCATTTTCATATATGTAGTATTCTACAAATGAAAACGTATTCAAAAATTCATTCATTATTATAATAATGATTTCAAAAAGCATGTATACATGCATGAACTATCCAAGTTCAGAATACCTTTCAATAGTGGTGTCTTTAACCATCTTACATGAAAATGCATAAAACATACCTCACGTAATTTGATTACATAATGCATTTCATAATATTATTTCATGCCAAATCAAATCAGCATACCAACTGTTTGAAGAAATGTCACATATAGGCTCCATATAAAAAGGAGAAGGCATGATAAGCAATTGTCAAAGCATCCACATGAACTTCACTTTACAATTCTTACAATGAGCTTTATGCCAAATCAGATCAGCAACATAACATAATTTCCAAGAGGAACAAAAGATCCTTTATACCCAAGAATGCATGCCAACCATATGACAAAATGTCATATAATGAACTTCACATATATTCCAAGGAATGCATACCAATTGTATGACAAAATTTCATATCATGAACTTCACTTCACAAGCTCAAAATGAACAATATGCCAATTCAGATCAGCAACATAGCGCATTTTCAAAAGGCACAACAAATCCTTTATACTCAAAGAATGCATGTGAACCATATGAAAAATGTCATAATATAAACCTCCAATATAATCCATAGAATTCATGCCAACAATATGAAAAAATTCATTACAATGAACTTCACATACAATCCAACGAATGCATGCTAACATCATGACCGAATGCCATAAAAAATATCTTCACATAAAGACCAAAGAGTGCATTCCAATAGCATGATAAATTTCCATAAAAGAACTTCACATAAATTCCAATGAATTCATTCAGTAGCATGATAAAATTCTATAAAAGAACTTCACTTAAATTCCAATGAATTCATTTCAAGTAGCATGATAAAATGTCATAATCCATACTCATGTATTTATGCCAATAAAAGATTGCATATCAACTATTTGACATAATGTCACAACACCTCATTCTTTAAATATTCTAGCCAAATGATTTCACACTAATAGTTTGAAAAAATGTCATAGCACAACATTCTTTCAAAATGCTATGCACTTGATTGCACACTAACCATTTAACAAAATGCAACATACTAGCAACAAACACTGCAAGCAAAGAAAACAACAATCTAGCAAAGCGAATCTGCAGCGTATAAAACACCCCAAAACACCATACTTTGTTAACTAGTGTTGCAAAAAAACAACAAAACACAACAAGGAAACAACCAAAACTGAGCGCTATAACAACTAACACTGCAACAACAAATGCAATAATAATTTAATAAAAAAACAACACTTCTAGCAGTTGTTACCACACCAATAAATCCTTAAAGAACACAACTCTTCTAGCAGTTGTTACAACAATAACACAACTTATAATAACTGTAGTAGCAAACCAACGAATCAACAAAAAACAACATTCCAACATTTAAAAATGCAGCTTGGAGACAATCCAAAACCCATAGCAAAAATGTCTAGAAATCTTCTCTCAACACCCAAATGAATAACCTCATTGATTCCATTTATCAAGTAAGGATTTAAAAAAAAAAAATCTCTGGCTCTCATACTTGAGAGATCTGAAATATATAATGCCCATATTAAAATAAACACATTTTCCAAATACCCATAAAGGATTGATTCAAAAATATTAATACCCACAATAGATAATCCATATTTCTCATTACCCAAGAAGAGGAATAAACTGAATATGCATTTATTTGTAAAATATTGCATAGACAAAAATAAGAAACCCTTTCTGAAAGATTTGAGATGAAGAAGACCAAAAAACCTCTGTGCTTTTCCTCTTTCCTTCTCTATTTTCTTCCTCTAGCTTCCTAGCTCCACACCATACAAAATAAAACCCCAAAACCTTATTTATTTTTCTAGAAAATTTCTCCCCAACATTGCTGCAATAAAGAATGGCAAGATCCCAAACATACAGGCCCAAAATCAGCTCCAGATGGCCGTAAAACTTCCATGAAATCCTCCAGATTTTTTTTGACATGGTCTCCCCTCTATTTCCTCCTCTCTTCACGCCATGCTAAATGGTAAAAATCAAAACCTAACTCTCCTTTATTTCATGGATTCCAAAATCCATTTAAATATAATTAAACTTAAAAAATGCCTCCACTTAGCTTTAGGCTAAGTTTAATTGTTTTATTTATTTATTTTAAATAAAACTATGTGCCACATTCCACAAGGAATAATTAACACATAAGTTAATGCCAAAATAATTCAAAATTCAAATTCCACAAAATATCATTCCAATTAAGCATTATTTAAATTAAGCTCATTAATAAGAAAATCAAAATGCCATGCATTTATTATGGTTGAGTCAAAAACATCTAGATAATATTTTGACACTCGGTTATGTTACTAACATACCATCATAAGTTAGGCTTAGGTTAGATCACATAGCCTATATCTTAGGTTAGTTAGGCTAGCAACTGATATTAAATAATATCACACCGAAAGCTACCAAAATGTTGTCACGAATCAAAAGGGTGAGTGCTAACTCATGGAAGAGTGGGAACTTGTGCATATACTCACATGTGTATGCACACAATTATGCTAGCTTATATACATAAGTATATATGCTTGCATACCTATGATCATACCCATATGGGTATATGGATGAATGTCCATTCCTTCATGTTGTATACTCATACCTTTGATGAATGACTAATGACTAAAAAAAAAAACAAACAACCAAATAGATTATTAATAATATTGAGTTCAAAATTTGGGATGTTACATCCTCCCCCTTAACAAGGGTAATGTCCGATTACGAGACTTAAAAAGAAGTGGAAAATTCTTTCTTACATACTCTGCATCTTCCCAAGTGGCACTTCTTTCACTTAGGTTGTCCCACTGGACCAAAACTTGTTGGATATCTCTATTTCACAACTTAATGCTTGATGTGATAATATCCTTACTGGCTCAAACTAAAAATTTAGCTTATCATCTACTTGCAAGTTCTACCAAGTTAGCACATGTGAGGGATCATGCACATATTTTCTCAAAAGTGAGACATGAAATACATCATGAATTTTAGAAAGTGAAGGAGGAAATGCTAACTATGTAGGCTACAACACTAATTTTCTCTAAAATTTCAAATGGACCAACAAATATGGGTGCAAGTTTAGATGCCTTTCCAAACTTAATTGAACTTTTATGAGGTTTCACCCTCAAAAACACTTTTTCACCCACCTGAAATTCTTTTTCAGTCCTTTTCTTATCAGCATAACTCTTTTGTCTATCACTTGCAACCTTTAATTTTTGTCTTATAACAATCATCTGTTGATCATATTCTTTTAAAACATTAGGACCTATGGTTACCCAATTTTCAAGGCCTTCCCACCCCAAGGGTGTTCTACATTTCCTTCCATATAAAGCTTCAAAAGGAGCCATTTGCAAAGAAGTATGATAAGTATTATTATAAGAAAATTCAACTAAGTGCAGAAAATCTTCCCACTTGTTTTGTTGGTCCATAACATACATTCTTAGCATGTCTTCTAATACCTGATTTACTCTTTCAGTTTTCCCATCCATTTTAGGATGATAAGAAGAACTAAAATGCAGCTTTGTGCCAAAAGTAGCTGCCAGAGTTTCCAAAACCGAGATGTAAACAAAGTATCTCTATTAGTAATAATCAGTTCAGGAACTCCATGCAATCTTACAACTTCCTTCACAAATCTATCAGCAAGTACAGGTGCATCATCCATTAGATTACCAAGAATAAAATGAGCAACCTTTGTTAGCTTGTCAACAACAACTAAAATAGTATCATGCCTCTTTTTAGATTTTGGAAAACTAGAAATAAAATCCATAGTTATAGTTGCCCATTTGTCTTTTGGAATGTCATGGGGAAAAATCTTACCACCAGGATGGAAATGATCAACTTTCACCTTTTGACATTCTAAACATTTAGAAACAAATATAGCCACATCCTTTTTCATACCAGGCCAAAAATAAAACTGTTTCAATTCATGAGTCATTTTAGTGACCCGGGATGTGCAAAATGAGGAGCTTGATGCACTTCTTGCATCAAGAATAGTTCTGAAATTTCCTTCAAAAGGTACGTAAATTCTACCTTGGAACCTTAGAAGACCATCTAAGTCCAAGGAGTACCCAACATACTTGTTATCCACTATTCCTCACAACAAATTTTTAGTCATTTCCTGACAGAAAATATCTATTTTCTGTTGTTGTAATAACTGATCCTTTAGCAAAAATTTTATTCTAGAAACAACAACAAAGTGGACTCTATGGATGAGTGCATCAGCCACTCGATTCTCTTTACCTTTGACATATTTTATGTCCATATCATAGTCACTAATCAATTCCATCCATCTCCTTTTTGGCATTCAAGTTGTCTTGAGTAAACAAGATGCTCCAGACTTTTATGATCTATTCTAAGTTTGAATGGCTTACCCAACAAGAAATGTCTCCATTTCTTAAGAGCATGAACTAATGTAGCAGCCAACTCTAAGTCATGTGGGGGATAGTTCATCTCATTAGGCTTTAATTTCCGTGACTCATAAGCCACTACCTTTCCTTCTTGAGTTAGTACACCCCTAAACCATCTAGGGATGCATCAGTCCAGACCTCAAAAGGGTTGTTTGGATCTGGAACAACAAGATAGGTGTTGTAGTGAGAGCATGTTTCAACTTTAAAAAGGCTTCCTCACACCTAGCATTCCATTCAAAATGTTTACCCTTTCGTTGTAGTGATGTGATAGGATGGGCTATTCATGAAAATTCATTCACGAACCTTCTATAGTACCCAACCAAGCCCATGAAACTTCAGACTTCTGTCACATTTTTAGGAGCTGGCCATTCTTTGATAGCTTTAATCTTGGATGGATCCACATAAATCCCATCCTTAGAAATGATATGTCCTAAGTAGTGCACTTTATCTTTATAAAACTCACACTTAGACAATTTTGCATATAATTTGTGGTCCCTGAGCCTTTGTAGAACCATTCTTAAATGATTTTCATGTTCTTCTCATCTCTAGAATAAATTAAAATGTCATCCAAGAAGACTAATACAAACTTATCCAGAAAATATCTGAAAACACTATTCATTAGGTTCATAAAAAAGTAGTGTGCATTGGTCAAACCAAAAGGCATAACCATGAATTCATAGTGTCCATATCTTGTACGGAAAGTTGTTTTATGCAAATCTTCCTCTTTGATTCTAAGTTGATGGTAACTAGACCTTAAGTCAATCTTAGAAAATACAGCTGCCCCTTTCATTTGATCAAATAAATCATCTATCTTGGGAAGTGGATATTTATTCTTAATGGTAACCTTGTTGAGCATGCGGTAATCAATACACAACCGTAATGTACCATCTTTATTTTTAACAAAGACCATTGGTGCTCCCAAGGGGACACACTTGGCCTAATCATTCCTTTCTCAAGAAGTTCTTGCATAGCTGAACTTTTAGCTCTTGCAAGTCCACAATATTCATTTGGTAAGGTGCTTTAGAGGTAGGGGCTGAACCTGGCATTATATCTATTGAAAAATCAAACTCTCTTTTTGGGGGTAGACCTAGAAATTCCTTAGGAAAAACATCCTTAAAATCATTTAATACTGGATAATCATGTAAACTAGGTTCCTTCATATCAAAAGACTCTTCCATGTGTAAGGAAAATAAGAGACATCCCTTATGGATACTGCTCTTCTCAACTGTAAGGTAGAAAGAGTGGGTAAAAACTTGTTGTTTTTGATACCAAACAAAACTTGTTCAAAGCCAAAATCATCAAAACAGTGTATTCTTTTGTCAAAACAATCAATCTGAGCTTTATGTTCTTGCAACCAATCCATGCCAATAATCATATCATAAGATCCCAAAGGAACAACATGCAGATTTAATCTAGTTTTAAACATCCCTAGATCAACTTCTATTTGATCTAAATATTCAGAAATCTGCACTTTCTTACCAGTCCCAAATTCTACTTGCCATTTTTCTTTCATAGGAACAATTTTCAGATTTATCTTTTGCACTATTCTAGGAGACACAAAGCAATCAGATGCTCCAGAATCAAATAGAATAGAAATTTCAGCACCAAATATTTTACCTCTAGTCTCAATAGGGGTTGCTTGGTGCTCAGCCTTGTAGTTATCTACCACTGCATAGACCTGGTGGCTTGTTGTCTTGCTTGCAAGGAATTCTAGGAAATCTCTTTGGTAATGGTTCTTACCACATGTCCAATAGCCTTGTTGAGGTTCTTTGTTTGCCACCGGAACCTTGTTGGCTCCTATGTAGCAGTGTGTATCTATTGCCACCAGCCTATTGATTATTTTGTTGTTGTTTAATGGGAGGCCTTGGCCCTCCCGATAATTATTTCCATGAAACTTTCCATTTTTCTACTTTCCATTAAAAGAAGTCCTTTTGAACTCAAGTTTTGGTAAGGTCTAAAAGAGGAAACAACAATCTTTTTACTGTTTATTTGCCTTCTCTTTCATTTCTGGTGGTATTTTAGTTGAGACTACTCTTTTTCTTCCACCCTGTAGGCTACACTAACTACTTGTGCAAGACTCTTAGGGTTGACCATATTTACGTCTTTCTAGATAACCTCTCTCAAACCCAGTTTGAACTTGGTTACCTTGGACTCTTCATCCTTCATATAGTCCACATGATGGATCAGATCTAAAAATTGAGCTTCATACTCAGCTACAATCATGTTATTTTGTTTCAAACTATGAAACTAGTTTTCTTCCTTTCTCGGTGATTAGCCGAGACATATCTAGTTCTGAATTTCTTCTCAAACTTTTCCCAAGTAATGGTGGAATCCACATAACCCTTAACTTGCTTCAAATGAGCCCACCATAGGACAACATGCTCTTCAAGGTGGTAAACTACAATACGGGCCTTGGTATTGGAGTTGCAATCATGCAACCCAAAGTATTGTTGTAAGTTAAACAACCAAGCCTCAACTTTATCACCGAGTCAGTGGATAACCCTTTGAATCTAGGAATAGGAACTTTCTTCAATTCCTTGAGGAAGGGATCTATTACTCTATTCCCTATGGGTAAATCTTCATGAGCATGCAACTGGTTGTTCAAGTCTCCCAGGTTTACCTCATGTTGGTCATGTCTTACTTGATTACCCCCTAGGCCACTATTTTCTCTAGGTTCCTCTCATGAGCTGTCAATCTATCTTGCAAAGTGTTTATAGTCCTAAGAAGTTCATTTAGGACTTCTTTAGTGGGGTTGAGGATAGGGTTGATGTTTCCACCAAATCCTCTACTGTACCTCTTCCATCTCCTCCCCTTCACCACCACATGACCTTGGTTTGGATTATTCACACCACCACTACTCCGAGTTCTTACCATTGTTCTGGTAAGTACAAAGAGAAGTATTAGATAACGTTCCCAGAGGCCTAAGTGTTATACAACCTGGCTCTGATACCAAGTGTAAGGACCTCAAAAACCGAGGTCCAATTTTTTTATTTTTTTTTTCCATTATTCCCATTGCTTAATTGATATGTTGATTTCACACATAATCAAATCATACAATTATACAAAAACAAATCATATGTGTTAAACACATCGATAAAAATCAGCTTTGAGTCCAAAGGACATTTCATTATTTTCAATATCTCGGTACAATCTTATAAGGTTACATGCAATGGAAAAAAGCCTCATAAGCTTATATAATATATTGATTATTTCAGCAAGTACATCAAGTACAATTTATTCCATAACTGAAATATAAAAGTAACTAAGCAAGATCTGAAATCAGCTTGAATCCCTTCAAATTCTTTCCTTTCCCTTATCTCAGAATGGCCTTGTATTTTCCACAAAGGGTCAGCTCAAACTGAACTAGAAAGGATTTCCATTTTCATATATGTAGTATTCTACAAATGAAAACGTATTCAGAATATACAGTCATGCATCAACATACTAATTCATTCATTATTATAATAATGATTTCAAAAAGCATGTATACATGCATGAACTATCCAAGTTCAGAATACCTTTCAAGAGTGGTGTCTTTAACCATCTTACATGAAAATGCATAAAACTTACCTCACGTAAGGTTGATTACATAATGCATTTCATAATATTATTTCATGCCAAATCAAATCAGCATACCAACTGTTTGAAGAAATGTCACATATAGGCTCCATATAAAAAGGAGAAGGCATGATAAGCAATTGTCAAAGCATCCACATGAACTTCACTTTACAATTCTTACAATGAGCTTTATGCCAAATCAGATCAGCAACATAACATAATTTCCAAGAGGAACAAAAGATCCTTTATACCCAAGAATGCATGCCAACCATATGACAAAATGTCATATAATGAACTTCACATATATTCCAAGGAATGCATACCAATTGTATGAAAAATTTCATATCATGAACTTCACTTCACAAGCTCAAAATGAACAATATGCCAATTCAGATCAGCAACATAGCACATTTTCAAAAGGCACAACAAATCCTTTATACTCAAAGAATGCATGCGAACCATATGAAAAATGTCATAATATAAACCTCCAATATAATCCATAGAATTCATGCCAACAATATGACAAAATTCATTACAATGAACTTCACATACAGTCCAACAAATGCATGCTAACATCATGACCAAATGCCATAAAAAAATATCTTCACATAAAGACCAAAGAGTGCATTCCAATAGCATGATAAATTTCCATAAAAGAACTTCACATAAATTCCAATGAATTCATTCCAACAGCATGATAAAATTCTATAAAATAACTTCACTTAAATTCCAATGAATTCATTTCAGTAGCATGATAAAATGTCATAATCCATACTCATGTATTTATGCCAATAAAAGATTGCATATCAACTATTTGACATAATGTCACAACACTCATTCTTTAAATATTCTAGCCAAATGATTTCACACTAATAGTTTGACAAAATGTCATAGCACAACATTCTTTCAAAATGCTATGCACTTGATTGCACACTAACCATTTAACAAAATGCACAACATACTAGCAGCAAAAATTGTAGCAAAAAAAAACAACAATCTAAACATGAATTGAGCATATAAAACACCCCAAAACACACCATACTTGTTAGCTAATGACATTGCAAAAACAACAAAAACAAGGCAAAAGGAAACAACAAAATTGAGTGCTATAACTAACTAACACAACAACAAATGCAACAATAATTTAATAAAAAAAAACACTTCTAGCAGTTGTTACCACACCAATAAATCCTTAAAGAACACAACTCTTCTAGCAATTATGTTACAACAACAATAACACAACTTATAACAGTTGTAGCAGACCAACGAATCAACAAAAAAAAACAACATTCCAACATTTAAAAATGCAGCTTGGAGACAGTCCAAAACCCATAGTGAAAATGTCTAGAAATCTTCTCTCAACACCCAAATGAATAACCTCATTGATTCCATTTATCAAGTAAGGATTTAAAAAAAAATGAAATCTTTGGCTCTCATACTTGAGAGATCTGAAATATATAATGCCCATATTAAAATAAACACATTTTCCAAATACCCATAAAGGATTGATTGAAAATATTAATACCCACAATAGATAATCCATATTTCTCATTACCCAGAAGAGGAATAAACTGAATATGCATTTATTTGTAAAATATTGCATAGAAAAAATAAGAAACCCTTGCCTGAAAGATTCGAGATGAAGAAGACCAAAAAACCTCTGTGCTTTTCCTCTTTCCTTCTCTATTTTCTTCCTCCAACTTCCTAGCTCCACACCGTACAAAATAAAACCCCAAAACCTTATTTATTTTTCTAGAAAATTTCTCCCCAACATTGTTGCAATAAAGAATGGCAAGATCCCAACATACAAGCCCAAAATCAGCTCCAGATGGCCGTAAAACTTCCATGAAATCCTCCAAATTTGTTTTTGACATGGTCTCCCTCTATTTCCTCCTCTCTTCACATGCCATGCTAAATGGTAAAAATCAAAACCTAACTCTCCTTTATTTCATGGATTCCAAAATCCATTTAAATATAATTAAACTTCAAAAATGCCTCCACTTAGCTTTAGGCTAAGTTTAATTTTTTATTTATTTATTTTAAATAAAACTATGTGCCACATTCCACAAGGAATAATTAACACATAAGTTAATGCCAAAATAATTCAAAATTTGAATTCCACAAAATATCATTCCAATTAAGCATTATTTAAATGTCGAGCTCATTAACCAAGCAAATCAAAATGCCATGCATTTATTACGGTTGAGTCAAAAACATCTAGATAATATTTTGACAATCGGTTATGTTACCAACATACCATCATAAGTTAGGCTTAGGTTAGATCACGTAGCCTATATCTTAGGTTAGTTAGGCCAACAACTGATATTAAATAATATCACACCGGAAGCTACCAAAACATTGTCACCGAATCAAAAGGGTGAGTGCTAACTCATGGAAGAGTGGGCACTTGTGCATATACTCGCATGTGTATGCACACAATTATGCTAGCTTATATACATAAGTATATATGCTTGCATACCTATGATCATACCCATATGGGTATATGGATGAATGTCCATTCCTTCGTGTTGTATACTCATACCTTTGATGAATGACTAACAAAAACAAAAACAACAACCAAACAAATTATTAATAATATTGAGTTCTTTTATGTCTTCCTTGCTTCAATTTAAAAACAAATTGTGCCTTGGAGTGGCCCATTCGACTCTGAGAATAAGATTATCATAACCATAGGCATTGAGCTTATTGATAGCTCTCTGAGTGTCCTCCCTGTTGAAGAAATTAACAAAACCAAATCCCCTTCTAATTTTTCTTTTGATCCATGGCCACGTAGACACACATGATGTATCCAATCGAATTGAAAATCTCATGGAGAATAACATCCCTCATGGTCCTTAGATAGAATATTAAATCGAACAATTTTTTCATTATTTCTACGGTGCATATTGTCACGAGTAGTTCACACCACCCATGATACTAGGAGGTGCTTAGCGGTGGAGGTAAGGGCAACCCCAAAACTAATGTTTCCTCCTTAGGTGAGGCCCTTGACAGTATTATCCCTTATAAAGGTGTATATGGCATGGGTGCGAGTGAGCTCCTTGTAAGAGAATTTTGATGTGCGGTTATTACCCTTATTAATATAAATATGATAAAATATGATCACCATACTACCTTTGGAGCGAGAGAGTATGGAAAGAGCATCTACATTTGACTTGAAGTCATCGGCCTTGGATCACGATGGGTGGGGTCACTCCAATAGGGTTCTTAGTTAGTAACGATGCCAAAATTGCATCAATGGTGGTCCTTGAGAGTGCACTTATATGGGCTAGTGGCTGCAAGGCTTTAAGTTTTCCTTTGGAATAAGGGTTATTATCAGTTTAAAAATTTAATAAAGATTAAACTACGTAGTTGTTGGAAAATTGTTTAATGATTTCAGGGAAACCAACTTTAATATGCAAAACCATAAATATAACATGCTTCTATTTTTATACTGGCTAGCGGCCTCTAGGCTTTAATTTTTCTTTGGAATAAGGTCTTTATCAGTTTTAAAATGTCATTAACATTAAACCATGTAGATCTTAGGAAAATATTTTAATGATTTCACGGAAGCTGAAATTTGTTCATAAAATAATAAATTGACCATGTTTCCTTTTTATACGGGCTAGCGGCCACTAGGCTAATGACTTTCAAGAGATGTGAGACACTTTTAGGTTCATTTACTATGATGTGATTGAACCTCAGTGTAACTAGAGAATTACTTAAGATATTCAAGAAACTAGTAGAGGTGATGATCCAGACTATGAGAATATAGTTAAATGTAATTCATCTTTTGATGCATATGGTAGTGGTGTGAACCACAATCTGGCCCTGTTCATTATTTTTTTATTCGATGATTTTCTTCATCCATCCTAATTATAGTCGACGATGGCAGAAGAAATTATAGATCTTCATTATCATCCTATTGAAGCTTCCCACATCTCACTCTATCGATGATGATATCCTTTGTCATCCATAACTCACAAAACACACAAATTCAGGAAATCCTCATGCATCCAGATTAAATTTTAAGGGTTTTTAGACACTCAAATCTCACTACAAAAAAAATTAAACAAATGTGTTCGTTAAAGTGGATACTTGTTTAATATAATTAATGGAAGATAATATAGTTTGTGAGAGATGATGTATCAAATTATAGGGAAGTTTATCTCGTGCGCATGTCAAAAAAGATAATCTTATGAGAACAAGTTTCTTATAAAAATGAATAAATCAACTCAAGTCCTTTATAGTGCATCTATGTATTTTCCAAATATTTTGGTACAACTTAATTTTAAAAACCAGTCATTTTATTATGACATCATTATTATTGGGGGAACCATATTATAACTCATAAAATAGGTAAATATTGTTCAACGTCACAGTCGTTAAAAAATCATATACATAAAACCTACACTTCTCACCATAGAGATAAAATCAAATAATAATTAACTTTATAGTACTTGTTGTTTTCACATGATTTGATAAGAATCATGTTAGAGCCAAAGTGAGTTTGGTCTACATTGAAGTAATATTGAACTAAATGTGAGATAAACTCTTTATTTTCAAGTACTATGTTAAGAAAATTTTCTCAAGATGTAAAATAATACCGAGAGTAAACAAACACATATTTTTTATAAGTACACAAATGATTTCTCAATAGTAAAAGGTAAAATTAAAATTTTAACTTTCAATTTTCTAAAATATACCATGAGAAAAATGTCATGATGATTTTAAAAAATTAATATTTGATAGGTTTTCTTTAGTGAAAACAAATAAATCATTATACTAAACAAGGAAAGTCAACATAAAAGGAGAATCGTTGCATTCAAGTGAAACACAACTGATCCTATCAACACTAAAAATGATACAAAATATAAAATAAAAATAAGTAAAAGACTCCATAGAAATAAGGAAAGATGCCTACTTTTAAGTCTTCCTTGCTTCAATTTAAAAAAAAGGTTTTCCCTTGAGTGCACCATTCAACTCGATAGTAATATTATTATAACCATATGCATTAAGATTATTGATAGGTCTCGAGTGTCCTTCCATATTAATGAAATTAACAAAACCAAATCCATTGCTAATCGATCTTCTGATCCATCAATGCGTAGACACATGTGATGTGTACAAATAACTTGAAAATATTATGCAGATTGACATCCCTCATGGTCCTCAGAGAGACTAGTAACTCAAATAGAATATTAATCATTTTTATGGCACATGCAGTCATCAAAGTGGTCCACGCCACCCCTACATTTGGGGAAGTACCTAGTAACAGAGGAAGAGTCAACCCTACCGGTGATGCTTCCAAAAGAGGTGATGCCTAAGATGACATTCTCGATTGTTAAGGTGTCTGTGCACCCTTTGGCGGGGGGAGAGATACTTATAAGGTAATTTTTTATATGAACTGATCACCCATCTCACTAAAGATACGACAAACTATGAGCATTGGACTACCATTGGAGTGATAGAAGGTGGAAAATGCATCTCCACCAGACTTGGATTCATTGGCCTTGGATCTTGGTGGGTGGGTTCACTCCAGTAGGGTTCCTAGTTGACAAATACGTCAAACTTATGCCACTCACGGTACTCGAGAGAAAACTTGTAAGGGTAAGATCTAAAACCCAGATTCCAAGAGAGGAATAAATGCGCATTAACATCCCCTTAATAGTTATAAACTTGGATTCCAAGAGAGGAATAAACCCAGATTACAAAAACATCAACATCCCCTTAATATTTATAATTCACGACGACATTCATCATTAACCCCCCACATCACCTTCCTCCATCCTTGTGTACCTCGAAATAAGGGACATGAAATCATTGCAAAAATTTTCCTCCCACACATGACACTGTAAATGACAATTAAAATTATCCTTACTCCCCTTGTTAGGAGGATATATTTTTGTAATTAAATATAGATATGAAATAAATTAAAACTCCATTTCTAAAGGTATAATTATGGTAAATAATTTTAAGAATTATTTGAATTTCATTATAAAACTATTTGTCATGTTGGAATCCCAAATTCATAGAATAAATCATAGAAAAATAAAATTGTTTTCACGATATCTATTAACGCACTGATTGTTGAAGTGGCTAAGAAATTTTCAATTCCTTATATTCCTTGAACCGATGTGAAAAATTTGTAATTAATATTCCTTATACATATTAATATTCCTTATACATATTAACATTATTCCTTATATTCCTTATACATATTAACATTATTAAGATAGTCACACACATTATACAGAAACTTGTTCTCAATTAAATTTAGGGAAAAATTACATAATTTAATTTTTTTATATAGTTAAATACTTTTACCGTAGAGCTATGACACTGAGGGTTGACGGTTCCCCACCCTACAAGTATCGAGATATTTGATCAATGAAGGGCTACATAGAAAAATAAAAAATAGTAGGAAATATTGTAAATCACGAGGCCAAAATGTAACATGAATAACCATACCTACAAAAAACATAAAGCGGTGAACACAAAAAACAAAGGGGGAATGATAGAGAAACCCTAGGGTTTCACCTCTAATTGGTCCACCGAGATAAGTGCTACAATATTCTTGAGAAAAAAAAGGACGAGCCAACAAGAGTCTTCAACTACACCACAAGACTAGGAAGGGACGAGGTAAGTTTTGCGAGTGAAACTAGGTTGAGAGATGGAATGATAGAGATAGACACCCCATCAGATCAATAGATTATTTGAATAGTCTTGAAAAATTGATGGAGGGCCTGAATTTTAAATTCTAGGGCATCACAAATCCTGTTGTCAACCCAGAAAGGAGACAGACAAGGATACAAATTGGCAAAGAGAATAGGAAGGCATACTTTTTCCAGAGCTTTAGCCAAACCCACATGATGATGTGGGTAAATGAAATGGGACATGACTTCCATGACCACTTACTTATATGGACACAACACCAAATAAATTGAACATGAAGATGCCTACAATCTTAGAGTCGACACGAGTTATCATGGTGATCTAGATATAATCCAAACCTAGGAATTTCTCAATCACTTTCAAAATAGGTGTGGAGCCTATGTGCAATACATTGTGAAGATGATTGGAAGACACAAGAGAGAGGAAATCCATTTTTGGATTCTTTCCATGCAAGAGGATGAAAGGAACATAGGTAGATGCCATGAGAGGGAAAGGAAAACAATAGAGAGAAACGTGATAAAACAAGTGAGGGAAGGGGAAAGCACAATCCAATAAAATAGTCCCTCAACTTGTGTGAGGTAGGTCAATGCAATAGAAAATGAATGGCATCATCAATATTTTCCCATGCATTGGATAGATTATGA
Organism: Taxus wallichiana var. yunnanensis; assembly: GCA_018340775.1. Lineage (NCBI taxonomy): Eukaryota > Viridiplantae > Streptophyta > Pinopsida > Cupressales > Taxaceae > Taxus > Taxus wallichiana. Next base: position 79,838,962 of record CM031242.1, read on the forward strand.
ATAAAGGCTTCTAGTGATTGATAAACACACAATATAGAAAATAACATTACGAAATATACTCACACATATTATTTAGAAGGGTGTTATCAATTAAATGTAGGGACTAATTACATAATTTTAATTGGGTTATTGATTTAATTACATTATGTACATCTCCACATTGTCTTCCACATCCTTTAATAGTTGCAAAATATGCCACAACTCATCTATCAAGTACAATTGTAATATGCATTATAGGCCACAATTCATCCTTCAATAGGTATATTTTTACAATTGTAATATGCATTACACATTCTCTAAACAGTGATAATATTTTCAAGAAATATGTTTTGAATCATGGTTCCTCGACAAATGATACGTTTGATCAGGAATAAATCTTCATGTGTGAATATAATCTTGAAGCTGCCAACATCCAAGCCAAATTATGTATCGTAGGAATGAGGGCATCATGTCATTAAAATTTTACATTCTTGGTGATGTCCACACAACAATAAATAGAAAATATTTAAAATAATGATCTACAAAACATTAAATAGAAAATGTTTGTGTTCTATACATGCTTAGAGACGCTAGGCTTTATTTATGCTTTGGAACAATATTTTATCATTCTTAAAATGTCATTAAGATTAACATATGAATATCTGGTAAAAAATCATTTTATTATTTTAGGGAAGCCAACATGGATATACAAATCAATAAACATAACATGTTTCGATTTATATATTAATGGCTCTTAGGATTATTATTTTTCTTTGGAATAAGGTTCTTATCATTTTCAAAATGTATTTAAGATTAAACAATACAATACTTGGAATTTTTTATTTATTTCAGGTACCAACATCAATCTGCCAAACAATAAACATTATATGTTTATGTTTTTGTGTGCTAGTGGCCGTTAGGCTTAATTTTTATTTGGAATAAGGTTCTCACTAATTTTGAAATATGTTTAAGTTTAAACTATGTATATCTAGGAAAACTCATTCTTTTATTGGTCCATGATCCATGATTGTCTCTTCACCCATAGAAAAAATTGTTTTTCTTTAAAAAAATAATTGAAAAAATGATTGTGTACTACGAATCTTTAAGAAGAACTAAGGTAGTTATTTTATTCCATAAAAATGCATAATACATTTTTGGATTTGTAAGAAAATATATAATTCAAACGCCGATGGTTCAATTGAACGTTTTCAATGATCTACACTTGCTCTTCTATTCTCCTACATGTATCAACCATGTTCATAATTCAATATAAATATTCAAATCAGTCCTATAGTTTCCATCAAATCTCCAAAGTATGTTCAAGTTTTTAGAGTAATTTCTTCTTTGACCTCATGTGACAAGAATTTCACGTCATTGATCAAAAGTATATTGTTTTCACCATAGACATTAACATAAAATGTCTACTATTTCTTAATGACAGTATTTGTTTTGAACTTACATTGTTGGCATCCCCAAATGAACTTGAAGTGGGTTTCTCACACCCAACTAATTTTTTTGATGAATATGTACTTTGCCATTGTTGAATCCATAAATGAAGACCATAAGGAAGTGTCAAAATATTATGATTTTGTACTTATTAAGTGAGCACTAAATTATCGTTCAAAGTATTCAGTATTCTCGGATCTAAAATCTAGAACCATATTATGAGGTATTTTGTCGTCAATACTAGAAATTTCAAATAGCAAACCTTAGACTCCCAAAACTAGTAATTTATAAGGTTTCAAAATTATATCGATAAAAACAACTCAGAATTAAGGTAAGCTTCCAAAAGTGATTAAACACAAGTCATCATAGTATTGTGATAATATTTTATCTCGGTAATTCACAAAAACAAATTATAAAACTTTAATATCAACTCAATCACAGTGAAGATATAAATACTGCCAACTTTTAAATTTATAATCTCAACATATAAAATAAAGAGTGACCAAATTATTGTATGAAAGAATATAATTGTAATTTTTTTTTGAAATAATTAATAGTTATATAATTTCTGGTTGCTGCAATTTTTGATGCCCTCGTAAAGCAATCAAACCCCGAGACAATATTTGTGTACAAATTGTTCATCAACCACATATGTTTGAAAAAAAAATCTCCATTGGATTTCTTCCCCACCATAAAATTTTCCATAGGGTTTCCCTTTGGGCCTATTGTAATACATAATGTGTGTGTAGGGATGAAAACAATATCCTCTCTACTCTAAATATTTTGGAGATATTTTCTTTGTAATTTCATCTCCCAAACAATAATGTACTTTACCCAAAAAAAGAACTCGTTTAAATTTAACCACTATTTTTTCAAATCCTTAATCAACTTTTCAACTTTGGTGGAAGAGAGATAGCTAGACCAAAATCCCACTTCACATTTTGTTGCTAGTATCTTTAAAAATATCTTGAGCCCACATCGCAAGTTGATAGTCTCGTTAGAAAACTTGATTTCTAAATCCTGATGGAATTGATTTTTCTCATAGAGCAAGCCCTCCAAATCTAAAATAATTAAATAATCTTTTTGGCCAACTGCATATAAGTATTGTTTTCTCAATTTCCCACAATTTGATATTAACCAATTCAAATAATCAAAATTTCAGTATGTTAACACTTACTAATAGAGATTCCATCTTAGATTCCCTTGCACTCCCCCTCTACAAGTTCTTGTGATGCACGTTCTATTTAAAAAAATAGTAATCAATTCAAAATAAATTTTAAGTTGAAGTAAAAAAATACGTGATATAAATTAATTTTACACAATATTGCATAGATGTAGTTGTACTATGTTTGTGTTGATAGTATTTGATGAGATTAGCGAGCTAATGGCCAACTGCACAAAGGTATTTGTTTTTTCAATTCTAGGAAGTTTATTTTTAACCAATTTTAAAAACATTAATCAATTGAAAATAAATACCATGTCAACGTAATTAAATTCATGATATAACTTGATTCTATTCAATGAAAAAACATTTGATGGACAATATTACATAGATATTGATGTATATTAATGATCGATATGCCAACCTGTTATTTCCTGGACAATGATAGTTATGACATTCTTTGATTAGCTTAGCCACCGCTAATAGCCAATTATACAGAACTATTTTTTTTTCAATTGTATGTAATTTAATATTAACCAATAAAACAAAAATTTACTCAATTCAAAATAAATATAATTAAAATATGTATGTTAGCGACCACTAGGGTAATACATATAACAAATAAACTACTTCGCTATAGGTTCCTACAATTATGAGTGGCTTATAAATGGTTTTGTTTATAATGTTACATGACTATTATACCATTTTATGTCTGCAAGTTCATGCGTGACGTGCCAATAGCCTCCCCATTTGGCATCAAATCTGAAAAACAAATTGAAGTTTTATTAAAAATATGTAAACAATGACAATCAAAAACTTCTTGTAGTGATAAATTTATAAAACGATTATTTCCCACTCATTGTTTATAGATTCATTGGATGGATGGTCAGTGACATCTGGGGAAACAAGTTGAATTGGCTGTGGCATGTTAAGAACAAAATTATCTTGTTTATTTGTATGTGGAGAGGAAGAGATGGTGTCTTCCTTTATTGCTTGGTTGTCTTCATAAATATTATATGTATCGTTAAAATGCATTAAACAAATAGAATTGTTTAAAGTGATTTAAATCAACATACCTTTTTCAAATCACAATAGTAATGTTTTAAAAACATTATTAATCTTGTGATTCAATAATAAAGACCATAGGTAGACTCGAGTCAACCAAATCCGTAATGTAACACTAACGTTGTAAATCACTGTAATCGGAGAATTTTAGGAACCGAGTCGAGTGAACATATGATACCAAAACTGATAAGATCTCTCCTAAAGAAAATGATGTGTCTTTTTCATAGGCCAATTTAACTTGCTATCACAAATTACTGCATAAGTTGGTCCATCCAATCCATGGTGATGTCTACTCCATGCCCATCATCAACATCACAATTATGCACATCAATTATTGTGTATATAAGACACGAGCTCTTAAAGTTGTCATTGTTGTCATAAAATCAGAATGATCTTGCAAAAATGATTCCCCTTGTCTTTAAATTTTTACATGTATTTTTTAGTGTCTCTCTTAATATTTTTGAAGAAGCAACAAGTAAGAGCACAATAATAAAATAATTTAGCAGACTAGATCTGACAAATCTTAGCAGGTCCATTATTGCATTGAAAGTTATTACATTAGACAAATTGCAGAAATCAACAATCACACATTCTCCATTAAATGGATTAGTTAATGGAATAAATGATATAGCTGATTTGGAGCTAGAAGGGATATTCACATTGTGAGTAAAACTCATTAGTGTCTTCCATCCTTGTTGGAATTCATTCTTCCATTGAAATCACATTGTTTTTATGATTGTTTGAGCTACCATTGGGAGAACCTCTAACACTTTAGCATCAATATTTCTTTTTCTCGATTTTTCACTTCCTCTAGAATTAGCTTTCATTTTCCTTTCTTCTCTTCTCCCAAGAGTACACACAACTGGAAGTAATGATATTCATGTAGACCAAATTTTTCAACAATATTATTTTTAGTGCATTCTGCCAATACAAGATTACGGATATTTACTTCTCATATATTATAGAAATGTTCCTCTCATTCTTTTGTCATTTTTACTCTTTGGCAATAAGAAAAAAGTCTCTCGCTTATAACCCCTTCTTCAATAGAGTCAATTATCCATAATTTCTCTTCTTGCACTTAATCTAGTAGAATTGATATCTCCTCATTGGTCATTCCTCTGCAATACTAAAGGAATTCACCGTGAACCTTGCCAATGAATTTTCTTGAAATTTAGGTTGGTTATCCTTAAAAGGAGAACAAGCCAGCCCACTTAATTTAAATAACTCAATGGTTGTAAATTTTGTCCATATGTCCTCAGGAAAAAATAGAAATGTCATTTTGTCAGAAAAGGTTCTCTGTCTTAGCCACTTTGAAAATAGCAAGACATTGCTTCTCGAAACTTTGCATTGAAAGAGGAAAAATTATATTTACTCTCTGCATATTACAAAAATTAAATTTTAAGTACAAATTCCATAAAATTAAGTTTCATTACCTTCAAATCACTCGTCTTTTCGTTTCCCACTGGGCCTCCGAGGACATCCTAGGGATCTCCAAATCATTTGATCCTTGTAGAGTAAATCAATAAAATATGATTCAATCCAATTTTTTTACCTCGTTATCCCGCATGCAAATGTTATTGATAACTTCACCAGATGAGTTTGAAGATAAAATTGAGCCTTTCTAACCCGCATCTTATTATGTAATGAATTTTATTTACTTTCGATTAAAATGTTTTTGGGCATAAATGATATGTTGTCTGTCAAGAATTTATAATTGTACATCATCTCTTTTCAAGTTGTCTAGATCCTCTAGTTGCATAAGTTCCTTTGTAGAATATAAAAAGGGAAGAAGAAGTGCATCCCTAAGTATAGGAATAACATTAATAAACATTGAATGGACAAGAAGGTCAACATTCTCATCATGCACTTCATGGTATTGATATTTTGGAGGCACCACATGGCACCTAGAAACTTCAACTAGAAAAGCATCACCATTGAACAAAAACAATTTTAATTGTTCAACGGTTGAAGATTCTACATTCTCAAATATATTGGTCACTTTATTCAATAATAAATCTGATATGTTATTATTTTTAATCCCTTGTAACTTTAACTTAGAGGTATCTATCTTTAATCTAGACAAATAAGATCACCTTAGTGTTGTAAACATCTTTGTATGTTTGGGAGGAGAAAGCAAATTTATTATATTCAAATAATGACAAATAGAAGAAGTATTCTCAATTTTATAAATTATTTTGAATACCAATGAAGGAGCACATGCATATCTAATACAAATAATATTCATTATTAAACATCTGCTATTACAATGGCTATTATATAGCCATGAAGGTAGGAAAACTACCTCCTACAAACTAGGAAATAAATAACCCGTTTAATCAATTTACGGGTGAAACAAATTAACAACATATTATATTGTTATAACTATAAAACAATATAATATCTAAATACTAATTATTACATGAACTAATTACTAACATAATTATTCACATTACAATATTAATAATGTGAACACTACTATTATTTTCCTAACATTCACCCCCTTAGTGTGAACATTATTAATCTCTAATCTTCACCCCCTTAATGTGAACATGACGAAGAACCATATTCAAAGGAGTTGAACCACCTCTTGAAATAACTTCTTAGACCATGTAAAAACTCCATAGATTATATCTTTACCCTTGTAAATGCGTAGTGTTGAGCTAATTATGCAGAATGTTCCCTACCTCCTTGGGTTCATGTGAGATTTTCCCTTCCTCCCTAGGCACCTGAATTATGTATCTCTAAGATCCACAAGCTTGGAACTAACTGGAAAACCATCCCTTGAGTCTACCTCAAAATATTCTCTTGCTCCCCAAAAGATAATCTTATGAAAACATGAATCTTCCCTAAAATTTTGGAAAAGGGGTTTATTAAGCAAATCGACACATTGCAAACAAGAACTCTGAAATATACACCACAATGGAAAGTAAAACACACTCTAACAAATTATCACCATAGCTGAAGCGGCCCCATTATTTTTGGATCGATGAGAGGTCACCGATTGACCTCTAACCTCCTGTGCCTCCTTCCTCCATTAAGACTCACTTAGCATAAGAATTCTTCAGAATTATAGTTAGGTTCTTCATTCATTTGTTCACCTTCTGATTCTGAATCCTCTTCAACTATATTTACCTCGTTTGTTTTGAGTTTTCCACTAAGAATATCTTTGGCTTGAACTTTGCAATATTTAGATATATGGCCTTTTTTCTTGCAATAGAAACATTCTAATTCCTCTTTGTTTTTAGAGAAATGTTTGTATTTATTTTTAATTACATTGCAGTTTCCTCTTCAACATCTTCTTTAGTCCTTTTTTCTTCAGCTAGAAGAGTTGATATCATATCTTCCAATGAGTTGGAAGGCATCTGACCAAGAGTGAAAACAACGTTACTATACTTGGGTGGAAAACTATTCAGCAAAATAGATTTTGCATCCTCATCATCTACTGGAGCTTTGACTTCTGCAAGTTATCTCAGAAGAGATCTTAAATCATTGATGTGACTAGACATTGTATCTCCATCACTCATTTTGAGCTTGAACAACTGAAGTTTCAGAGAAAACTTTGCATTGACTGCTTTTGAGCCAAATAGTTTTCTCAAAGTATCCCACATTTCCTTTGAGGTTTTCTCTAGATCGACATAATGCAATTCAGAATCTGAAAGGGCAAGGCCAATAATGGATTTGGATTTATCATCCCTCATTTCCCATTCTGCCAATTTGGTTGGATCTGAAGGTGTTGGTTCTTTTCCATCTACTATCCTCTAGAGATTTTTATTCATCAATTGCATCTGGATCTTGACTTTCCATGTGTGAAAATTGAGACCATTGAATTTTTCCAATGGTATTTCCATTGTAAAAAAATACAAATGATACAACCTATTATTCACCTAGACACAATTAAGATGAAACATAACAACAAGATAACTTTATAAAATGACTCAAAAATTAGACTCGATGGCATACTAACACAAAATGATGACCTCAAATTTAATGAGACGACACTATTACATTAATAAAACAATAGAAATGACAATGGAAAATATTTACTTATTAACACAATAACTTTTGACGTTTGACATATGAGAAATGTCTTTAAAATAAATGACCACCATATTGACTCATAAATTTACATGACTCTATATACTTAAATAAAACCAAATACTAAAACAAATTACTTAAAACCACGTATTAAAGAAAAAACTAAAACTAAAACCATGAATAAACCTAATACCATGAATTACAAATTGTGGTTTTGAACACTTTATCTCCAACAAAGCAATAACTTGAATGGTGGTTTTGTGGAGGCTTTGGACAACGACATTGATGGCAGCGTTTCTCTCAAAATACAATATGGGTTTGGCTGTAATTTTGAAAGTATTTTAAATACATACAAAAATTCAAACCCATTAAAAATCAAGGAGACCCAAATCATAAAAATAAAGTTATGAACATTTCTTATCACAATTTTTTTTTTTAAAACAGCCTTGCGGCTATGGGAATTCAAGTAATGTAACCATACCCAACCAGAACGCACATATATTCCTTCTTCAATTAGCTATAGAAATATTCCTTCATGGTGATATCAAGTATTCATGAAGAAATACCTATGGTGGAGGGTAATGGTAGCTTTTGTTCAACCGGAGTTGAGTATTCCATCACATGGCAAAAATAAATATGCAGTCTTTAAAAACAATACAGGCCGACACCAAAAGGCAAGGTCAGATCAAGTATGCTCTGGTACCAAATGAAGGAGCACGTGCAGATCTAATACAAATAATATTCGTTATTAAACTACTGCTATTACAATGGCTATTATATAGCCATGGAGGTAGGAAAACTACCTCCTACAAACCAGGAAACAAATAACCCGTTTAATCAATTTACGGGTGAAACAAATTAACATATTATATTGTTATAACTATAAAAGAATATAATATCTAAATACTAATTATTACATGAACTAATCACTAACATAACTATTCACATTATAATATTAATAATGTGAACACTACTATTAGTTTCCTAACATTAATTCATGTTATTATGAATTTCAAGTTCTTTTACACAACTTGTTTTATTTGAGTGTATGAACTTCCCCAAATTCCAAGCATATTTAGAATAAGAACATGACCTACTTTATGTATAGGCCTTCATTTTTATATTCTTGAACAATGAAACTTCCAACTTTGTGTCAAGAATAAGGAACTTATTCATTTTAACGTCAATACATTTAACCTAAATACACATTTTTGCAGATTAATAACTTTTGAAGTTAGTACCATACTTAATACTCGAGAACATCTTCATCAAAAAAAAAATAACCACAAATCACCATGGTAATTTTCTAGGGAATGCATTTCTACAAACCATTCATCATATCTCTTTTTCATATCCTCTGCTCCTTCAATCAAAGGAATTTACATGAATGGAGTGCGACCAATTAAATACATATTACCTGAAAAAAGGAATTAAAAAAGTTAATAGTTCATAACTATTTGGGAAGGATAAATATTGTTTTTCCATAGTGCAATAGCAAGGAGATGCTATATCTTGATGTCATTATTTTCATAGAGTAAAAGTCAAGATATTATTAATGATTTCTTGTTTTTTATTAATGATATGAAATTTTTTCTTTTATTACTAAAGGAGGGTTTGAAGTTTTCCTTTTATTAATGATTTTTTTTTGTTAATGATATCTTGATGTCATTATTTATAGCTTAGTAGTTGATAGGAAAAATTTAACCCTCCTTTAATAATAAAATAAATAAATCAGTAATAAAAGGTTTGTAATATGCGTTGCAATAAGTAATTTAAAAAATTAATCGCTATTAAATTTTCTTTGTTTCAAGTTGTCAATTTGTTGCTAGAAGTGAATACTTGTGGCCGCTAGCATCTATATATTCTATGATATCTTCCCATCACTTTGTTAAAATCAAAGTTGAGTTACACTACATCATTGTGGAAACCTGGAATCCAACATGGGTGATAATGGTCGATAATTGAATATTTAATAATAAAAAATCTTACTTTTATAGTTCTCATATATATATATATATATATATATTTATATATATATATTCACAAATAATGGTCGATAATTGAATATTTTAAGTTTCTCATAAGGTATATCGTGAATATCACATAATTCAAATCGAGTTGTTAGTTTTATAAACCACATGATATAGTCATAAATATTTTACTTGTCTTGGAATATTTGTTGTCTTCCCTTGTCTTAGAACATTAAAGAAAGGTAGTAAGCATCCAACCTAGTGGTCGCTAGTCTTTGAAGATATTCTTGTAAAATTTAAATATAGTAATGGAGCATAGTTAGTTTTTTAGTCAATTCGTTACTACTTGTCCTATAAGTAAGACAAAAAATATCCTAGCAGCCACTAACCTCAACATATTCTTGTAAAATTTAAATATAATAATGGAGCATAGCCAATTTTTTCAGTGAAGTCATTAAATGTAAATTATCTTCAATCGTAGTAGTCATTAGGATTCCAATACAATGTCAGGCTAGGAATATCATGTAGTAGATTTGGAATAGCATTTAAAACTCAATGGATGTTAGGCTTAAAATTTCATTTGCTACTTGTCCTATTTGCAAGAAAACAAATATCCTAGTGGCCGCTAACCTCAAGTCTTTGTGATTTTCCACCAAAGCTATGTAATTATCTTTGACATTAGTTTTTGTTGGGCTTCAAATATCGTTTTTGGATAGGAATATCATGTAATAAAATTTGAATAGTATGTTGTTCTCAACAACCGCTAGGCTTAAAATTTGGTGTTGGAGCTTAGTTTAGTTTTATTTTTAGTTTTCAGTAGATTCGTTACACATTATCTTGAATGCAAGACAACAATTATCCTAGCGGCCTCTAATCACAATTCTTTTTATGTTACACCAACGCAATGGAATAATCCACGACCTTATTAAACTTAGACCTTAGTGACCGCTAGGATTAAAATTTTGTTTCTAATTACATGTCTTCTCTTATCTTGGAACATTAAAGAAAGGTTGTAAGCATCCACCCTAGCGGTCACTAGTATTTGAAGATAGTCTTGTAAAATTTAAATAAAACAATGGATCATAGTTAGTTTTTCAGTCAAGTCATTACTACTTGTCTGTAAGTAAGACAACAAATATCTTACTAGCCGCTAACCTCAAGTCTTTGTGATTTTCCACTTGCACTATGCAATTATCTTTAACCTTAGCGGCCACTAGGATTCGAATATCCTATTAGGATAGGAATATCATGTAATATATTTTGAATAACATGTTGAACTCAGCGGCCGCTAGGCTTAAAATTTCATTTTCTATATATCCTTTTTGCAAGTAAGACGAGAAAATATCATAGCGGCCGCTAACATCAAGTCTTTGTGATTTTCCACATAAACTATGCAATTATCTTCGATCTTATCATCCACTAGGCTTCAAATATCATGTAAGGATAGAAATATCATCTAATATATTTTAAATTGAATGTCGAGCTCAGCGGAGGCTAGGCTTAATATTTCCTTTTTAATTACGTGTCTTCTCTTAGCTTCAAACATTAAAGAAAGGTAGTAATATCATGTTAGGCTAGGAATATCATGTAATAGATTTTGAATAGCATGTTGAATACCAAAGCTATGAATATCATGTTAGGCTAGGAATATCATGTAATAGATTTTGAATAGCATGTTGAACTCAGCAGTCTTTACGCTTAAAATTTTTTTTTTACTAGTCTTATATGCAAGACAACAAATATCCTCCTAGCCGCTAACTTCAATTCTTTGTGATTTTTCACCCACACTATACAATTATCTTCAGCCTTAGCGGTCGCTAGGCTTTGAATATCATGTTAGAATAGGAATATCATGTAATAGATTTCAAATATCATGTTGAAATCAAAGTGACCGCCAGGATTAAAATTTCATTTCCTACTTTTCCTATTTGCAGGACATCAAATATCCTATTGGCCGCTAACCTCAAGTATTTGTGATTTTCCACCCATGCTATGCATGTATCTTCAACCTTAATGAATGATAGGCTTCAAATATCATATAAGGCTAGGAATATCATGTAATAGAGTTCAAATATCCTAGTGGCTGCTAACCTCAAGTCTTTTTGATTTTCCACCAGAGCTATGAATATCATGTTAGCCTATAAATATCATGTAATAGATTTCAAATAACATGTTGAACTCAACAAATCATTAGGATTAAAATTTTGTTTTTAAGTACGTGTCTTCTCTTGTCTTGGAACATTAAAGAAAGGTAGTAATATCATGTTAGGATAGGAATATCATGTAATATATTTTGAATAACATGTTGAATACTAGAGATATGAATATCATGTTAGGCTAGGAATATCATGTAATATATTTCAAATATCATGTTTAAATCAGTATCCGCTAGGCTTAAAATTTCATTTACTACTTGTCCCATTTGCAAAACAACAAATATCCTAGTGGACACTAACCTCAAGTCTTTATAATTTTCCACCGAGCTATGCAATTATCTTCAACCTTAGTGGCCGCTAGGATTTGAATATCATGTTAGGCTAGGAATATCATGTAATAAAATTTGAATAACATGTTTTACTCAGCGACCGCTAGGCTTAAAATTTGGTTTTTAATTACGTTTCTTCTCTTGTCTTGGAACATTAAAGGTTATAATAATTCACCCTAGTGGTCTCTAGTCTTTGAAGATAGTCTTGATAAATTTAAATAAAATAATGGAGAAGAGTTAGTTTTTCACTCGATTCAATTTTACTTGTTATGTATGCAAGACAACAATTATCCTACCGGTCATTAACCTCAAGTATTTGTGATTTTCCACCCACGGTATCTAATTATCTCCAACCTTAGTGGTCATTAGCCTTTGAATATCGTGTTAGGCTAGGAGTATCATGTAATAGATTTCGAATAGCATGTTGAACTTAGTGGCCACTAGCCATATATTTCATTTACTACTTGTCCTTTTTGTAAGACAATAAATATCCTAACAACCACTAACCTCAAGTCTTTGTGATTTTCTACCAGAGATATGTAATTATCTTCGACATTAGTGGTCATTAGGCTTTGAATATTATGTTAGGCTAGGAATATCATGTAATAAACTTTGAATAACATGTTTTACTCCAATGCAGCTAGGCTTAAATTTAGTTTTTAATTTTGTTTCTTCTCTTGTCTTGAAACATTAAAGAAAGGTTATAAGTATCCACCCTAGAAGTTTTTAGTCTTTGAAAATAGTCTTGTTAAATTTTAATGAAACAATGGAGCATAATTAGTTTTTCTCGTCGAGTCATTACTACTTGTCCTGTATGCAAGATAACAAATATCCTATAGTAGCCACTAACCTCAAGTATTTGTGATTTTCCACCTACGCTATGTAGTTATCTTCGACCTTAGTGACCATTAGGCTTTGAATACCCTGTTAGGATAGGAATATCATGTAATATATATCAAATAACATGTTGAACTCAAAGGCCGCTAGGCTTAAAATTTTGTGTTGGAGCTTAGTTCAGATTTCATTTTTCAATTTCCAGTAGAGTCATTGCACATTACCTTGAATGCAAGACAATAATTATCCTAGCGAACACTAATCTCAAGTATTTGTTATGTTACACCAATGCATTGGAATAATCTATGACCTTAGCAACCTCTAGGCTTCGAATATCATGTGATATACTTTGAATAACATATTGATCTCAGAAACAACTAGGCTACACAACATTTTTCTTAATTGAATTTAATAAATGGTATATAAATATATGAGTACAATATTTTATTACTGTATTTTAAAAAATTATAAACTCAACCAATGATATGTAACATAATAAAAATATATGACATAACATAAGATCCATAAAACATAATATATGTTTGTAAATAAAATGATTAAAATTTATATTTAACAATATTTATGAGTACATATAATGTTCTTACCTTTTACTAAAGAAAAAAACTTGCTAAAGACATTACATTTAACTATTTATATGTGGGAAAATGAATATAATTAACTACATATGTCTACTGGGTAATAATGTAAGCATTCAACATTGAAATAATTAGTCACAAATATTTCTTTCATATTAAAAAAATTAAAGGAGGTAAAATTACCTAAACTTTACAAAATCAAACCATTAAGATTTAAAAAAAATGAATATGTGACTCATGTTTTTCAACTTGGGATGGATTCCACCACTTACCGAAAATAATAAATGCAGTAAGAAGAATGAAAAATCCATTAATACAAAAAGCATAGTGAAATCAAAAACTTGAACTAATCTAATTTTTTTAAAAACTAATCTAAAAAGCTTGAAACTATCCTAGAAAGATTAAAACTAAGAAATAATTAGAAACTAAAACAAAAAGCTTCAAATTGACTCCATTAATAGAGGATGGACTAAGTGTCCCATTGGGTGTGCCAAATGTGTTCAATGAAAAGTTACAAAAGTCATGGATTTAGGGTAAGAATCTCTAAAGAAACCCCAAAGGATTTTAACAAATTGATCAATGGACCATCTGATAAGAAATGAGAAATGTTTTCTTCTTTGCATACATTAATTTGAAGTAAACAAGCAAACTAAGCAAATGAAGCTAACCTCTATTCTTTGAAAGCTTGAAATAATGAACCTTAGAGGATTTAAGCATTCAGTTATGTGTTTAAGAGAAAGAGATCTCCGCATTAATGGATTAAAGGCCAATGGATCTTCCCTTTTACTCCATATTGGTGCTATAAAATACAAAAGCAAATGCTACTAGCTCAATGGAAGAAAATTAAATACAATCTAAATCCTAAAAAAAATACTATAATATGTGCTAGGAAGAAGAGAGAATTCTTAGGAAATGAGGGAGGGGGTATAGCCCTATGTATAGTTTTTCATTTGGAAAATGGGAGGCTTTGGGTGCATGTCAGACTAAAAAGGGAGTCAATAAGTTAATTAGCAAGTCAAAGTAGGATTTGAGTAGGTTTAGGGTAATTAACCTAGGTTAGACTAATTAATCTTGTTTAGAGATGAATTAGGGTTTTGGAAGGGTTCTAGAAGGTCTAATAAATCCAATGAAATGGATTGATAGTCAAGGGTGCTAATAAAAGTAAACTAGAAGGGACTAAGAAGCTAATGTAGTCATAATGAGGCTATGAAAGCCTGTTTAAGTGTTTTACAAGAGGAAATACGACCAAAAATATGTCGTAAGAAGGGAGTTAGACAAGTCTAATTGGCGGTGTGCCGTCAATTTGCAAGTGGAAGAATAGGTAGTGCAATATTAGGAATAATAGTGCATTGATCAAACTACAGGTGTCTACACATCTATATGTACCAAATCAACTTACCCTCCTTCTGGTACGTCCAACCTTGAGGAATCTCACCCACTGCTTCCCATAAACACACGGTCCTAACAGAAGTCCAAATCTAACTCCTTTAATCCATGAAACCTATCATTTAGGATCTTCATGCCCTTTTGACTCATATAACCAAGTATATATTGCCATAAATTTGCATCTCCATCGCAACAACTAAATTATAATAATTAACACCACTCGTTAAATACAAAGTACCAATTTTCTTACCTCTTTGTAACCATAAGATATCCCTAGGTAACCTTCCAATAATCCACTATAAAAATTATTGTGCAAACATCACTACCCAGCTAACCCATCGATATTAAGTTCCACCTCAACTTAGACACATGTCTAACATCCTTAACAAGCCATGTGTTCTATTTAGTATTTTCATCTGAACACATCCTTTCCCTACTATGTTGCATGGTTCATCATCATCAAGATATACATGTAAAAATCATCTTAAAAAAACTCAATAAAGTAATGTATATGTGGGGTGGCATGGAGAAAATCCCTTGAATCTAACACCTAAGACATAACAATATTATCTAAAGAAACAATTAAGTCATCGACAAAAATCACCTCATCGCCACATTTACCTCCTTAGTTTTTCTCCTTGTTCTTCTTATCTCGAAGAGCCCAACAATATTTTAGCATGACCAACATTCCCACAATGCCAATATTCCAACCGCTCTTGGAATTTGACCTTTTGCGATCGTTCGACTTCACACAATTAGTTTTCCTTTTTTATTTTGTCTCCTCTACTCTCCACCATCAAAGAGTTTCAGGAAGTATTATAATCCCTTAAGTTCTTCCTTCACATTTCCTCACTCAAGTATCACACTTATCACATCTCAAACTTCAACTTTGAATTATTAGAGGCCAAATTACTTACAACCATAACCAAGTTGTCATAGCTTATCTGGTAAGGATAAAAAAATAAATAAAGGCTTGACCTCATCATCAAAGTAAATTTTCATTGAGTTTAACATACTCAAAAATGTATTAAATTCATTCAAATGATCAGCAACACAACCATTCTTAGAAATCTTTATATTAAATAACTTTTTCATAAAAAATATTTTATTAGAGGCAAAAGATTTTTCATATAACTTCCCTAACGCATTCATGAGACCTTCTATGGTCTTCTCCTACGATATGTTGAAAGCAACTGAAGATGCAAGACATAACTGAATTTCCCCAAGTTCCTTTAAATCCAGGAAACTCCCAATCCTCAGCTGACATGGTTGTAGGTTTCCTTACTTTTCCAGCCAAAGGAACATGGAGGTCCTTCCAATATAAGTAATCCTCCATATGTATATTACACAAATGAAAGTTCTTCCCATTGAAATTCTCAACCCTCGATCTGCCTTCATCTGCCATAGCTTCCACTTAAGCTAAACTTTCCCTATGATTCACCACTTTAGCAAAAAACCACCAAAGATTTGATACCCGTTGTTAGGCATTAGAGAAAAATTATATAGAAACAATTCCTCAAATCATAGTAGTAGGAAAATATTTATTAGAATTGTACTTACAGAAATATAATAACATATATAAACAATACACAAAGAATACAGACAAGATTTAATGTGGTTCACTAAATGCGGGCTACATCCACAAAGAACTTACTCAGATTTTATTATCAACAAGAGTAAAAACAACTCTCACATTCTTCTCTCAGTTACAATTACACAACAATCACTCATGAACTCACAACAGAATTCCCAAAGATGTTAAACCACATCTAAGACACAATTGACACCCAATTTCTCAACCTTGATCACTCTTGATCACCTCTTGATGTTCTAAGACTCAAGATATCTTGATCACTCAAGATATATTAGGATTCCCCTAACACCTCTATTTATAAGATTACAATCCTTATAGGAAGATTTATAGCTGACCCTAGAAGTTTGAAATTCATGACATTTCAAATTTTCACTTATGGAAAAGCCGTCACCATGACAACCACCAAATAAGCACAAATTAATAGAAAATATGTAGCATGAAAACACAAACATGGTGAAGAATGCTCTTGAAGTCTCAAAACTTAACCATTCAATCTCAACACTTTCAATGATTCTAAAAGATTAAAAACATGCTCCACTTCAATAGGTTTAATCTTACCACGTGTCACATTTTATTGCAATGTTTTTAAAAATTAGCGTGCACTATATTTAAAATTTTCAAATTCGAATTCAATAAAATAATAATAAATATTAGAAATTAGAAATTTGAATTCTAATATTGACGATCACAAGAGATATTAGAAATTCATGCCACGTGCCAACATTTTATTGGACTACGATTCTGACTTAATATGGTGGGTTTTTATAGGTAAAGTTATTTGTTAATTCTATCACTAATTAAAAATTTCTTAATACATGTGTCAATTACATAGTTGTGTAATTAATCGATTCAAAATTTTAAGACATCACATTTGTTGAATTATTTTTAAATTAACGTGAATAATATTTATAAAATATCGAATTCGCATTCGATAAAAAATAATTAAAAAATGTGCTAAAATATATTTATAAAAAAATTCAAATATATTTTAGCACATTTTTTAATTATTTTTTCGAATGCGAATTCGATATTTTATAAATATTATTCACGTTAATTTAAAAATAATTCAACAAAATGTGATGTCTTAAAATTTTGAATTAGTTAATTACACAACTATGTAATCGACACATGTATTAAGAAATTTTAAATAGTGATAGAATTAACAAATAACTTTACCTATAAAAACCCACCATATTAAGTCAGAACTATAGTCCAATAAAATGTGTTGGCACATGGCATGAATTTCTAATATCTCTTGTGATCGTTAATATTAGAATTGAAATTTTTAATTTTTAATATTTATTATTAATTTTTATCGAATTCGAATTTGAAAATTTTAAATATAGTGCACGCTAATTTTTAAAAACATTGCGATAAAATGTGACACGCAAAGAAGATTAAACCTATTGGGGTGTGGAGCATGTTTTTAATCTTTTAGAATCAACATCAAGTGTTGAGATCGAATGGTTAATTTTTGAGACTTCAAGAGCATTCTTCAGTCATGTTTGTGTTTTCATGATACATATTTTCTATTAATTTGTGCTTATTTGGCGATTGTCAGAATGGTGACGGCTTTTCCATAAGTGAAAATTTGAAATGTCATGAATTTCAAACTTCTAGGGTTGGCTATAAATCTTCCTAGAAGTATTGTAATCTTATAAATAGAGGTGTTAGGGGAATCCATATATATCTTGAATGATCAAGATATCTTGAGTCTTAGAACATCAAGAGGTGATCAAGAGTGATCAAGGTTGAGAAATTGGGTGTCAATTGTGTCTTAGATGTGGTTTAGCATCTTTGGGAATTCTGTTGTGAGTTCATGAGTGATGTTGTGTAGTCAGAATCGAGAGAAGAATGTGAGAGTTGTTTTTACTCTTGTTGATAATAAAATCTGAGTAAGTTCTTTGTGGATGTAGCCCGCATTTAGTGAACCACATTAAATCTTGTCCCGTATTCTTTGTGTATTGTTTATATATGTTATTATATTTCGTAAGTACAATTCTAATAAATATTTTCCTACTACTATGATTTGAGGAATTGTTTCTATATAATTTTTCTCTAATACCTAACAATGGGTATCAGATCTTTGGTGGTTTTTTTGCTAAAGTGGTGAATCATAGGAAAGTTTAGCTTAAGTGGAATCTATGGTGAGATGAAGGTAGATCGAGGGTTGAGAATTTCAATGGGAAGAACTTTCATTTGTGTAATATACATATGAAGGATTACTTATATTGGAAGGACCTCCATGTTCCTTTGGCTGAAAAGTAAGGAAACCTACAACCATGTCACCGAGGATTGGGAGTTTCGGATTTAAAGGAACTTGGGAAATTCATTATGTCTCTTGATCTTCGATTGCTTTCAACATATCGTAGAGAAGACCACAGTAAGGTCTCATGAATGTGTTAGGAAGTTATATGAAAATCTTTTGCCTCTAATAAAATATTTTTATGAAAAAGTTATTTAATATAAAGATTTCTAAGAATGGTTGTGTTGCTGATCATTTGAATGAATTTAATACATTTTTGAGTATGTTAAACTCAATGAAAATTTACTTTGATGATGAGGTCAAGCCTTTATTTATTTATTTATCCTTACCAGATAGCTATGACAACTTGGTTATGGTTGTAAGTAATTTGGCCTCTAATAATTCAAAGTTGAAGTTTGGAGATGTGATAAGTGTGATACTGAGTGAGGAAATGTGAAGGAAGAACTTAAGGGATTATAATACTTCTGGAAACTCTTTGATGGTGGAAAGTAGAGGGAGACAAAATAAAAAAGGGAAAACTAATTGTGTGAAGTCGAACGATCGCAAAAGGTCAAATTCCAAGAGCAGTTGGAATATTGGCATTGTGGGAATGTTGGTCATGCTAAAAATATTGTTGGGCTCTTCGGGATAAGAAGAACAAGGAGAAAACTAAGGAGGTAAATGTGGCAAAGAAGCAGTGATTTTTGTCGGGATGACTTAATTGTTTCTTTAGATAATATTGTTATGTCTTAGGTGTTAGATTCAAGGGATTTTCTCCATGCCACCCCACATATACATTACTTTATTGAGTTTTTTTAAGATGATTTTTTACATGTATATCTTGATGATGATGAACCATGCAACATAGTAGGGAAAGGATGTGTTCGGATGAAAATACTAAATAGAACACATGGCTTGTTAAGGATGTTAGACATGTGTCTAAGTTGAGGTGGAACTTAATATCGTGGGTTAGCTGGTAGTGATGTTTGCACAATAATTTTTATAGTGGATTATTGGAAGGTTACCTAGGGATATCTTATGGTTACAAAGAGGTAAGAAAATTGGTACTTTGTATTTAACGAGTGGTGTTAATTATTATAATTTAGTTGTTGCAGATGGAGATGCAAATTTATGGCAATATATACTTGGTTATATGAGTCAAAAGGGCATGAAGATCCTAAATGATAGGTTTCATGGATTAAAGGAGTTAGATTTGGACTTCTGTTAGGACGTGTTTATGGGAAATGTATGGGTGAGATTCCTCAAGGTGGACATACCAGAAGGAGGGTAAGTTGGATTTGGTACATATAGATATGTAGACACCTGTAGTTTGATCAATGCACTATTATTCCTAATATTGCACTACCTATTCTTCCACTTGCAAATTGACGATTTGCACACCGCCAATTAGACTTGTCTAACTCCCTTCTTACGAATATTTTGGTCATATTTCCTCTTGTAAAACACTTAAACAAAGCTTTCATAGCCTCATTATGACTACATTAGCTTCTTAGTCCTTCTAGTTTACTTTTATTAGCACCTGACTATCAATCCATTTCATTGGATTTATTAGACCTTCTAGAACCCTTCCAAAACCCTAATTCATCTCTAAACAAGATTAATTAGTCTAACCTAGGTTAATTACCCTAAACCTACTCAAATCCTACTTTGACTTACTAATTAACTTATTGACTCCTTTTAGTCCGACATGCACCCAAAGCCTCCCATTTTCCAAATGAAAACTATACATAGGGCTATACCCCTCCCTCATTTCCTAAGAATTCTCTCTTCTTCCTAAAGACATATTATAGTATTTTTTTAGGATTTAGATTGTATTTAATTTTCTTCCATTGAGCTAGTAGCATTTGATTTTGTATTTTATAGCACCAATATGGAGTAAAAGGGAAGATCCATTGGCCTTTAAGCCATTAATGCGGAGATCTCTTTCTCTTAAACACATAATCGAATGCTTAAATCCTCTAAGGTTCATTATTTCAAGCTTTCAAAGAATAGAGGTTAGCTTCATTTGCTTAGTTTGCTTGTTTACTTCAAATTAATGTATGCAAAGAAGAAAACATTTCTCATTTCTTATCGATGGTCCATTAATCAGTTTGTTAAAATCCTTTGGGGTTTCTTTAGAGATTCTTACCCCAAATCCATGACTTTGTAACTTTTCATTGAACACATTTAGCACGCCCGGTGGGACACTTAGTCCATCCTCCATTAATGGAGTCACTTTGAAGATTTTTGTTTTAGTTTCTAATTATTTATTAGTTTTAATATTTCTAGGATAGTTTCAAGCTTTTTAGATTAGTTTTTCAAAAAAATTTAGATTAGTTCAAGTTTTTGATTTCACTATGCTTTTGTATTAATGGCTAAAAATCATGTTTCTTAACTAGTTTAGCTAGGATTGTCTTGGTTTTGTGCTCTTTTGCAGGATCGAAGGAGGTAAAGTGCTGCGAAATTGAAACAAATTAATGAAATTTTGACATTTTTTAAGATTTTGTTTAAAAAAATCCCATGTTTTTTAACCACCTATAGGGAAGGGTGTGTATACACTTTCACGCTATGTAGCAGCACCACCGACTATAATTTTTTGACAGAGGCGCATAGGTACACTAATCCTGGTGCACATACACTAACAATAGTGCATGTACACTAATCCTGGTGCACATACACTAATCCTGGCGCACATACACTAAAAGTGGTGCATGTAAACTAACAGTGGCTCAGGTACACTAACTGTGGCGTAGGTACACTAACTATGGTGAACACACCCAAACCTTAGCGTAGACATCATTAGA
Organism: Taxus wallichiana var. yunnanensis; assembly: GCA_018340775.1. Taxonomy (NCBI): domain Eukaryota; kingdom Viridiplantae; phylum Streptophyta; class Pinopsida; order Cupressales; family Taxaceae; genus Taxus; species Taxus wallichiana. The sequence continues at coordinate 79,860,563 of CM031242.1, forward strand.
AATCCTCCAGAGGCCACAATTTTTGCTCCCAAGCTCAAAATGACTCCGTTTTCATTGCATTGGAAATGTATTAAAGAGAACTACACAAGTAGAATCATAAAATTAGGATTTTGACTTACCAAAAATTTATGGTTTACATTATTAGGTAAATGGTCATTTTCTATTGTATCTTAAAGTTTAAAAAAATCATTTTCTTGGCCATTCTAATGCTTTGAAATGTTTTGTGACACTAATCAGTTGTTTGCAGGGTCATTTTTGTCTTTTTTTACTAATTTAGTTAAGTGTTTCATTTCTTAGTTGATAGAGGTTTTTCAAGTGCGTATGCTCTCTCCTCGTGCCTTTAAAAGTGATCTTGGAGATCGAAACACTTATAGAAAAGTTGTATCAAATGTTCAAAACACTATTTTTATAAAGGATAAAGTAAAATTTCATGTGATTTAGTAGGCTTTTTCACATTGCGTTTGCTCTTCTTTTGTTCCTATTGGTGACCTTAGGAATCAAAAGCAAAGTGTAAAGTTCTTTTTTTCCATCAATCATGAACTAGAAAACTACTAAAGATTGTTGTCTACGGGACCCAACGCTTGTAGAGAAAAAGATGTCCAAAAACAAAAACTTCTAATACACGTGTTCTTACTAGTGGCCAAATGGTTTGCTACTTAAAACCACATTAAGTTAAGCAAGATAAAAACACACCATATTCAAAACACTGTATTGTGGGTTTCGGAAAAGTGTACATCCCTATCCACTCAACTAGAACATAACCCCTTTGGCATAATGCCTTAATCTATAACAATGGGGTGGTACCAAGAACCCGAAGTAATCCACCACCGAGTAACCTTGTGGATGAAACAGAAAGCTCTCCGCTTACACACTTGACTAGTACGCCTTGTGAGTTAGAGTTACCAGTTGTCTGTATGGTGACCCCAGGGAGAGCACACATGGATGCACTAGTTGACCTTTGTGCTCAAAGGGGGTAAAGTAAAGCCGAGAAACTCCCAAGATAGTCGGGGTGACTATTTGGGTAATGTTTTTGCAAATTGCAAATCAGCAACACCCCTGGATGCAAATCAGGTTTCTAAGTTGATGTTTCAGGCATCCAGTGTGATTGCACAACATTGAAACCTCTCTCCAAGTGTGGGACTTGTAAAATGAGAGAGGAATCTCCATATTAGAGGTTGGTTCCTCAAACTCCTCTAATCAGATCTATTATTTACACAATTGCAGAGGTTTGAATCCTAATCCTACTCTAAATTCCAAGGAGACAGAGATAGAAAGTGCAAAAATTGAAACTAAACTAATAGGTGATACACCAAAGGAGTGGTGAACACTTCTTGTTCATGCAAATTGACACAATTTCATAAAATGCAACATGAAACATCATACACAGGCTGATAAGATGTAATTAGAGGTCTGAAATGAAGCAAGACAATACAAACAAAGGACTGAAAATTGATCACGAGTGCACTTTGTCATTTTTCATCACAAAATCCTTGCATTTGCAACATAAAAGAGGTAGAAACCTGTTACAATCATGAAGAAGGTCTGATACTTGCAAAAATCACTTGTTGAAGGTGAAAGAAGAAGCTTTCTATCCAAAAAAATGTTCCACCTCAAAAAATGAGCCAAATCTGGCTTTTACAATGCATGGGTCGAGCCCAGGAGAGAGAAAACATGTAAAAAATGTGGAAGCCATTCCCCATTGAATGAAGATGCATTAAAACAGCATGGGCATCCTTACAGACCCATGCCCTGACATTTTTGGCCATGCTGAAGAAGAATGCGACCCATTTTGCATTAAAATTGGTTGTTGAAACGTCATTTCTGGCCATTACCACGTGCCAGATGCGTTTCTTGATTTTATCTCTCCAAACTCAACCAAAATTAAAAATTTACCCGAAATCATGTAGATAATTTCACTATCTTTCCATTGATATAAAGAACGTGAAAATCCAAGCTCTGGATCGAAAGATATGGCGATTTGAAAATTTAGGGAAAAAACAGGCCAAAATCGGATCGGTGGGCAAAAGTTTGAATTTTTACCCGTTTGGTCTTTGGAAAATTTTTCAAATTTTCCCCATGCTCTACCACTCCTGTGCCATGTGGTGTCTTCCTATTGGCCGTGGGCCTCTAAGGAAAATTTCCCACAAAAATTCCGCTTGAGCCATAACTTGAAAAATATGAGGAGTTAGAAGGAAAAATTTACCTTCTACGGAAAGCTGAGAGAGAGATCTATCCAATGGTGCCATTTTTAGAAAGATTTGAGTGCCTAAAAATAAAAAATGGAGACTGAGGCACAAGAGAGGTAATAACATAAGGAGTTAGCCACAAAAATGAGCAGGGGCACATTTTAGATAACAATTTCAGTGACTTAGAGGGGTCATCTGCCTGCTAGATGAAGATACCAGTTGCCTGAAGCAGCCCATTGGGCATGGAGTCATAAAATTTTCTGTTTGGAACCCCAACTGACTTAGAATGTTGCAAGGAGGAAGATGGAATATCACCTGATGGAAGCAAGGACTGCAAAACATCTCCAGGGACAAAAATCTTGTGCCAAAGCACTTAGGGAAAGAAAAATAACCTACAGCAAAACAATGTGCACAAGCACTTGGAGGAATGAAAACCTAAGCTAATATTTACAAGGTGGAGAATTTCCCTTTAGTAGCAATGCTTTAGATAGATTCCATTGACTAGAATCTGTAGTTCTTCACCATCCAATGAAGACAATTGGAAGGCATTGCTATCCTTACACTTTGTGACCATGTATGGGCCACTCCAAATGGCATCAAATTTTGAATGCCTTCCCATTTTTGCTCTATCTACATCCCATTTTAACACTAGATCTCCAACTTGGAAAGATCTACTCTTGGCCTTCCTATCAAAGGTCTTCTTGATCAAAGCTTGATCCTTCTCCATTTCTTGGGATGCCTGATCTCTGATCTCTTGGAGCTCTATCAACTCTGCATATCTCACCTCCATGGGCCCAAACTCTAGCAACTCTAACTGCTTCATGAGTTCCAATGTTGGCAACTCAAGTGACATGGGAAATATTTCCTCTCTTCCATAAACAAGCCTGAATGGAGAGTTACCTGTGGATCTCTTGGGAGTTATCCTATCAACCCATAAGGCTCATTTCAGTTTGGTATGCCAAGACCTCTGATTCTCATCAAGAGTCCAACTAGTGATCCTCAACAAGTTCTTGTTTGTAGATTCAGCCTAGCCATTACCCTAAGAGTAGTAGTTTGATGAAGTACTTAGGTAGATCCCATTCTTGATAGCCCACTCAGCCACCTTGGATCCAATGAATGCTAATGCATTATCTGAGATTATTGTAGCAGGTATGCCAAATCTGGTTACTATCCCCTCATAGAAGTCTAAGATGCTAGACTCATTTGCTTCCTTGAGTGCTATTGCTTGATCCACTTGGTGAAGTAGTATGTTCTTTGTCAAAATCCACTTATGCCCTTGGCTTGAATTGGGATTAATGAATGGCTGGTCAACTGAAATTGGATGCAATGGAAGGGCGGAAACCTCTCTTTACCTATGAAGAATGCACAATTCTTGCACTTTTGATCCACGCAAAGCAATCACCGAAAATCTTGGGCCAATAATAACCAACCTTCATGATATTTAGAGCTGTCACTCTTGGTGCAAAATGACCACCAACTGGTCCACCATGGAACTCTTCCAACACCCTATGAATCTAATTTGTGCTGATGCATCTCAGCAGCACTCCATTCACATCTTTCTTGAACAAAACACCGTCTACTATGGCATATGGGACAACCTACAATCTGAAGTGTCTTCTTTGGGTTTTGTTCATCTCTAGAGGGCATAGGCCTGTGCTTAGGAAGTGCATTATACCTTGGGTCCAGCAAGGAGTGGGGATAGCATTATCCTCTTCTTGAGTGTTACCTTGCACATGGCTGTCTTGAACTATCAAAACAACCTCTTATTTATTGCATACTCCTTTTTACTTGCCCATAATCAGCTGCTCACACAATCCTTTTCCTCTTACCAGCTTGGTGACCTTGATCTCAATGTCATACTCCATGACATGAGTGATCCAACCTGCCCTTTTCTCATTCAAATCCTTGTTGAGGAGGAAGTCCTTTACTCCCACATGAGAGACCAACAACTGAACCTTATTGTTTGAGACTAGATGCTTGAATTTCTTCAAGCTTCTGATTACTGCAAGTACATGCTTCTCAATAAAAGAATATCTCACCTCATAGTCATCTAGGCTTTGGCTAAAGAAAGTAATTGGATGCTCATCATTGTCCTTGTTCTGCTATACCAAAATGGCAGAAATGGTATCATTACCCCCAAATGCATAGAGGATGAAATCCTTGGAGAAGTCCAGTTGATGAGAGTTGGTGCTTGAGAGATGGCTTCTTTGATTGCTTCAAAACACTCCTTGCCTTTTTCTATCCATTTGAAAGCCATGCTTTTCTTCAACATCTTGGTGATAGGATTGACAAGGGCTGTAAAATCTGGGACAAACCTCTCGAAAAAAATTTATTCTCCCCAAGAAACTCAAGTGCCTTCTTCGGCTTGGCAATGGTAGTGCTATTATGGCTTCAACTCTCTCGGATCAATTTCTAATCCTTATTTGGAGACAATATGGCCAAGGAGCTTTCCTTCATGTGCTAGGAAGATACACTTATTAGGATTCAAAGACACTCCAAATCTCCCCGCACCTTTGGAAGACTTGTCTCAAATGAGAGAGGGTCTCTGCTACATTCTTTTAAAAATAGTGATATCATCAAGATATATCAGCACCATGTTGTTAATCAAACCTTTGAACACCATGTCCATTGCTCTTTGGAAGGTAGCTCTAGTGTTGGACAGCCCAAATGGCATTTTCCTGTATGCATAAGTTCCCCATTTGGTTGTGAAGGCTGTCTTGAACTGATCTTCTTCCTTCACCATAATCTGATTGTACCCTGAGTAGCCATCAAGCAATGAAAACCTTTCGGAGCCAGCAACAACTTGTAAAATCTGCTCCATAGAAGGAAGTGGGTAATGGTCCTTGAGAGATGCTCTATTCAAATCTCTGAAATCAACGCACAATCTGATCTCTCCACTCTTCTTTCTGACTGGAACTAAGTTGGAAACCCAACTAGAATGCTTGATTGGGAATATGATTCTTGACTCAATCAACTTGTTCAATTCCTTCCTCATGAGAGGTTCCATGTGTGGATTGATTGGCCTTTGTTTCTGCCTGATGGGCTTAGTATTTGGATCCAACTCAATGGTGTGTTGAGCTAACTTGGGATTGAAACCTTTCAAATCTTCATAGCTCCAAGCAAACACATCAGGGAACTCTTGACATAGCTGTATGAACTCATACCTTTCTTGTTCAGTTGTCATCTTTCCAATTTGCAATGGTTTGTTCTCTTCCACCAAGATGGATACTGAATCTTCTCTCTTGACCTGAATGTTTGCTTTCTCTTTCCTAAACTGATCATTGGGATTGAAAATGGAATCCAAAGTGATAAGTCCCTTGGGTAGCTTGTTAGTTCTCAGCTGTACCACTTGGTCACCATACTATTGTTCCAATTTTTCTTGATTTTTAGCTGAGAACTCAGCTTCTTCTTGTAAGAAATGGATGATTTGCTGGTCATTCTCAAACACTTGCCAACTTACATTGTTATCCGGCACTGAAGGCCTCACAATCACATGGATGTTTGGCTGTACCTTGTCCTTTTGAATGCTTTCCACAATATCAAAGGCTGCCCCAACTGCTGCAAGCCTGTCAGCAGCTTGGTTTTCTTTTCTAGGAATGGATTTTATGCTAAAGCCCTCAAAATATTCAATGAGGTCCCACACCCTATTCTTGTAGCACTTGAGCAGATTATTCTTGACAGCATGTTGCCCCTTAACTTGGTTTACAATCAATTCACTGTCACCAAAGACTTGCAAGTTCTTTATTCCTCTCTTTATTGCCCAATGCATCCCTTGCACCAAGGCTTCATATTCAGCAGTGTTATTGGAGCATGCAAACTGAAATCTAAAAGCTGAATAGTACTTTACTCCTTGAGGTGAAATAAGCATAGCTCCACCTCCTACACCTTGTCTACTCCTTGATCCATCAAAAAACAGTTGCCATACCTCATTGTCATCCTTGTGGTTTGGCTTGGTGATGCTAGGAATGGGCTGATCTTCTTGATGTATGCAATAGACCCCTAGCTTAGATTCTTCTACTTCTTGATAAGGATCAAAAGCATGCACCTTGTTTGCCCATTCATCAAGAGTTAGATCCGGGATGCTTCCAACCTTGGTGTCAGCTTCATCAGTGCTTGGGTGATCTTCTTGATCAAATGCCGAATAGTTGGCATTGATCTGACTTGGAGTGTAGGGCTCAATGTGGAAGTTTGCAATAGGTTCAGACCTGATTGTAGCTTTGGTTCCATACCTCATTCTAAAAAAGCATGTGTGACCAATCAGCAGACAAATATCCTCCAATCTTGGCTATGAAATCTCTTGACAAACATAGGGCAAAGAGTGGTGGAAGGTCTATAACTGATACATCTTATAAAACAACAACATTTGGACATGCATGCAAGGTAAGACTCAAGTTTCTAATCACCCCAACTATTGTTACCGCTAACCCATCCAACCGCACTACCCCTTTGGATACGGTTTCATATTGAAGTCCTAGCTGATTAGCTATTTGCTTGGGCATCATTGAGCTACTTTCCCTGGAATCAATCATGCAATTGTGCACCAATTGGTTTCCAATGATTAATGAGACATAAAAAGGAGGGGGCTTCAACATTTTACCTTGCTGTCCTCCATGATTCCCTTCAGGCTGGGCAGCATTTTTGATCACCTTCTCTTGCATTTGGACTTGTTGATTGAAGTTGGCCAGTCCTTCATGGAAGCTTGTAGCAAATCTCTCTGGCCTGGGATAGATAGGGATTCCCACATTGATATATTTACATTTTCTTCTTCATCTGATCAATGATACTAAATGGTGATGAAGGATCTCTTTGTTGTCCCTTGGTTTGCATATTCATCCCTTGCATGTGGGTAGCAACAACTGGTATTTGAGTTGGTCTAGGAGCTGTTCTTGGCTGCCCTTGTGCATTTACAACTAGATTTTGTTTGCCAACCATTTGTGGAGCCATAAAAGGTTGTGGATTGGTTGGAGCTAATGGCTGTTCTTCACCCAAATTCCTTCTTTTTGACCTTGTGTTGGCTGCAACACCTTGAGAGACTGTTTGATTTATGCCACAAAAATCCTCTGCCTGCCAGTTCACAAGTGTGGTGTCATTTGGAGCTGATTGCTGCTGGAATGTTTCTTGTTGTTGGTTGTTTCCTTGACTGCCCTCACCCTCCACACCAGTAGTTGTCACCATTAATGCTTGATTCAAGGCACCGTTGAAGCACATAGATTGGTTGTGAGGTTCATTACATGGAAAACACCAATCATACTCCTGAGCAACGTTGTTTTGTGTTGGCACCAATGCCTTAGAGGCAGATATAGCATTTGGATTATAGGGCTGAAATGGTCTGTTGGCAGGAGGCCTTGCTTGATTTAGATTTACAGCTGGATTGGGTGGTCTATGAGGTTGATATGGCTGCCTGTTAGGCTGAGCTTGAGGCTGGAAGGAAGGTCTAAAACTTTGGGCTTGTTGCCTCTTGAGAGTAACCAGCTCATTACCTAAATTTTGCAATTGCTTCATGACTTCTTGAAGCTCATTTGGGGCACTTGGAGATGAAGTAGAAGATTCATTTGAACTCTGATTTCTAGGAGTGGGAGAAGGAGCCAAATTAGGTGCTTGATTTGTGTTTGGGCTCTCTAAACTTGGAAACAATGGCATGGGAGGTCTAGGGGCTAGTTTGTTAGCTTGGATCAAACAATTTTCAGCCCTAATGGCAATGCTATAAGCCATGGGGATAGTTATGCCTCCCATGGAATGAATCAACATAGAAATATCAAAATTTAGAGCTTTGTGATAGTAAAGAAAAGCACCTTCTATTGTTGGCCTGACTGCCACTGGAATTCTCTCCCAAGTCCTTTGAAATCTGAAATTAAAATCAGTCAGCTACTCATTGGGAGCTCTTTTGATAGTTGTCAGCTGCTCCAAAAGGGACAAGTTGTCTCCCTTTTCCCCAAACTGCTCATGGAGGGCTATACATAGTTGATTCCAATTTTGAATAGAACCTGAGGCAAGACTCTTGAACCATTGCAAAGCTTTCCCTTTGAATGAAGATGCCAGTAGTTTGACAGCAACTTGCATCTCATTGATCTCATGGATTGCACAAATGTTAGCAATATCCTTAACATGATCACCAGGTGAGGTCTGATTTTCTCCAGTGAAGTATGGAATGTTCTTCAATGCTGCAACTGGGATTAGATTTTGTGCATTGAGAGAAAGTGGGCTGCTGCCAGTGAAATTGACATAGGGGTTGTTTTGTGCCATTCTAATTGGTCTTAGAACCCTTGTTGACTGAATGAAAGGCCTACCAGGTGGAGGAGTTGAGAGAGTTCTGTTTGGTGGAGATGGAGACCTTTGGATTCTCCTCCCACTTTGCCTTATTCAAACATCAAACATCACTTCCTCTCTAGCTCTTGACCTTGTGTTGATTCTTCTCATGAGTTTTCAAGTCTGTACTGCCAAAACCAGCTGATTCTTCCCCTTGGAGTTGCCAGATGTGCAATTTATAGCTCTTTTAAGCAAGAAAATTGCAGCAGATGCACATCAAATTTGCTGCAATGAAAATGAGACCTCTAAGCTCCCACCGGGCGTGCCAAAACAGTTGTTGTAAATCAATAGCACCCCTGGATGTAAGTCAGGTTTCTAAGTTGATGTTTCAGGCGTCCAGTGTGATTGCACAACATTGAAACCTCTCTCCAAGTGTGGGACTTGTAAAATGAGAGAGGAATCTCTAGATTAGAGGCTGGTTCCTCAAACTCCTCTGATCAGATCTATTATTTACACAATTGCAGAGGTTTGAATCCTAATCCTACTCTAAATTCCAAGGAGACAGAGATAGAAAGTGCAAAAATTGAAACTAAACTAATAGGTGATACACCAAAGGAGTGGTGAACACTTCTTGTTCATGCAAATTGACACAATTTCATAAAATGCAACATGAAACATCATACATAGGCTGATAAGATGCAATTAGAGGTCTGAAATGAAGCAAGACAATACAAACAAAGGACTAAAAATTGATCACAGAGTCTGCACTGTCATTTTTCACTGTCAAAATCCTTGCATTTGCAACATCAAAAAGGTGGAAACTGTTACAATCATGAAGAAGGTCTGATACTTGCAAAAATCACTTGTTGAAGGTGAAAGAAGAAGCTTTCTATCCAAAAAAATGTTCCACCTCAAAAAATGAGCCAAATCTGGCTTTTACAATGCATGGGTCTAGCCCAGGAGAGAGAAAACATGTAAAAAACGTGGAAGCCATTCCCCATTGAATGAAGATGCATTAAAACAGCATGGGCGTCCTTACAGACCCATGCCCTGACATTTTTGGCCATGCTGAAGAAGAATGCAACCCATTTTGCATTAAAACTGGTTGTTGAAACATCATTTCTGGCCATTACCACGTGCCAGAGGCATTTCTTGATTTTCTCTCTCCAAACTCAACCAAAATGAAAAATTTACCCCGAAATCATGTAGATAATTTCACCATATTTCCATTGATATAAATAACACAAAAATCCGAGCTCTGGATCGAAAGATATGGTGATTTGAAAATTTAGGGAAAAAACAGGCCAAAATCGGATCGGCGGGCAAAAGTTTGAATTTTTACCTGTTTGGTCTTTGGAAAAATTTCCAAATTTTCCCCACGCTCCACCACTCCAGGTGCCACGTGGTGGCTTCCTATTGGCTGCGGGCCTCCTAAGGGAAAATTTCCCACAAAAACTCCGCCGAGCCATAACTTGAAAAATATGAGGAGTTAGGAGGAAAACTTTACCTTTCTGGAAAGCTGAGAGAGAGCTCTATCCAATGGTGCCATTTTTAGAAATATTTGAGTGCCTAAAAATAAAAATGGAGACTGAGGCACAAGAGAGGTAAGAAAACAAGGAGTTAGCCACAAAAATGAGTAGGGGTACATTTTGGATAACAGGTAAATCGCGCTCGCTTAAGACAACTCTCTAACACCTAGTTGAGAGAACTTATTAAGGAAGCCATTCTATCTTAGAGCCCACTTTACTAGTCCATTGTTGCATCAAGCCATCACGAAGTGACAACTCATTTGGAATATGAACCTTGTTTTCGAACAAGGCAAAGAACCCTTGTGAGTTTGATCTAAGTGTCTTTCATCACGAAACTAAACTACGTCCCACTTTTGCTTAGTTTTATTCTTGTCTTTAGACGAGGTGAAACTCTTCCTAAGTGGCACTTGGTTTATTTTTCATCTATTGATCTATACCTTTGCATTCTTGTTTCCCATTTGGGGAAATAGAAGGCATCTTTTGGGAGTGTTTTCATAGATATTGTTCACCACTTTTTGTCCTTTTATGCTCATCCATGTTTGCGGTTGAGTTGTTACATGTATAAAGTGCATGGATGCATCCTTATATCTTTGATGGCTACTTGATCTTGATTTCAAGATCATCATCATAGCTCAGATTGATTCATCATTTGATCATCTTTACACCAAAATATCACTTTACACATGCATTTAAATAGGGTGTATTTCCTTTTTTTATTGGCTTTGTGTTTCACACTTTTATGATTGTTCCTTGTGATTATTCATCTGGAAAAAATGTTTTCTAGGAAAATCATTCTCAATCTCATTGAGATTGCGTCATCACAATGTCTATTTTCCTTATACCTTCTTTGGAAAATCACACACACATCTCCATACTTACCAAATTTCTATTTGGTTTCCCTTATGCTACCCAAATCAACATGTCACTTCCTTCCCTTTGAAGGAGTTCCATCACACTATCTAGGTCTAGGCATTCACACCTAAATGACACCAAAATGATTGACTATCATGTGATTTCTCACATTTACAACAATACGGAACCTAGGTTTAGCAATTCAAATCAAAAGATTCCCATTATGACTAAGCCTGATTTGGTTCTTCATGCTAGAGGGCCCATACGGGTACCATGTTCCCCACCTTCAGCTCATAGTCGGTGGTATGATTTGGATGCTTCTGATCTAAATTATTATGCAGGTTCCCCCCACTCTTCTTATTCTGATTTAGATCCGAACTACCATTCGGAATCCCACTATTCTTCAAGACTCGGATCCCAACTATTGTTCGGATACCTCTAGATCAAATCTGAATCATAGTCCTCCCTTCCATCGTAGGACCTTTATTCCAAATCATCTCAATGACATCTTTCTCATTTGAAGAATTGTGTGAATCCAAGTTCCATCGATCGAACATCTAATTTGGGGCTTGAGTCACAATCCTCCCTTTCTTCGTAGGACCTCCATCAATCGTCTCAACGACCTATTCCTCCATTGAAGAGTTCCATGACTCAGTTCCCTCTAGTAAATCATCCAATTCGACTCTTACATCATAACTTAACGAATGGTTATGTGATATTACTTTCAACCTACATTACATCATCTTCTAGAAAAATGACATAGGTCCAAATCCAAATCATCCATTCATGAGATGCTTGCCTCCAATCCTACTTCCTCTCTTGGGTCATCTTCTTCTATCAATCAATCATCCCCGCTTATCAAACTTGTTTCTTCTATTCAACCTTCTATGGCCAAAGAAAAACAACCTCTACCGATTGATTTCTCTCAGAATGAAGAAACAATTAGAGTACATGAAGATATCCCTCTAGAGGATTGTAAACAAGGATTATTTCTAGAACTCGATACGCTTGCATATTGGGGAAAAGAAATTGATCCTTTTTGACAGAACATAGAGGAAAATCCTAAGGTCATGGAACTTAATTCTTCTTCTATTCCATCTTCACCTTCTTCTAAGCATGATGAGATGTCGGGGTCTAGCATTGAGCCATGGCCTATCTTCTTGTTACCAAATCATTCATTATCTATCACCATTCCTCAATCCAAATCTCTCCTTGGGTCATCGTTGAGTAGAACATTGTATTTTTCTATCTTGGGCCCACCCCCACGTAGCCCTCCATTTCCTACTTGTGGGTCACCTGTTGGTAACCCATTACCTTCTATTCTTGGGCCACATCCTAGTAGCCCTTCATCCTCTTCTATCTATGGGACCCCTTTGAGTAGTCCCTCGTCATCTTCTTCTATTCTTGGGCCACATCCTAGTAGCCCTCCATTATCTTTCATATATGGGTCACCTTGGGGTAGCTCATCATCTTCTATTCTTGGGCCATGTCCTCGTAGCCCAATTTCTTCCATCTTAGGGCCGTATTCTAGCAGCCCTTCATCATCTTCTATTAGTGGCTCACCTCCTGGTAGCCCATCCTCTTCGATTCTTGGACCGTATCCTTTTCACCCATCACATATTTCTTCTATTAATGGTTATGGCAAGTGCGCAGTCATTTCTCGCATCACTTCTAAACGTCCACGTTCACTTTCTTCTCCTTCTCAGGATCAAACAAGTTATGAGTTAGCTTATAAAAACCCAAATAGTTTCTAAATCAAGCTCAGGTCAAAACTTCCAAGATCTCCAAAGCTCCTAGCAACTCACATGATCTCAAGGTTAAAAATCAAGAGCAATTCAAGCACGCACATCAACGTAACCATCGAGTATGGCGCAAAGTGCATAAACCTCTGGATCGGGAACTCAAGCTCCCGCATATGAAATCCATGTTTCAAGATAAATCAAAATCATTTGTTCAGTATGAGCTCACCCCGATCATCGAGATTGGAGAAAATACTACGCTTGATAAGCAAACATGCCTAGTCTCCCTTATCAAGGAAGTCACAAACATTGTTATTCGATCTTACCACGTAGATTGAATTTGTTGGTCCCACCTTTCCAAAAACTATAAAACTATAAAAATAAAAAACAATTCAAAAATACAAAAATATTTGGAAAAAGGATACACAAAAACCTAAACATCTAGAATATTTCCCTTTTCAGGGATAAAGCTACATTCACTTCACGACGTTATCTTAGGGAAACCTAAACAACAATGAAGACCGCAGCTATAAAAATTATCTTTTATAAAAACCCAAAAACATTATAAAATATATCAATGATGTCCCACAAAACCAAGGTAATGCTTTAATTTATTTTAGTTGTTATTTGTATAGTTTTGATGTACTTAGCATGTTGAGTTGTTTGTTCTTTGAATGAATCATTTGCTTACCTTATATTGAATCTTGTTTGATTTAATTGTGTATTGCATTACATTCATTTAGGAGCTCTCATACTTGTGAAAAATTGTTGTAGGATTCTTTATTTGTTATGTGCATCTATTAGAATTCATTTTACTTGCTTAGATTGAGTACTATTTTAATCTCTTGCTAGCATTTGCATGCGTTTGTTTAGTTGTATTTCGTTGTGTTATTTGAATGTGTATATTTGTTTAGTTTTTAAACTTTTTCTTGTGTGTTTTGTACAGTTGTTTGTTATCACACCTATCATCTATCATTTCATCATATTTCTACCATCATTCACTACATCATATATATAAAAAAATGCTAAGTATTACATCATGCATGTATGATAAGATAATCATCACATATCGTATCATCAATGGGGGCAAGAGCGGTTGTGCATGATCACAAATCTATCTCCCCCACACCAATATCATCTAGTATCATCCCAAGTGATAGAATAAAAACTCAAAAATATCTCATAAATCTAAAAACATGTGGTGCTATTTGCAGATACATGATCAATATGAAAGCATGAAACATGCACATCTCTAAATCTAAGGTATGTCACATACATAAAGGAAAGAGCAATCATACATCATAATCAATGTTCGTATAAAGCATAAATCATAGTATGGTATACCAAAATGTCCATATATGCATGTATAATTGTCCAGTTCAGTGCTCAAAATATACATCATCGATAGAATATGCCATCTAAAGGGGGCATGCATAAAAAGAATCGAGCCTTCATCAAGAGGCATCATCAAAAAAATTGTACATATAACTATACAAAAAAATAGGTCCTACCTACCCTAGAAACACCCTAAAAAGTGCAATAAATGTGTAATTAACTAGGATGGATAGGCCACTCACATAGGGTCCATCCGCTGGGTCCTGCATGAACTCTTAGATGTGATCTGCGTGTCCCGTCTGCTCGGTATTCTTCCCATCTCACTCTAGGGTTGTCACTCTCACTCGCAATAAAAATTCGTAAGATCTCTAGTAGAAATGAATTGGTCATGGTTGATTTACCAACCCTAGGTGGGTATATTAACCCGTCATGATGCCCTTGGAGCATGTTTTCTCCATCATGATCATTCTAACCTTCTTCTATCCGCTATGATAATTATTTTTGTATTAACATAATTATTTTTGCTAATTTTCACATCGTTGGGGCACTTCGTGCCACCCTGCGGTTACTTCTTAGTCGCACTGAAATAATTTGCAAACCTTTCGGTGCATTTTCCATCCTTTTCCTCTATTTTTCATCTAATTTTCCCCATCGTGATAATTATTTATTAATTTATTTTAAATAAATTATTCCTAACCCATCTTTCTTCTTGTGGGAATATATTTTGGCTCTCTAATAGCCTTGCCTTCCCACTATCACCCTTGTGTGTACTTTTAGAAGATATTTGATCTTGTGAAATTCTTCTGACCGATCAAAAATAAAAATAAAAAAATTAATAAAACCATTTAAAAACCAAAAACATTGAAATACTTCAAAAATGACCAACCAAAATTGGTAAAACCGATCATCTATGGATGAATTCTATGTCTATTGCATGACACTCATCCTAGATATTACTAACGTTTTCAAATATTTTGAAACAATGACTCGCGCATCATCTAAATCTTCAATCACCTACACAAGCTATTTTTCTTACTTCGCCTCGTACTCTGTGGCACTATCGGTTGCACGGTATTGTTTTCGTCATGCATATTTCTTTTTCACCAAACCAAAGTGTCCTCCATCTTTCCCCTTACATAATACACCTTTCTTGGGGCATCATTCTTCACCCTTGTCATTTATCGAGAACATTTGGAACTACATCTTAATAACAAAATATTTGTGCAACTATCCCGACGTTGTTGGTTTAAGTGTGTGTAATTGTATTTATTTCCATGTTAGCTGATATTGTTTATTTCTTGTATTGCATTGCATTCGTGTATGTTGCATGGAGCTGGTCATTGTTTAGCACAAGATAATTGTTTATATCTTGGATTTTCATGTCATTTTACACTTACGTCACATGCTCACATTTTAATAAGGACCAATGAGGAGGATTCTAAGCATTATGATGATTATATATCAATAGCAATTGATTTGTGGATAGCTCAATATCCCTCTTTCTTCTTGTTTCTCATCTTCTCTGTACACTTTTCTTTTTGTTGTTTTCTTTTTCGATCGCCGATCGAGTTTCTTTGTCACCCCATCAACACTCGAGGGGGCATTCGTCATCCTTCATCCTATTAATTTTTCTTCTACCCCTTCAAAAAATTCTACTCGTTTGCATTTGTCTACTTTCTTTGAAGTGACATAGCTTACGTCACCCTAAAGAGGGGAAAATGTAGACACATATAGTTTGATCAATGCAATATTACTCCTAATATTGCAGAACCTATTGTTACCCTTGCAAATTGACAGACACCGCTAGTTAGACCTATCTAACTCCCTTCTTACGACATCTTTTTGGTCATATTTCCTCTTGTAAACCACTTAAATAGGCTATCATAGCCTCATTATGACTACATTAGCTTCTTATTCCCTTCTAGTTTGCTTCTATTAGCTCCCTGGACTATCAATCCATTTCATTGGATTGATTAGACCTTCTAAAACCCTAATTCCTCTCTAAATGAGATTAATTAGTCTAACCTAGGTTAATTACCCTAAACCTAGTCAAATCCTACTTTGACTTGCTAATTAACTTGTTGATTCCCTTTTTAGTCCCACATGCACCCAAAGCCTCCCATTTTCCAAATGAAAAACTATAAATAGGGCTATACCCCCTCCCTCATTTCCTAAGAATTCTCTCTTCTTCCTAGCACAGATTATAGTATTTTGTTTAGGCTTTAGATTGTATTTCATTTTCTTCCATTGAGCTAGTAGCATTTGCTTTTGTATTTTATAGCACCAATATGGAGTAAAAGGGAAGATCCATTGGCCTTGAAGCCATTAATGGGGAGATCTCTTTCTCTTAAACACATAACTGAATGCTTAGATCCTCTCAGGTTCATTATTTAAAGCTTTAAAAGAATAGAGGTTAGCTTCATTTACTTATTTTGCTTGTTTACTTCAAATTAATGTATAAAGAAAAAAACCTTGCTCATTTCTTATTAGATGGTCCATTGATTAGTTTGCTAAAATCCTTTGGGGTTTCTTTAGAGATTCTTACCCCAAATCCATGTCTTTACAACTTTTCATTGAACACAAGATGTATGGGGGTAGACAAGGTAAATGTTTTTAGTGGTTCATGTTATTATGTCACTTTCATTGATGATGTGACTATTAAATTTTGGGTATATTACATTAGAAATAAATATTATGTGTTTCAAACTTTCAAAAGATGGAAATTATTGGGCCCCTTAAATATTGGCTAAGTATAAAAAGGTGCATAGGCGCGTAAGGCCTAGTTGAAAAAAATCACGTAAGGATAAGGCATGCGCAGGCGGGGTTTAAGAAAGACCTAAAGGAAACCTGTGGCGTGGATGCGGACAAAACCAAGGGTTTGGAACTTAAATTTTTGGGAGTTTTGGCAGAACACATGAAAATCATGACCCGAATGCACATGCAAAGTGGATAAAATGTCGGCTGGCGAGAGGGTGGCCCAAGAAGGAGCATGCTTGTGGTAGAAGCTTCTAGAAGCTCATCATGGTAAACACTTGGAAAGCTTAGGTCTAGAGGAGCATGCTCGCATGAAGGACCACATTTAGACACTTCACATCAGATCCGATGCCGCTGGAGGATGCGTTGGTAGTCCAGAAATCCTATATATTCAAGTTCTTGAGAAGGAAAAGGATATAATATATAGAGGGTGGAGCTCTACAAAAATACTACAAGAACTCTATTAGTTTGGGATATTGGGTTTAGGGAAGGATGTATCAAGGGTATGGGGTTATAAATTTATATTGAGAGCCTAGTCATATGAGTCCAAATATAATGCATGACTATGGCCTTCTTCTCGTAACATTTTGTAATGGATCCATTAATGTAATGAGATTACCAAACTTACCATGAATATGAGCATTGGTGATTCTAATGCATACATATTTCTCATAGTTCTTTCTCATTTATGTTTATGATTAAGTATCGATGCTTGTACAAATTCTTTCTATTTTGTTATAAGTTATTTAATCCGTTAATCATTTTCTGTCTGGAATGACTGAAAGGACCTAGAAGTCGTCCTGAGCTCTAAGGTGCTTGTATGTTTTACTTCCTTCCAATTCTCTTAAACTTGGATCATAGATGATGTTTCCCACTAAACTCACATAAAAGAGATACTCGGTACCCGTGTGTGCCTCGGGTGAGCACTCAGCGCCCGTTGGGTGATAGGTTGGCATGCATGGGGTTCCTTTCTTTTGTGATAAGGGTAAAAATGACTACATCTTGGTTCTGTTGCCGAGACCTCTTTTTGAAGTTCTAGTGGGAAATAACATACATCATGATATGGGTAATGAGTAATGACAAAACGTTTAACTCTGGAAAGTGTTGAATCATTGTTCAAGAGCATGGAGGATGAATTTTCTTAGAGATTTAGCGGTGGAACCGAGTTTAATGCACGTAGATGGGTAGAAGAGAACCTATACCATGATTTATATGAAACATTTTTCTACTTCTTACTAGTAGAACTATATGAATGGATCTCAGCGTATGCATCTAGATCAAGCTGGTATTATAGATCATACACATGGACCTAATAAGAGTACTAGAGGTTACAAGATGTAGATCTGATGTGGAATCATGTTGTCGATCATTGGTGGGAAGGTGTGTTGGCTAGCTACACTCTAGAGTACACTATTTCCACATATTCTTGTCTGGAAGTTGATGAGTTTGAATTTCTATGGAAGCCTAGAGGATCATTTCTACGTGTTATCCCTTTGGCAATGAAGATATTGGTTATTAATTTAGGTTTAGAGGCATTTCCAATGATCGACTAAACCATTTTGAGCATTGGGAAAGGGAGCTAGGGTGGAGGAAGATGTCATATATTACGATGGAGAAGTTAAGGGAGTAGAGATGGCTCAAATATAGTGAAGTGTGTGAAAGGGAGATTACTATATGATACAAGGCTACAAGTTTGATGGATCTATGGAGGTAGAGCGTTGTGGGAAGGAGTTAAGGTTCACGTAGAGGACATGGAACACGAGAGCGATCTGTGCTACCCCATCTTGGCAAGCACGTAAGAGAGACCCCTTTAGCTTCTGATGAGAGTTCATCATATGGAGAAAGAAGATTCATTGACATGTATCTGAACTCACCTAGTGACCAAACCCTGATGCTTGATTTTCTAGAGCAAGGAAGGAGTATCATTGACCCAGTTGGAATCAGTGGAAGTGATAGATCTGCACCTAGGAGGTACAATTTTTAGTTCCCACTTCTATGGCTACACATATCCCAATATTCAGAGGAGTCTTTGGAAAAGGAACAAGTATACAAGCCTTTGGTCTCACATCTGGGAGTGGCATAGGGTAAAATAGTGGTAGTGGGGCATTATCACAGACCGTCAGTGTAAAATTCAGTGGAACCATGGGGAAACTTGGCATGACTACTACAGGACCTGGTGGTGGATCCGGTGGGTTAGGAGGGATAGGACCTAGTGGAACTAGTGGTTCTAGTGGATCTGGTGGCTCAAGAGGCATAGGACTTAGTGGACCTAGTGGATCTAGTGGTGGAGGAAACACTAGAGGAAACCAAGGCTCTAGCTCAGGAGGATAAGGGCCCCAGCCACCCCCTCAGGTCTTCTTTGAGATGTTGTTACACTTTCCAAATTATAGAGGTATTAAGGATGTTGCGAAGCATGTTCACAAGTGTGAGCTACTATTGCGCACAAAGGGGATCGCAACCTTGGAGTGAAAGGCTAGTCAATTTGCAACAACGTTGCAGGGGCGCATGCATAGTTGGTATAGGAAATATGACCCTCATCAAACGGTGGTGGATTATATTGCTTTAAATAACACCTTATTGGAAAAATTCCACATCCCTGAGTTTGAATAGAAGAGCATCAGTGCCCTGAAGGAGATTCAACAAGGAATGGCAGAGAGCATGCAGGACTATTATGCACACTTTAAAACTCTCTTGTCTAAGTTATCATATGATATTAACCCTTTATAGCATGCTCGGTGGTTTTTGGAGGATTGATCACCCCTTTTTAAAGGGCCTTATCTCATAAAACTTTCATAGACCCATGTGAGGTGTTGGAAGCTGCTATGCGTGCCAAGAAACATTGGTAGTGTTGATACTAGAGTTAGCCCATTCTGAAAGATCGAGTTTTGCTATGGCTAAGTAGCTAGAGAAATTATCTACAAACTTAGCCCATGAGACTCATAGTAGTTTATGGTGCATGGATTTTGAAGTGGAGGGGCATGTGAAGGGTAATTGTCCTCAGAGGGCAGTACGCGCCGTGATAGTAGACTGTGAAATTTTTCATGGGGACCATGATGCAAGTAGATGCGCTTTGTTACAATGCGCAATCCAGAAGAATGTGTCTTGGTACAGTATGATTTTCACCTCTACAACCCATGATACTAAGGACTGTAGGCTCATTGATCAGATCCATGAGGCCATTGATCATGGGGTACGCCAAACTAGCATTAATAGTAGTTCTAAAGGGGATGATCTCCACTATGAGGAGCGCACTGAGATGGTAGCACTCATGGAATGGGATTTTGCATTGGATTCCATGGTTGTGGTAGCTGCTGGGGGGCGGGAATGAGTTCCCATGAGGAACCTATTTTAATTGTGGGTGTATAAAACATTATAAACGAGTGCACAGACTGTTGCGGTGCTCATGGTGTGGAAATAAGCACAAGTATGAGGAATTCCTGGAGTTATTTGAGCACATGAATCAACAAAAATGAAAATACAAGGGCACTACAATAGTAAGAATCAAGAAGGACACCACAATGGATGTTGTGGGTAACACGTGATGCAAGATTGTAACCTATTTTAGTAACAACAAGGGTAGAGGCTTTATGCGCACAAGAAATACCAAGATAGAGGACCCTAGTTTCAAGAGAGGAAGAATTTCATGAGAAGTACCCAGACCCCATGCATCAAAAGGAAGTATATCGGGATACCATGGATGTCATTCAAATTTTACAAGGATAAATCTAGTGCCTAAAGGATAAGTTTAGGAGGGAGGATCTAAGGAGGAAGGTTGAGGTACAAAAGGATTACCTAGATGAGGTCAAGGAAGTATGTAAAATGCTAAGGCAAGAGAATGTTATTCCCTTGCTAGGAGCATAGTTGAGGGAGAAGGTACCATGTGCCGGAGCAGAGTACGATAGACAAAAATTGCATGCAAAACTTCCCCCTCACAAAGCATTGACTATGAAAAAGAGATCATATTGGATGTAGTCGTAGATGGATGGCTCCTTACTAATATCCTCATTGACATAGGCGTGGAGGTCCTTTGTTCTCACATTGGATGCTTGGAATCAAATGGGAAGTCCTACATTACTGACCATCTTTGAATGTTTTGTATATGGAAAAAATTGAGGGAAATGCCCATTGATGTCTTAAAGGATGCATATATCACTATCTAGGGAGCTAAGTTTACTAGGGACTTCGAATTCTTGGTGCTTCTTTGAGGCGAAAATTTTCCAACACTACTTGGGTGCCCATGGTGTTACAAGAACAATGCAGACCTTCGGTTCAAAAAAGGGTACATCAGCTTTGAAAATATGGAGGAGTGGGTCATTATACCCCTAGCTAATGGGAATTCAAGACCCTATACTGAACCTTTGGGAGAAGAAGTCCTAGATAGGATATATGTGCACTCAATTAGGGATATAGAGGTAATCCATCCTACCGATGGAGTTATCTAGTTTGAGGATGCTCAGTCAATAAGTGACACCACCAGCCTAGCATATGATAATTAGGTACATGGGACTTATGAATTGATTGGATGATAGTTGAGATGATCGGTAACAAAAGTAACAAAGGCGCATACAAATCGGTGCTTAGGAGGAAAAAAACTAAGTATTCGGGAGGGGCCTTCCTTGAGATCTTTTAACAGCAGATGGAAGCTCGGTGGAAAGGGGAGAAGGAACAAAGAGGGATGTTAAGTTATGTCATGCTCAAGATGCTGGTGGCATGGTGGTGGGATACACATCAAGAGAGCCTTTTGGAATGGGGCGAGGTGAGAAATTATCTCTCTATCGGGTTGTCAGAAGCAATGTGCCCACCGCCATGAGAACTACCATGGTAAGGAACCCACCTCTTTCCACATCCAAGCTTATGAGAAGGTCTAAAGAGAAGGTGTGGAAGCTTTACCACCATCCCTTTGGGTACATAAGTTGTATTCTATGCTTTGTAGGGTTACGCGCGTGCATGGTTCATCCATTACGAGACACGCCGCCAAACAGGAAATTGGTAAGAGCTAGCAGTTGAAATCATTCAAACATTTGAGTACCGAAGTACCAAGCCATTAGTTGATAAGGCATTGTAGGTTGTTAAGCACCTTACCATGGGGGATAGTGCCATGGTAGAAGATAGGTTATTGGAGCGCTAGGTGGACCAAGTTTGGAGCTATAATTTGAAGAAGTAGAAGAAGCGTAAGAGATCCGGCTTGAGCGCGCATGCTTGGAAAAGGAGAAAGGGAAATTATTATATGTTATTAATGGAGAGGAAGTAGAGAGATTTGATGTTAACCATTTTGTGGGGATGTGAAAATTAGTGCATAATTGCTGATGCTTGAGTGCGTGCCTACCATGAGCCTTTAAAGACAAGGAAGGTTAACATCGGCTCGGAAGAGGAATCTAAGTAAGATATAATTGGAGATTTCTTGGATGAGAGAAGGAAGTCTCTAAGATCATTGATCTTTTACTTGAATTTGAGGATTTATTCCCGCACGGGTACCATGAGCTCAAAGGCGTCCACCATTCCTTAGGGGCGATGACGATAAAATTGAAGGACATTGTACACCGGTTAGGAAGATACCTTACCAGATGAGATAGACAAAATGATAGCTTCCGGAATCATTGAAGCTATGGAAGAATTGGAATGGATAAGTCTGATGGTGATAAGCATCAATAAGGATGGGAAAATTAGGATATGTGTGTATTATAGGAAGCTAAATGTAGTTTGTGTCATCGATCCTTTTCTAACCCCCTTTACTAAATAAATCTTAGAGGAGTCGTTGGGTGTAAAATCTATTCCTTTATAGATGGATTTTCGGGGTACCACCAAGTCTGTATTGCAAAGGAGGACTAGGAGAATACAACCTTCACCACTTGAATGGGGAATTTTTGCATACACAGTCATGCCCTTTGGGTTGAAGAATCGTATGTTGTTTTCTCATGGATAGTGGTTTAGGCGTTGCCCAAGACTTCATCCACAAATTTCTTGAGTTTATACGGATGATTAGACAATGTATGGGCTATTGGAATACCCCTTTGTGATAATTTGAGGCTGATGTTTGAGAGGTTTCGGTAGTTAAGGATATACCTAAACATTAAAAAGTGTGTCTTTGCTACACCCTTTGGGACGTTATTGGGGCATATCATATGTAAGGATGGCTTGCTAGTAGATCATGCCAAAGTTATAGTTATCATGGGATTGGGGGAGCATACTAGCGAGTGTAGTGCATGGATTTCTATGGCATACAAGTTATTACGGGAAATGCATCAAGGGGTATGCCAAGATAGCCACACTTTGGATGATGTAGGCAAAGAATTAGAGAAAATTGCTAACACCATAAACACACAAGGAAATGGGCTATGTTTTGATGAGGTGAGCACCCTGGTCGGTGATCTCTGTCAAAAGTGTAGAATGAAGTCAATGCCTGGAACAAGATGGAGGCCAACTTGTAAAAGGATTTTCCTAGCATATTGTAATGATTCCATTACTTCCTATTCTTTCTTCTTTCCATTTTCTTTCATCCCCTTATTATTTTCGCACATTGTAAGTCTATTGTATTATTTATTTTCACTAGATAAGTGTTCCGTAGATGGAGAACAAGCGTAGTGTGGGGTAATGTTGGGCCCCTTTAATATTGGCTAAGTACAAAAAGGCGCATAGGCATGCAAGTCCTAGTTGAATAAAAGCACACAAGGATAAGGCATGCATGGTAGGGTTTAAGGAAGACCTAAAGGAAACCCGTGGCACATGCACGAACAAAACCAAGGGTTTAGGACTTAGCCATTTTGGGATTTTTGGCATAACATGTGAAAAGCATGACCTTGCTGCACATGCGAGTGGATAAGGCTCTAGCCTTTGGTGATAAGGTGGCCTAGGAATGAGCATGCCTATAGTAGAAGCTTCTAGAAGCTCATAATGGTAAAAAGTGGAAAGCTTATGCCTGGAGGAGCATGCTCACATGGAGGACCACATTCAAACACTTGGCATCAGATTTGAGGCCATTGAAGGATTATTTGGCGATCAGAAAGCCTATAATATACAAGTGCCTACACAAGGAAAAGAATATAATAGATAGAGGCGGAGCTCTGCAGAAATAATGTAAGAACTCTATTAGTTTGGGTAATTAGGTTTAGGGAAGGATGTATCAAGGGTATGGGGTTATAAATTTCTTTTGAGAGCCTAGTCATATGAGTCTAGATATAATGCATGACTGCGGTCTACTTCTCTGTAACATTTTGTAATGGCTCCATGAATGTAATGAGGTTACCAACTTACAATGAATATGAACATTGATGATTCTAATGCATACATCTTTCTCATAGTTCTTTCTCATTTATGTTTATGATTAAGTATGGATGCTTGTACAACTTCTTTCTATTTTGGTATAAGTTATTCAATATGTTAAGCATTTTTGTCTAGAATGACTACAAGGACCTAGAAGTCATCCTAAGCTCTATGGTGCTTGTATGTTTTACTTCCTTCCAATTCTCTTAAACCTAGATCATATATGATGTTTCCCACTAAAATCACATAAAAGAGAGACCCGGAACTGCGCGTGTCTCGGGTGAGCACCTAGCACCCCATTTGGGTGATAGGCCGACATGCGTGTGGTTCCTTTATTTTGTGATAAGGGTAAAAATGACTACATAGCTGCTTGGTTGAGAGTGAAACATGTCACAAGATGAAATGTATTAGTTTAGATAATGGAAGATAATATTGTAGTATAGAATTTCTTGATTATTTTTGGTAAATGAGATCCACGGGGGAAAAGATGGTTCCCAAGACTCCACGGGAAAATGGAGTGTCGGATAAAATGAATAGTAAAATCATGGGGCATTCTAGGTACATGAGGTTACATTTGGGGTTACCACTCATGTTTTGGGTGGAAGGGATGAGCATAGTTGTTTATCGATTATCGAGAGGACCCTTTATGGCCTTAGATAGAGGTATACTTGACAAGGCTTGGTGCGGTAAGAAAATTGATTACTCATTTCTTAGAGTATTTGTATGTGATGTATTTTTCACATTGATAAAGATGATAGGATGAAGTTATAGGATAAGTATGATAAATGCACCTTTATTGGATATGGTGAGGATGAATTTGGTTTTCATGTTTGGAGTCTTAAGGACAAGAAAATATTTTATTTTAGAGATATTTTCTTTAATGAAAAAGTCATGTATAAATATCAGTTACATGAACATAAAGAGGAATCAAAGAAATATTACATAGTGCTAGAGGATATTGTAAATGGAAAGGTTCTCGGGGTGATTCGGGTAAAAAAATTTTTAGCATAGCGGTTCGGGAACCTACTCATCGAATTACCAAAATCTTGAGGTGAGGAGGTCTTTCGGGGTAAGAAGGGAACCTTAACATTTTTATTCATCTTGAATTATTTATTACTAACTGAAAATGGAAAGCTAGAGTGATTTGATGAAACAGTGTAGGTTGATTCTAGAAAGAAGTGGGAGCAATTCATGTATGAAGAGTATATATCTCTTATGGAGAAACAAACTTGGGATCTCGGTGGAGCTACCCCAAGGAAAGAGAGAATTCAAGAACAAGTGGGTATAAATATTCAAAGAGAAATATGGAGTAAGAAAAATTAACAAGGCTTGATTGGTGCTCAAGGGATTTCCATAGAATAAAGGTAAAGAATTTAATGAAATGTTTTCTCCTTTTGTTAAAATGATTTCTATTAGGATTGATACTAGTTTAGTAGCAGTATAAGACTTTCACTTAGAGTAGTTGGATGTGAATACTACATTCCTTCATGGTGAGTTGGAGGAGAACTTTTATATGTAGTGATCATAGGATTATGAGATCAAAGGGAAGGAGAAGTTAGTGTGAAAATTGAAGAAGAGATTATATGGCACGAAACAAGCTTCACGGTAGTGGTACAAGAATTTTGACAAATGTATGTAGGAGTAGGGTTAATCTAGGTGTCACTCATACCATTGCATGTACATGAAAAATTTACTTCTTGATAGTTATTTTATTTTGTGCCTATATGTGGATGATATGTTTTTTAAGGGAAGAACATGCGGGAAATAAAGGTACTCAAGAAGCAACTAGGTGATAACTTTGCTATGAAGAATTTGGGGGAAACAAACACCATCCCTTGTGTGAGAATAAATCGAAACATGAAGGAGAGGAAGTTGGTATTATCTTAAGAAGATTACATAAATATTGTCTTGGAGAGGTTTAGTATGTAAGATGTTAAAGCAGATTGGTACACCTTTGACATGTCACTTTAAATTATCAAAGGAGAAGAGTCTCAAGAATGAGTAGGATAGAATCCATATGTATAGGCTCTTGTACTCATTAGTGATTGGAAACTTGATGTATGTTATGGTATGCACTAGAAATTATATTGCCCATGCACTAGGAGCAGTGAATAAGTTTATGAGTTATCCAGGTAGAGATAACTATAAGGAACTAAAGTGGATCCTTCAAAGATTTGAGAGGGACCATGGGAGAAACATTGTGATTTAGTGGATTAGAAACTACATTACGTGTCTATCTAGATTCAAAGATGGCAGGAGATTTGGATAGTAAGAGGAGCACAATAGGTTATGTATTTACGGTTGGTGATACAATGGTGAGCTAGATTTAGTTGTTACAAAAGGTTGTGGATTTTTTAACCACAGAGGCTAAGAATTTTGTTGACACAAAGGAAAGTAAGGAGATGATTTTGATACAATAGTTGCTTTTTGAGTTGTGGCATAAGCAGGAAGTTGGGAGACTACGTAGTGATAGTCAAAGCATTATTCATTTATTGAAGAACTCTACTTTCCACTCTAGGAAAAAGCACATTCAGCTGAGATATCATTTCATCGGGGTAGCTTTAGAAGAAGGTAAGTTGAAGCTAGAAAATATTCATACCAATCATAATCTTGTGGATATGATGACCAAGGAAGTCATATGGGAGAATTTGAAGTTGTGTTCAACTTTGGTTTGGCCTTCATGGGTGAAAATAAAGGGTTGATAACTTTGCTTAGTGGGAATAGAATCCAAGTGGGAAATTGTTGGGGTGTGGAGCCTATTTATGGTCTTATTTAATCAGTAGTTGTTAGGAATCAAAGAAAAAATATGCAGAAAAAATTCCTCAAATCATTGTAGTACAAAACTATTTAGCATAATTGTACTTACAGAAATATAACAAGATATAAAAACAATGCACAAAATAAGACAAGACAAGATTTAATGTGGTCATCCAATGTGGGATTTGTCTACCAAGAAATTTCTCATATTTTATTAACAACAAGAGTAAAAAAACTCTCAAAGTCTTATCTCATTTACAATTACACAACAATCACTCATGAACTCACAACAGAATTCCCAAAGATGTTAAACCACATCTAAGACACAATTGACACCCAATTTCTCAACCTTAATCACTCTTGATCACCTCTTGATGTTATAAGACTCAAGATCTCGATTGATCACTCAAGATGCATTAGGACACCCCTAACACCTCTATTTATAATATTACAATCATTTTAGGAAGTTATATAGCTGACCCTAGAATTTTGAAAGTCGTAATCTTTCAAATTCATATGGATGAAAATCCATCACAGTGAAAACAACCAAATCTGTAGCAAAAATGTAACATGAAAGCAACAAATGATTGCGCAGAATGCTCCTTAAATCTCCAAACTTAACTATTTGAACTCCAACACTTCAATATTGATTCCGAGAAGACCAAAAATATGCTCCACACCCCAACAAAACTATGTAAATAGGAAACTATATAATTGACACATTTTTAAAGAAATTTTTAATCAGCCCTAGAATTAACAAATACTTTTAACCTATAAAGACCCGTCATATTAATTTGTGAATGTCATCCACTAAAATGTTGACATGTGGCATGAAATTTCTAATATATCTTGTGATCGTCAATATTTTGGAGTTATTTACGCTTTACTCTAGAAAAACTAAAACATAATTTTTCACTTCACAAGAATTTGAGAGTACCTTAAAGATAGGAAAGAAAATAACTACCGCTAAGCTCCATTAGAATGATATTTTTGTAACACATAATTCAAAATAATAAATACTTAGATTTTATATGGGATCAGGATATTCTTTTCAGTACATGGTAATGAAAAACTCGGCATGTCATATGTTGTCTGTCTATTTGTTGAGAAGAATCCTAGTGGATTCTAGCCTCTATAACTACATGGTTTCTTTCCAGCAATATAAATAAATAACTCGAGAATTTTTATCGATAATATTTTTCATTAATTATAATCGTATCATATTGGCTATACAATCCCTTGCATAACCAAGTGTTACACTACATACCCTTGAAATATATCACAACTTATATATTACTCATAAGTTTTTATGTCTAACACATAATTTATATTGGTTTGTATCAAGTAAAATACTTAGCGATCGCTAATATCAAATACTTATAGAAAGGAATGATTGTGTATAAAATAGGGTAGACGATTTCTCATTTTTAACATAGCACTAGAATAACAAATCATAGTAATAGATATTATTAGTTGATATACATTTTCCATAATATATTTGATGATAAATATGTGAGATATGGACAATTTTTATTGATGAAATCTATGGAGGACTTTGCATAGTCGTAAAGAAATATGGTTATTAAAAAAACTTAAGGTGCTCAAATAACATCATAATGATTTCTAGGCACACACTTTTGCATCTTGTGTATTTTTACACATAAGTGGGCATCAATGAAAAATATTAACGATTTGCTAAGCTCCACTACTTATTAGAATTAGTAGATTAATGGCCGCTAGGCTCAACTAATTTTAAATTTCTAATATAGATATCAATTAATAGATTATATTAAATAAAATGCTTAGCATTGCTAAGCTCAAATATTTACATAAATAAATGATATTGTTTCACCAAAATGTTGCGTATAAAACAGATAATGTTAGGTGAGGATGAATACATGTGAATTCAAATAAGGTTGCGCACATTGTAGAAGATCAAGCCGATTATGAAGAGCTCATTTTTGCTAGGAAGGAATACTTGAGAAAGAACACAAGACCACAAGACAACATTAATAATATAGGTCAGTGGACTACCTAGAGAACTAGATCCGGGAAGTGGGGTGCTTCCTAGAAGGTTGTCAATCCACATTCAAATACAACTTAATGCAGAGAAATAACATGAAATAAGGAAATACTATTGTATTTGTACGATTTAGGTGTCTCCCACAAATACAATAAGTTAGATTTAGTGTATTAATTGATATAAGACTTAATCTAGTAAAGGAAGTTAGTTATCGGGACTGCGGTATAAAAAAGGTATTAGGGAGGTGCAGGTGAATTTTGGTTGGGTTCTAAGAGGTTTTGGGTGAGCTATGGGCTTGCTTTAGTTTAGGAAAAATTACCAGACACAAAGACTGATGTTGGTACCTAGTAATAGCCGATGTCAGTTGGGTGACCAACACCTTGTTAGGGGAAATTAGATATTTTTTTAAAAATGATTTGGTTAGTATCTCTTTGTGATTGCATAGAGAGTTGGGAAGGCTTAGGCTAGGTGTTATGATTTATGTGAAGACTCAAAGATGGTAAAATAGGTGGTTAGGGGGACAGAGAGGTTCAAATGGGAAGGTTGTCGGGTAGGTGGGTGTAGGAGATATCTGGGAAAGAAGCAATCGTAAAATAAAGGAATCAATATCAAAAGCTAATTGAACTTAACAATGGGATTAATATACTTATCTTGATATTACATGTTGATGGAGGATGGTTAGTGGTTGATAGGTTCACATAGAAGAAACAGATCTGGGTTGAGTGTCATTGTAACGAGGGCTGTATACTTCCATGTGGATGATCCAAAGCTATGGAGCGAGAGTTTTGTTTTTGATGAAGAACTGGAGTACTTGGTGTTGTGTTTGATCATTAGATGCTCTAGAGATGCAAGAATGCCAAAATTCTAAAAGCCAAGATGGAGGAACCTAGGTAAAGGGTTGGAAATTCCTTTTTAAAGTAACTGGCGATGGTTAGGTGACCAATACCAGCTGAGGATTAACTAACATCGGTTAGGGAGAAAAGGTCATATTTGCAAAAATAGCCTTTTTCCACCCTTTAAGTGTGGGTCAATATTTTTTATGGATTGGAGGTTTTTATTATCGCTTAATGAAGTGGGAAATAGGTGGGATAGGTGTAGAAGAATTCATAGTTAGATAACAAGAGTGGTGAATTAGTCTAGGTTAATAAATAGGCTTGGAATGGGTCCATGGTGAGGTGGAGAGGTGAGGTGGGGGTGAGTGAATTATTAACTTAATATGGGTAGTTAAATTAATAATAGTGTGTAAAGGGTCATAGTAAACGGTATTTTATTCAAAATGGGTTTAGAGGGTTGTGACCCAATTTTGGGTGTCTACATTTTTATCTTTTTGTCACGTAGCTTGTATTGATAAATTACGATGACAAAAATATGAGGTGGTTGCCCCAAGTATGGGTGAAGGTGATCCCCCTCAAACCAGGAACTCATGAAGGATTGGGTAAAATCGGTGATGGGTTTGATAAAGTGGTAGGTGATGAAAAAGAAGTAACGTGTGGGTATAAGCAAGGGTGATATCAGAGTGGTTAATAGATAGGGGCATTCAAACATATAAAAACATTCATAATGTGCAGTTCCACTTCTCTTTGAAACCTTTTGATGCTGATCATGATCTTCGTTGATTATATTATGGACATTATTATAGTTTTTATTTAGTATGATGTTAGATATTCGATAATGGATTATGGTTGACTTTGATTCTTATATGATGCATGATGAGTATTAGAGACACTTTATATGTTGATGATAATATACTATTGGACATGGTTATATAATGGATGTTGTTTGGATTTTTGATATTTGGATATTGTGAGTAGACCTAAAAATGGAAAATTATTGGATGATGATATAGTTGTTGATAAAACTATAAATGATATTGTTAGATTGTTTTGATGTTGTTGTGATTCATATATCTAGATGATTTTAGATTTTTTATTATATTTATATTATTTGGACGTTTCGATATGGCCACAAGGCCGAATGAGGTATTTTTGTTTTACTGGTTAAAATATCACAACAAATATCGGGGGATTGGAGACCAACCACATTGGAATTCTAGATGAATTCAACAAGGTCACCATGACAACTAGTTTTGTTTATGTGTGTGTTTTTAGTGTTAGGGATTCCCATGGGAGGGATCACCTTTAAATGTGACAAAGGTATTTTATGTATTTCTTTTATTTTTAGTCCCTTTTGTTTAATTTTTGCATGTGTTAATTTTGTGGTGCACTTACCCCTTTCATTATTAATTTGATGGTGTGTAAATATTGTGAGTAAGCGTATTGTTTAGTTAATTAATTAAAATATACCATAAGAATGTAATTAATAGAGTTGTTGGCCATGTTTTAAAGTGTTGTAAGAATGTGTAAGTAATGTGTAATTGACCTTGTAAGTGATGTGTAAGTTAACTTTTGAGTGTGAAACACTCCACCTTCTTGGAAATTCGAATTTGTCCTTGGAGGCTCATTTCGGAGACTTGTGGGACAAGTTAAACTTGTCCCAAACCTCTTAAATTTACATACCAACCTTGCCTATGGTTGGAGGGTTGAATTTAGACCTTTTTATGCATTTTTACAAGTCAAGTTGAATGTTGTAATTTCACTTTTCTTACATAATTTAATTTCAGCCCTTATGGGGTATGGACTTGTTTGAGTGTGTAAATAAATTTTTCATAGTATTCACCCACCTATTTATTATGCATTGGAGAATGAATTTGACTTTGTTTTTGGGCTTGAGGATATGTGATGTGGCATCCTACATGGATCCACCTCATCCTCTTCTCTTCCCTCTTCTATAAAATTTTAATTTCTTGCCTTGTTTTTGGTTTCTTTACTTTTGGGAGACTTCATTTTTGGGTGAATTTTCTTGCTGTTTTGGGAGCTCTTGCTTGGAGAAGTTTTGAAATATTGTTACATGCTTATATTGGGTTGATTTTTGGATTGCTTGTATTGGAAGGAGCTTGTTGTTTTGAACTAGGAACAACTCCATAATGGAGAGGTAAGAGCTTGGATCTTGAAATGCTCTTCATTTATTTATGTAAATGTCCATGTGTGAATGTTTTGGTATATATTGTGGGTTCTTTGGGTAGATGGCCTAGGAATGGTGTAGGAGAAGACTATGAGGTTATTTTGTGGGAGGAACAAGTGGTATTAAGGAGGTATAAGGGTGGAGGGAGTTACGAATTTGGGTTCCACCTTATAAAGAAATAGCTTGCATTTCTTTACTCGTTATGGGGTACCATAAGAGATTGGGGAGATATAAGAAAATGTGAGGAATAAGGGGTACTTGGGGGACGCATAAGGGCATGACAGAGGTTGAAATGATAATATATATATATATATATATTTGGCGGGTTGTAATCAGGTGGTGATACCCATTTTTCCCCTTGGGAGGCATATGCAACATACCCCATAGCTTCTTGCTCCTTTGGATTACTTGATGAATACTTTATGTTGTTTGTTATGTTTTAATGTAGTTGTAAACTACATTCTATTTTGGATTATGTTTTATTATAAAAATGTTCCTTGTATGTTTGTGGAAGCCTATTGTTTCCATGAGCAAAATTGTACAACATATTTCCATTACAAACATTTACAAGATCATCCACTTCAAGTGGGAAGGTTATAATAAGATTTCATTTCACTGAGGATTGTCAACCTGTCTTTTCTCAACTCTAGGACAGCAACATGCATTCTTCTCATTCCTCCAATTTGATCACAACAGGAGTAGGGGAAAGGAAATTCTCTCCACCCAACCAAAACATCCAATAAAGAGGAGAAGCCATCCTTGTTCATTTTCCCTGAGCCCCAACCAAGATGCAATAAAAATGTGATCCAACTCATGGAAACAACAGGCTTCCACAAACATACAAGCAACATTTTTATAATAAAACATAATCCAAAATAGAATGTAGTTTACAACTACATTAAAACATAACAAACAACATAAAGTATTCATCAAGTAATCAAAGGAGCAAGAAGCTATGGGGTATGTTGCTTATGCCTCCCGAGGGAAAAATGGGTATCACCACTATTACAACCCGCCAAATATATTTGGCGGGTTAATCAGTGGTGATACCCATTTTTCCCCTTGGGAGGCATAAGCAACATACCCCATAGCTTCTTGCTCCTTTGGATTACTTGATGAATACTTTATGTTGTTTGTTATGTTTTAATGTAGTTGTAAACTACATTCTATTTTGTAAACTACATTCTATATATATATATATATATATATATATATATTTGGCGGGTTGTAATTAGGTGGTGATACCCATTTTTCCCTTGGGAGGCATAAGCAACATACCCCATAGCTTCTTGCTCCTTTGGATTACTTGATGAATACTTTATGTTGTTTGTTATGTTTTAATGTAGTTGTAAACTACATTCTATTTTGGATTATGTTTTATTATAAAAATGTTGCTTGTATGTTTGTGGAAGCCTGTTGTTTCCATGAGTTGGATCACATTTTTATTGCATCTTGGTTGGGGCTCGGGGAAAATGAACAAGGATGGCTTCTCCTCTTCATTGGATGTTTTGGTTGGGTGGAGAGAATTTCCTTTTCCCTACTCTGTTGTGATCAAATTGGAGGAATGAGAAGAATGCATGTTGCTGTCCTAGAGTTGAGAAAAGACGGTTTGACAATCCCTTGTGAAATGAAATCTTATTATAACCTTCCCAATTAAAGTGGATGATCTTGTAAATGTTTGTAATGGAAATATGTTGTACAATTTTGCAAGTGAAATTTGATGTGTAAGAGCTATACTCTGTATTCTATTTTGGAAAGAATGATACTGTTTTGTATACTATATTTTGAAATCAAATGGAAAGGAGGTTGTATCAGTTTCATTGGAATTAATGGAAGTGTTTACCTTGTTCATATGATATTCTTCCATTGGAAATCATTTTTTATCATACTCTATGAAATCTCTGTTTGAAAAGTGGTAAAGTGGAACACATGAAAATAAAATGTATTGTATGCCTTTCTAGATACAATAAATTATTTTGGAAGAAATGAAAGAAGGAAGTTGGAAGTTGTCTTTTGGAACCAATAAATAAATGTAATGCTTTTCTCAAACTGCATTGTTGTATTGAATCTGATCATATCAATGTATTGAAATCTCTGTTGAAAGAAAGAAATGCATGTGAGAAAAATATAGTATTTTGTATCTTTGGAATGTAAAAAAATAATTTTAAATTAGTATTGCATTTTGGTCTTGAATGGTTTGTTTTGAATCAACCAAATGTGTTAGCTTGGAATTGGAATGTATCCTAAATACTTGGAAGAAGAAAGTGGCAAATAGACCCATTAAAATTTGATCCTTGTTATTTGTAATTTCAAACTGGCAATTATCTCAACCAAAAAATGCACAGTTTGAACCTGCAATAATAAAATAACAAATTAAATAATTGAATTGAAGTAGTAGGCCCTAAACAAGTTAAAAAATACAAAAACACTTTAAGGAAATATGTCAAAACTTAGCAAAATCGGGCTCAAACCGTTTCTGGTCATTTTGATGTCAAGAAATGTAAATGTTCAAATTGCAAGTAAATCAGACGAATTGAACCTTGAATCCTTCCTTAAATCCACTTAGGAACAATCCTCCATGTCTATTTGACATAGAGAGAGGAAGAAAGTCAAATTGAATAAATCTCACAAGTTAAAATTTACCGATTCAGACTTTGTGAAAGCACTCGTAGGCCGTTTTCTTAAAATTGACCCCTTAAAATTTATCAAAACCAAACATTATTGATCTCTGTACAAAGAGGACATTGAGAGATTTCGAGAAAGTCCTCGTTTTCCAAAAAACAAGCTATCTATCAAAATTTATGGCCTTCTAATGTTTTCTTCACTTGACGTCAAAATTTTGGGAAAATTTTCCTTGGCGGGCCTGCGGGGCCAAATTTTTCCCTTGGAGCTTTAGAAAATTTTTGGAATTTTTTTCAAAATTTTCTCCACCACTTCGCTGGCCCATAGCCAATCAGAGGCTACCACATGGAACCATGAGGTGACAATGGAGGGGTGGATCCTCTTTTTAACTTAGCACTTATGGAAAATTTTAGGAAAATTTTCCAAATTTTCCCACTACCGGCCCATAATCAATTAGGTGATGTCACATGGCGTCACGAGGCATCGGCGGAGGAACAGGTCCCTTTTTGTCTTTTGATTCTCAGAAAACTTTTGGAAAATTTTCCAATTTTCCCCGCTGTCCTGCTAATCCGCAGCCAATCAGGGGATGCCACGTGGCATCGTGAGGTGCCGGCAGAGGCGTGGGTCTATGTACCCTCTTAGCCCTTTGGGGCGTTAAGCCAATTTTCTCCCCATCGCCCCAATTTCCCCACATAGGTTTAGGAGATTCCATGTTTCCCTTGTGGACTCATGGGAGCGCGGGTGCAAATCTGAAATTTCACCCCGCGCGGGAGAATTTGCAAATGTCTCCCACCACCCCACCTTTCCCAACTTTTCCCCGATCTGGCTTAGGGAGCGCCACATGTCCCTTGTGGACTTTTGGACCTGTGGGAGCATGGGCACAAATATGATTTTTTTCCCACATGGGAAATTTTTTCCAAAGGTCTCCCTGCGCCCGCTAACCCACCCTTTGGGAAAATTTTCACCCTTGGGCCCACAAGCCCGCTCTTGGGGAAAATTTTCACCCCAAGGCCCACCGGCCCATAACTTGAAAAATATGAGGAGTTAAGAGGACTTATTTATATCCATGGAAAGGTCAGGAAATTTCTTATCCAATGGGATTGATTAAGGGAAAATTTTAATGCATTAAGTGTGAGAAAAATCAAGTTGAAACTTTAAGCCTGTTAAGGAGTGGGTATGGTGAGGAATTAGCCTCTAAACCTAATTGAAACTTCAACGCCTAAATTTTTGACCTTATGACCCTAACAATTTTTAATAAAAGAAAAGTATATTCTAGTAGATTAGAATTTTTCTATAACCTATTAGTGAAAAGCTGTTGTCTTGTAACATGGTTGTAGATTCTTTTAATAAAAAAATATTCCATAATATTTCTTAACTAACCTTAGGTTATTCCTTAGGTCTTAA
The DNA here is from genome assembly GCA_018340775.1 of Taxus wallichiana var. yunnanensis. Classification (NCBI taxonomy): domain Eukaryota; kingdom Viridiplantae; phylum Streptophyta; class Pinopsida; order Cupressales; family Taxaceae; genus Taxus; species Taxus wallichiana. Next base: position 79,896,291 of record CM031242.1, read on the forward strand.
GTGGGTTGTTTTAGTGGGAATTACACTTGGTATCGGAGAATTGGTTCAAAATATTGGACCATTGGGCACACTAGAAAACTCTAGACATGAAAATTAAACCTAGCACACTTTTAAATCTAGAAAACAACTTAGTTTAGAAATTACATATTTTAGTAAACATGGAAATTGAATAAAACTTAGAAAATATGAACTAACTCTCCCCTTGGTCCATGCAGGGAGGCGCAGATGGGATGAGATAAATTTCACATAGAACCAAACTTACCACCACTAGATCATGTTGTAGCAGCCATCCTACCCTAGATTTTATAGACTCTTTAGGATGTTAATGCCACTCTACATGGAGGATCAGTAGGAGGACATGCAACTAGACATGACAGAGTCCCTTCCATTGAGGGTTAGGTATCTCCTTGACCCAGTGAGGAGCATGGAGGAGAGAAATCCTATGCAGAGTCAGCCAGAGAAGATTCACCATAGAGGGGACATGGTGACCGAGTTTCAGGACATAGAGAGAGGTCTCAGAGCCTTAGGCTTAGGGATGAGCATGCAAAGAAACCTAGTGGCCGTTATACCACGGCTGAGATCACATCGGGAGATCCTTAAGCTTTGACCATCACATTATTCGGTGACATATGTGGATTTCAGGCATAGGCTGATTGGTGAGCTTAAGTAGATGCTTCAAGCTCTATTCTTGTTCTAGCAACGTGAAAGCTCATGTTGTGATCCATCTATTGAGGGATGGAGTTGGTTTCTAGTGGAGGATAGAGGAGTAGAAGCTCCACATTGATTATGAGATAGTTACCTAGGAGCTCTTTGAGGAGTGTTTTAGGAACAGATATTTGTCACATGAGAGGTTCATATAGTAGTGGATAGATGAGTTCCATGACCTCCAATAGGAATCTCTTATAGTGGCTGAGTATGAGAGTATATTTCTAGATCTACTCCAGTATGTTGGTTATATGCAGGATGAGAAGGTGTGGATTCACAGGTTCATTTGGGGCCTAAATCTAGACATTGGAGGTGTAGTACGGATCCATTTTCTACAAACATTAGCTCAAGTCATCGAGACCCAGCAGGCTAGAGACCGAGTCCAGAGCCGTATACAACAGATGCAGGAAAACAAATCAAGGGGATCAGTACCTCTTCCTTGTGGTGGACAAGGTTTAGCACAGTCATCTTTTAGACCCTAGTAGTAGCAGCAACAACAATCCTACCCACCTTATAGACCTCCTTAGAGGTTTGATGCATAGAGATTTCAAACTATGGGGCCTCCTCTAGGGGTATCATCGGGACACGGGGTGCCTAGAGAGTGCACTCAATAGGAGCTCACGAGATCATCGGGATTCACACCATAGACCTCTAGAGTATCGATTTGGACCCCGCTACACATGGGAGAGGATCAGGTGGTTGTTTTGGTTGTGGTGTTATTGGACATTTTTTGAGAGACTACCCAAAGAACCCTAATAATAAGGGTAAGACACAAATCTCAGAGCCTACTATTGGTGATATGAGGTGCGGATCATATGATGTATGTAGTAGTTGAGAACCATCGGGCAGGGAATTAGAGTATAGTTATTGAGACTACAGGTAGCATTAGTGGTATTCCTACCTCCATCTTGTTTTATTCTGGTTCTTTTGATTCTTTCATTGCACCATCTTTAGTAGAGTGATGTAGGCTGGTGGTAGTTAGCCAAGGTCATAGTTGGGATGTTGAGATGGCTTCTAGATCCAAGATCTCTACAGACTCCTTAGTTAAGGAGTGTGTGGTGGATTTGGGACATTTCACCACCACCTTGAATCTTCGTATCTTTCCTTTAGGCTCTTATGGAGTCATCTTGGGTATGGATTGGTTGTCTACGCACAAGGCTAGGGTGGATTTTTATCACAAGATTATATCTTGTGTAGATGATTTGGGAGTTGAGTTAGTGATTTCAGGGGTTAGGAGACCCGTTTCTATTTACACCATCTCTGCTATGTATCTTAAGCGGTGTGTATGATGGGGTTACCAGATGTATCTTTACAGTCACTGAAAGACTAAAGGATGGGTCTAGTGGAAAATTTCTAGACGATCTCCCCATTTTGAGAGATTTTTCTAATGTATTTTTAGGGGAGCTACTTTGGGGTTACCACCCCCACGTGAGATTGATTTTCACATAGATCTGGTTTCTGGAGCAGAGCCTATCTCACGAGAACCTTATCGGATGACCACCCTAGAGCTCTATGAGCTCAAGTTATAGCTTGATGGCCTTTTGGAGAAAGGCCTTATCCATCCTAGTGTATCCCCTTTGGGTGCACCGGTGATATTTGTGAAGAAGAAGGATGGATCCTTGTGGTTTTGTATTGATTACCACCAACTAAACAAAGTAACGATAAAAAAATGTTATCCCTTTCCACGCATTGATGATTTGTTTGATTAGACGAAGGGAGCCACAATTTTCTCTAAGATTGATCTTAAGTCAAGTTACCATCAGCTGAGGATTTCAGAGGTAGACATTCATAAGACCTCCTTCCATACGAGATATGGCCATTATGAGTTCACAGTGGTGCCTTTTGGTTTGACTATGCCCCCGCAATATTTATGAGTTTGATGAATGGGGTATTCAAGACCTTCTTAGATCACTTTTGCTTATCTTACTTGATGACATTTTGATTTTCTCACGTATGTGTGAGGAGCATGAGGGGCACCTTTGCTAGGTTCTTCAGCATCTTCGGGAACAAAATATTTTTCAGGAATTTAGAAAAGTTTGCATTCTTCAAACAGAGGTGCAAGTATTTGGGTCATATCATATCTAGGGAAGGTATTGCCGTTGATCCTTCCAAGATTAGAACCATTATGGATTGGCCAACACCCACTAATATGAATGAGGTGCACAACTTTATGGGATTAATAGGTTACTACAAGATATTTGTTCATGAATTCTCTCGGATTGCACACCCCATCACCTCCCTTGAGGAGGAAGGGAATAATTTTTTGGTCAAACAGTGTGTGAGTAGCCTTGAAACATCGAAGGAATGTCTCACTAAAGAACCTATTCTTATAGTGTCGGATCCTCGGGGTGAGTTTTTTTTTGCACGAATGCTTCCTTAGCAGGGTCTTGAGGTGTGTTGATGTAGGAGGGTAGAGTAGTGGCTTTTGAGTCTCACAAACTCAAAGATTACGAGCTTAATTATCTGAATCATGATATTGAGCTTATGGTAGTTGTGCATGCTTTGGTTCAATGGAGACATTTTTGCTTGGTTGGAGATTCACACTCGGGACAGAACACACGAGTCAGTATCACCTCTTCACGCAGCCCAATCTCAACACTTGTTAGTGGCGTTGGATGGAGTTTCTTTGTGAGTATGATATGGAGATAGAGCATGTGAAAGGGAAGGATAATGTGGTGGTGATGCTCTCGGTAGACGGAGATATGTGGCTATGGCCACCTCGGTGAGCACATATTTGTGGAGCAAGATTATTTAGCGACTTCCTCTTGATAGCTTCGCATTGTAGCTCGAGTAGAGAACAAGTCTCGAGACTCCTTGAAGGGAAGTTTGATGGTTTTTCCTTAGAGGAGATGGTCTTCTCGGCCACAGAGCCCATATTTATGTTCGCAGAGATGGAGGCTTGAGGCAAGACATCTTAGTAGAGGAAAATAATGCATCCTATTCAGCCCATCCCGGGGTGAAGAAGATGCACAACACCTTGAGATAGTTATATCATTGGAGAGGAATTTAGAGAGACATGGCCCAGTTCGTGTCATGATGTTTAGAGTTCCAGAGAATTAAGGCCGAGCATCAACATCTAGATGGCCTTCTATTTCCTCATGCTATACCGGAATGGAAGTGGGACACCATTTCCATGGATTTCATTATTGGGCTACCAATGTCAAGATATCACCACGATGCCATCATGACCCATTGTTGATAAATTGACAAAATTGGCTCACTTTTCTTTGATGAAGACCACTTATACAAATAGTGCAGTGGCACGGGTGTATCTTGATGAGATTTTTAGGTTGCACAGGATTCCATAGAATATCATTAGTGACCGTGATCCTTTGTACACTTCCCCTTTTTGACTACCATACAGCATGCCCTTGGGACGAAGATCAATTTCAGCACATCATATCACCCCGAGACAGATGGACAGACTGAGTGGGTGAATCATATTTTAGAGGACATGCTCAGGATGTATGTGATGGATCAGCAGTCTAGATGGGAGGAGTACCTGTACTTGGTGGAGTTTTCCTACAATAATAGTTTTCAGAGTTCTATAGGCATGGCTCATTTAGGATTTGTATGGTAGAGAGTGCAGGACACCTCTTAGCTAGGATAGGCTAGAGGACAGGGTTTCTCTTGGACCAACTTTGTTGTAGGACATGGAGCAGTAGGTGGTTTTGATCAGATAGAGACTACATGAGGCACATGATAGATAGAAGAAGTATGCAGATCAGCATAGGATTGATCGTAGTTTTGATGTGGGCATGAAGGTGTTCCTTCATGTCAGGCCACATAAGATCCCTATCCATTATGGAAAAGGTTCTAAGTTAGCTCCTAGATTCGTGGGTCCTTTTGAGATCTTGGAGTGTATCATCCCTTTGGCCTACCATCTAGCATTGCCACCTAGCTTGTCTCACATACATGATGTGTTTCATGTTTTAGTTCTTAGGAGATATGTTGCAGATCCTTCTCATGTGTTAGATTGGACATCATTGCAGGTGTAGGATCAGGGGCAGGTGATGGTGGAGCCTGTTTGCATCCTAGATCACAGGACCCTGGGCCTTCGAGGTAGAGAGGTTGATCAGGTTCGGGTGCAGTGGGATAGATATGATGAGACTGCAGCTACATGGGAGGATGCTACTTCATTATGAGTTTAGTTCCCACATTTGTTCCAGTGACTTCCAGGAGGAAGTCAATTCTAAGGGGAGGGGGATGTAGTGCCCACTTCCCTTTGACTCCTTTTGATGTTGATCATGACACTGTTGATTATATTATGGACATTATTATAGTTTTTATTTAGTATGATTTTAGATATTTGATCATGGATTATGGTTGACTTTGATTCTTATATGATACATGATGAGTATTAGAGACACTTTATATGTTGATGATGATATAATGTTGGACATGGCTATATGATGGATGTTGTTCGGATTTGTTATATTTGGATATTGTGAGCAGACCTAGAAATGGAAAATTATTGGATGATGATATAGTTGTTGATAAAACTATAAATGATATTGTTATATTGTTTTGATGTTGTTATGATTCATATACCTAGATGATTTTAGATTTTTATTATATTTATATTATTTTGGACGTTCGATATGGCCATAAGGCCAAAGGAGGTATTTTTGTTTTGTAGGTTAAATTATCACAGCAAACATCGGGGGATTGGAGACCAACCACATTGGAATTTTAGAGGAATTCAACAAGGTCACCATGACAACTAGTTTTGTTTGTGTGTGTGTGTTTGTTAGTGTTAGGTATTCCCATGTGTGGGATCACCTTTAAATGTGACCAAGGGATTTTATGTATTTATTTTATTTTTAGTCCCTTTTTTAATTTTTTCATGTGTTTATTTTGTGGTGTAGTTACCCCTTTCATTATTTGTTTGATGATGTGTAAATATTGTGAGTAATCATATTGTTTAGTTAATTAATTAAAATATGCCATAAGAATGTAATTAATAGAGTTGTTGGCCTTGTTTTAAAGTGTTGTAATAATGTGTAACTAACCTTGTAAGTGATGTGTAAGTTATATTTTGAGTGTGAAACACTCCACCTTCTGGAAATTCGAATTTGTCCTTGGAGGATGATTTTGGAGGCTTGTGGGACAAGTCAAACTTGTCCCAAACCTCTTAAATTTACATGCCAACCTTTCCTATGGTTGGAGGGTTAAATTTAAACCTTTTTATGCATGTTTACAAGTCAAGTTGAATGTTGTAATTGTACTTTTCTTACATAATTTAATTTCAGTCCTTATGGGGTATGGACTTGTTTGAGTGTGTAAGTAAATCTTTCATAGTATTCACCCACCTGTTTAGTATGCATTGGAGAATGAAGTTGACTTTGTGTTTGGGGTTGAGGATGTGTGATGTGGTATCCTACATGGATCCACATCATCCTCTTCTCTTCCCTCTTATATAAATTTTAATTTCTTTCCTTGTTTTGGGTTGCTTCACTTTTGGGAGACTTCATTTTGGGCGAATTTTCTTGCTGTTTTGGAGCTCTTGCTTGGAGAAGTTTTGGAAGATTGTTGCATGCTTGTGTTGGGTTGATTTTTATATTGCTTTCATTGGAAGGAGCTTGTTGTTTTGAACTAGGAACAACTCCATCATGGAGAGGTAAGATCTTTGCTCTTGAAATGCTCTTCTTTTATTTATGTAAATGTCCTTGTGTGAATGTTTTGGTATATATTGTGGGTTGTTCGGTAGATGGCCTAGGAATGGTGTAGGAGAAGACTATGGGGTTATTTTGGGAAGCACAAGTGGTTTTAGGGAGGTATAAGGGTGGGGAGTTGGTAATTTGGGTTCCACCCTAAAAATAAATAGCTTGCATTTCTTTACTCATTATGGGGTGACATAAGAGGTTGGGGAGATATAAGAAAATGTGAGGAATAATGGGGGCTTGGGGAAGGCATAAGGGCATGAAAGGGTTGAAATGATATTCATATATATATATATATATATATATATATATATGTATATTGGTTGGTTGTACTCAGGTGGTGATACCTATTTTTCCCCTTGGGAGGCATAAGTAGCATCCCCCATAGCTTTTTGCTCCTTTGGCTTGCTTGATGAAGCCTTTGTTTTGTTTGTCATGTTTTAATGTAGTTGTAAACTACATTCTGTTTTGGACTATGTTTTATTGTGAAAATGTTGCTTGTATGTTTGTGGAAGCTTGTTGTTGCCATGAGTTGGATCACATATTTTATTGCATTTTGGTTGGGGCTCGGGGGCCAATGAACAAGGATGGCTTCTCCTCTTCATTGAATGTTTTGGTTAGGTGGAGAGCGTTGCATTTCCCCTACTCCTATTGTGATCCAATTGGAGGAATGAGAAGAATTCATGTTATTGTTCTAGAGCTAAGAAAAGATAGTTTGACAGTCCCTTGTGAAATGAAATCTCATTGTAACCTTCCCACTTGAAGTGGATGATCTTGTAAATGTTTGTAATGCAAAGATGTTATACTGTTTTACAAGTGAAATTTGAAATGTAAAAGAGTTATACTATATATTATGTTTTGGAAAGAATGTGAAAGAATGATATTGTTTTGTATACTGTATTTTGAAATCAAATGGAAAGGAGGTTGTATAAGTTTCATTGGAATTAATGGAAGTGTTTACCTTGTTCATATGATATTATTTCATTAGAAATTTGTGTTTATCATGCTCTATGAAATCTCTGTTTGAAAAGTGGTAAAGTGAAACACGTGAAAAGAAAATGTATGTCATCGCCCCTGTATACAATAAATTATTTTTGAAGAAATGAAAGAAGGAAGTTACAGGTTGTCTTTTGGAACCAATAAATGAATGTAATGCTTTTATCAAACTTCATTGTTGTATTGAATCTGATCATATCAATTTATTGAAATCTTTGTTGAAAGGAAGAAATGTATGTGAGAAAAATACGGTATTTTTTCTCTTTGGAATTTAAAAAAATGAAATCGAGTATTACATTTTGGTCTTGAATGGTTTGTTTTGAATCAACCAAATATGTTAGCTTGGAATTGGAATGTATCCTAAATACTTGGAAGAAGAAAGTGGCAAATAGACCCATTAAAATTTGATCCTTGTTATTTGTAATTTCAAACTGGCAATTATCTCAACCAAAAAAAAGACACATAGTTCAAACTTGCAACAATAAAATAATAAATTAAATGATTGAATTTAAGTAGTAGGTCTAAAACGAGTTCAAATAAAAAAAAACTTCAAGGAAATATTTCAAAACTTAGCAAAATCGGGCTCAAACCATTTTACAGTCATTTTCCTATCAAGAAATGTAAATGTTCAAATTGCATGTCAATCACACAAATTGAACCTTGAATCCTTCCTTAAATTTATTTAGTAACAATCCTCCATGTCTATTTGACATGTAGAGAGAGGAAGAAAGTCAAATTGAATAAATCTCACAAGTTAAAATTTACCGATTCGCACTATGAAAGCCACGAGCCGTTTTCTTAAAATTGACCCCTTAAACTTTATCAAAACTAAAAATTATTGATCTATGTGCAAAGATGACATCGAGAGAATTCCATAAAGTCCTGATTTTGTCCAAACTGAGCTCTCTATCAAAATTTATGGCCTTTTAAAGTTTTCTTCACTTGAAGTCAAAATTTTGGGAAAAATTTGCTTGGCGAACTCTTGGCTGAATTTTTCCCTTGGAGCTTCGGAAAAATTTTGGGAAATTTTTTAAAATTTTCCCCACCGCCCACCAAAACATAGCCAATTAGAGGATTCCATGTGGCACCATGAGCTGATAGTGGAGGGTGGATCCCCTTTTAACTTAGCACTTTTAGAAAAATTTGGGAAAATTTTCCTCGCCATGGCCCGCAACCAATCAGGTGATGCCACGTGGTGTCACGAGGCATCGATGGAGGAATGGGTCCCTTTTTGTCTTTTGCATCTCAAATTTTTTTGGAAAATTTTCCAAGTTTCCCCCACGTGTCGCTGGACAAGCAAATCATGGGCTTCCACGTGGCATTGCGAAGTGTCGGCGGAGGCGTGGGTCTATGTACCCTCTTAGCCCTTTGGGGTGATAAGGGAATTTTATCCCTGCCACCCCGGCTTCCCCACATAGATTTAGGAGATGAAAATTGTCCCTTGTAGACTTGTAGGAGCATGGGCACAAAGCTAACTTTTCACCCCATGGAGGAGAATTTGTAAATGTCTCCCGCTGCACCGCCTTTCCCTACTTTTCCCCATACATGCGGCTTAGAGCGCCACATGTCCCTTGTGGACTTACGGACCCGTGGGAGTGTGGGTGCAAATGTGATTTTTTTCTGCGTGGGAAAATTTTTCCAAAGTTCTCCCGTGGCCCATTAACCCACCCTTTGGGTAAAGTTTCACCCACAGGGGCGGAGCCCACTCTTGGGGGAAAATTTTCACCCCAAGGACCACCGACCCATAACTTGAAAAATATGAGGAGTTAGGAGGACTTATTTATATCAATGGAAAGGTGAGGAAATTTCTTATCCAATGGGAGTGATTTAGGGAAATTTTGAATGTGTTAATTGTGAGAAAAATCAAGTTGAAACTTTAATCCTATTAAGGAGTGGGTATGGTGAGGAATTACCCTCTAAACCTAATTGAAACTTCTAACCCTAAATTTTGGACCTTATGACCTCTAATAATTATTAATAAAAGAAAAGTATATTATAGTAGATTATAATTGTTCGGAACCTGTTAGTGAAAATTTTTGTCTTGTAACATGGTTGTAGATTCTTTTATAAAAAAAAATTATTCCATAATTTTTCCTAACTAACCCTAGGTTATTTCTTGGGTCTCAAGTGGGTTGTTTTAGCGGGTGTTACATAATGCGACAAAAGGCACTAACATGAAGATCTCAAAAAATCTACATCGTCAAAGGTCAAAATTTTATCCAAACAAGGGTGATATGGTCCAAGTATCCAGGGGTATAGGAAGTCTGTTGGAACATGATGAGGTAAGGTGCGCAGGAACGGGCATTGTTGTGTTCCAAAACACCAAAAGGTTTGGTCTGGTCAAGATAAATGTCACTAAATAAGGCAAGGCAAGGTCAGGTAGGCTAAAAAATATTAGTGGTAACATCGCAAGGTACAATGAGTAAGAAAATTTGAGTGTCAAATGGGAGAGGTTGGTGTGGGTGTATAGGTAAGGCCATGGGTAAAGCCAAAGTTTAGGGAAAAAAATGCCCCTAAGTATAATTATAGAGGTGACTAGGATAGTAGGGCTATCAAGTGAGCTTGTAGGGTTTTGGTAAGGCTATGGAAGCAATAAAATGGCCTCTTGTAGAAAAAATTTGAGAAAAATAGGCATAATTTTCTTAGACAAGGTGACTAATACCGGTTGAGAGGGAACCAAGGCCGATAAGGGTGACCAATGTTGATCAACTAGGGAATGATGTGACCGACATCGAGCACCAAAATGATAGGTTAAAACCAAAAAACCACCCAAAATTTATTGATTTGATAATTTCCTAATTAAGCAAATGATGAGTGGAGAGCACTTTGGAGATAAAAATGACAAGGAGGGTCATGAGGTGAGTTGGTAAGATATTATTAGTTAGATAAGTAGATTCAATGGTCCTACATGGTAGTTAGTTGATTGGTTAAGGTAGTGTGTATCTTGGTGAGATGGTAGGGGAAAGAGGAGTAGATGATGTTCCCATTCGGTCCCAGAGATCCTAGCGTGGAGGTGGTGATGAGAGGAGGTAGGATGTAAACTCTATGTGTGGTTTTGGAGAATGTAAGTGAGTAGAAATGTAAATTTTTTTTTTTGAAATCATGAATAAATTTCGGTGAAACTAGGTTATTGGATGGTCCAATTAGGTTAATTAGGTGGGAACATGAATTTAGGGGAGTTTTATGAGATTGGGGTGGGTAGATTAATTCTTTTGATTAATTTTTTTGTAATGGGGGTGTTAGGGGTTCAACTAGGGGGTGAATCAAGAATCGATGTTGATCGGTTATCACTCAATGCCTCAACTTACCAAGATCACGAGATGGTTAAGGAAAACCGAATGTTTCACCGAAAAATAGAGATAAAATAGATAAGGGTAAGTTCAAGGAGGAATACTTGTGATTACGTAGACACTATGCACACATAGAATGTTGACTAATCTAATTGTGATAGATTTTCTTTGGGTAGGAGGAATAACTTGTAAAAAACACAATAAGAGCACAAAATATCATTAATAATATAAGTTATTAGACTCCCTATTGAGAGTTAGATATAGGAAGTGAGGTGCTTCCTAAAAGGTTGTCAATCCACTTATAAATACAATTTAATGCAACAAATAACATGAAATAAGACAAACCTACTATAGTTGTATGATTTATGTGTCTCGTGATAATATACTAATTAAATCTAATGTAACATGAAAATTTGTGATTAGATCCGGAGGGTTGGTAGGTTGTTCGAGTTTACAGGTCTAGCAGAGGTTATAGGTGAGGTTTGGGTGATGTTTGGTAAGGTTCTGGGTTGTTTGGGAGAATTTATGACCTTGTTGGTTTTGGGTATTTTACCAATCACAAAGATGAATATCTGTGAGGTGACCAATGCCATTACTGGTAATGAACTGACACCAGTTGGGTGACTGGTGTCAATAGGAGAAATTTGATAAGAATATTAAAAATAAGGTTTTTGGAGCTCTCTGTGATTATATAGAGAGTTGAAAAGGTTTAGGTGAGGTTATATGATTATTAGAAAACTCGGAGATCATAAGAATGGTATTTAGGAAAGAGATGGAGATTATGTGGCCAAATGGTAAGATGGAAGTGTTATAGGAGAGATCCATGTATGAGAGGGGACAAGATGAAATAGATAACTAATAAATAAATAATCTACTGAAACCAATGATGAAGAAGAAATAATACTTACTTATGGAATACATGTAAAACTTAGGTTTGTCCCTTTGTTACTTGGATTTGTAGAGAGATGGATAACACCTTAAAAGGATATGATCTTATCCTAACTATTTTAGGTTGTGCCTTTCAACCAAGGTAAGAGAACCTATTGTGTAACCTCTATCATTTGAAAGGGGATACGGGTGCCTTAATTTTGCATAAATTTTATAATGAAGACCTTGGGAAAATATGATCAACACACCAGATCTGACTCTCACGAGTTGTCACTTCTAGATCATGGAGATATCTTCACGACAAGGAAAACGTTACTAGAGACATTTGAGACCCTGCTTGCTTCCGCATGTTTAAGTGATGAGGATTGTGCAGTTGTGTACACACATGAAAAAAAAGGGTAGTAGGGGTAGGATTATTTCTTTTAAATAGATTTTTTAGTGGAAGGGAAGATAGGATGAACTTTACTCACCAGATCCTTGAAAGCTTATGCAAAATGGAAATATTCAATCAAAATAATGCCACAAAAGTTAAACTTTTTCCTCAACTAGAATATGTGCTTCAATAGAGGTTCAAATTAACACTCTTTCACATAACCTGTGGGATTCTATCATGAAGGCTCGAGTTAGATAACCCAATAAAGCACCAATATTTAAACCAAGTCATGCCTAAGGTACACCCAGAGGCTTACAGAGAATATCTATCAACAAAATGAAAGAAAAGTGATTTTAAACCATTTATCCCACTCCTAGATGAAGGCTCTTCTGAGAAATGAAATTGCATATGCCACTAAACTATCACAAGGAATAAGACTTGTGTGATTGGAGTATATTTTGGTACAAGATTGCAATAGAAACAAGGAAAACTACTTGTATGCATTCGAAGTGAAATAAGTACACTTTACTCAAGATTAACATAGAAAAACTTAAATTGTGATCAAATTTATCAGTAAGGGAAAGTTTCCAGAACAATCTCAAAGCTTATCAATGGTTGTACACTTGCAACCACCTTGACATGATCAAATTTGACACAAAGAGAGATATACAGGCTTCTCTAGATGACTTCTCAAAATGGATGGGCTCTGTCAAGATTTTTTCTACTGGAGAAAATCAGTCCTGATCTTTTCAAAAAAACTCCCAACCATTTGCACGATGAATTTGTTCCATTTATAGCATTTACAACAGAGCCCATTCCTCTAAAATGACAAAAACTTTAAATGCACTAGTGCTCGCCATGATTCTTTCATGATTCACAAAATCAGATCTATAAAAATCTCCAGGTGCTTGAGGGCTAATATCTTCGATTTCTTCTCGCATTCAACACTTTTCTTGGGAAAAACATGCCTCTATCCATTTTCCAACCACTTCCACCCCATATCAATAAAATCTGACCCCTTGTAGGCTCAGGAGGAGAAAAATGGAAAACCAAATCGGGCCCGAGAGTCAAACTAATTTAATGGCAAAAGACACCTCCAGATCTCTCCCACCAAACTCTAAATATCAAAATTAACTCAATCCTTTGTTTGGAATGTATAAAATAGGAAGAAATCATGAATACTTTCACTCCCGGAAGTTTTACGTAAAAATGGGGGAAAAAACAGATTCAAACACTCAGTAGCCGTTGATCTTTGATTTTGAATGTGGGCCGTCCATGTGGAAGATACAAAAATAGGCTCGAGGGCTTCCTTTGACCTTTTCTAACCCTTTTGAAAAAATGTAAAAAAATTCCATTTTGCTCCACACCTCCGCTTTTGAAAAATGGGTTTGACACGTGGCCGAGGTGGGTCCCAAGCAACCGCAGTGGAAAAATTCTGCCATTTGACTCTCTTTTGGAAAAAAGGAAAATTTTCTCGAGTTTTCTATTAGGAAATAAGAGATAAAATATGCAGAATAATCCCTTATAGAATCACAACAAATAGAAACTAATATGCAAAAAATATTACTGAGATCTCAAATAAAAGTATAGAATAAATAACACAACACAGAGAGACAAGATTTAACGCGGTTCACCCAATTTGGGCTACGTCCACCAAGAATCACTTGCTGATTTTATTACAAGCCTCCACTCTCACAATACAATACCCAATTTTTTTTGGAGCTATGCTCAACAAAATATACTGAGTTCACACACTGAATTCAAAACACATCTCGCAATACATTTACTTGTTCATCTATCATATGCATAAGACCATATAAATAGGCAAGCTCGCTTAAGCAGTTTTACAAAAATCAGGTATCAAAACCATGGGCAAAACTCGTCCCATAAACCTATGGGTCAAAAACTCGCCCATATGAGAAGAGCACTTTTCCCGATATGTAGGGTGCGTTTTTCAAGGCCAAAAAAATTTACGCCTAAAAAAGTGTACAGTACTCTTAGTGTACAGTCTTCAACACTTTCACACATGAAAACAGGCTCCATAACCTAACAATCTCCCACTTGGAGACTAGTTTTCCTCTGAGCAAGCTTCTCAACCCTTCACTAGTTTCGTGAAGACCAACCAAAGCCGAACACAACTTCAGTTTTTTCTTGTGACCACCTTGGTCATCATATTTGTAAGATTCGACTAGTATGAATCCTCTCCAACTTTAACTTCTCTTCCTCCAAAGCTGTCCTAATGAAATGGTACCTTAACTATATATGCTTTGTCCTAGAGTGGAAAGAAAAGTTCTTAGCTAGGTGTATAGCACTCTGACTATCACTATGCAACTTACATTCCTCCTGCTTATGCTCCAACTCCTCAAGCAACTGTTGTAACCAAATCATCTCTTTTCTTGCCTCTGTTGTAGCAATATACTCAGCCTCCATGGTTGACAAAGCCACCAACTTATGTAGATGTGAAATCCAGCTCACTGCTGTCCCACCTATAGTGTAAATATAACCTGTCATGCTCCTCCTACTGTCTACATCTCCAGCCATGTCTAAATCTACATAACCACGTAAAGTGGTGTCTGATCCACTGTAGCACAAAACTACCCCCATGGTTCCTCTCAAATATCAAAGGATCCACTTTACTGCTTGCCAATGCTCTTTACCTAGATCACTCATAAATCTACTCACAGCTCCCACTGCATGGGAAATATCAGGCCTAGTGCACACCATAGCATACATCAAACTACCAACCACTGATGAGTAAGGTACCTTGGACATCTAGTTTCTTACCTACTCTGTCTTGGGACACTGCTCCTTTGATAACTTAAAATGGCCTGCCAAAGGAGTCCCAACCGGTTTAGCATCCTGCATGTTAAACCTATCCAATACCTTCTTAATGTACTCTTCCTGAGATAAAGTCAGCTTCTGTTCCTTCCTATCTCAAGTTATCCTCATACCAAGGATTTGTTTGGATGCCCCAAATCCTTCATATCAAAGGATTCACTTAGCTATTTCTTGAGTACTTTTATTTCCTGCATGTTTTTACCTGCAACCAACATGTCATCTACATACAAACACAAGATAATATAACTTCCATCCTCAAATTTCTTTGTATACACGCAATGGTCAGAATGACATCTAATATAACCTTACTCCATCATAAAGATATCAAATTCTTATACCATTGATGTGGAGCTTGTTTCAGGCCATACAAGCTCTTCTTAAGTTTACAAACCATCTCCTCTTTACCTTTGACTTCATATCCTTCTAGCTGCTGCATATATAGCTCCTCCAAATCACCATGGAGAAATGCAGTCTTTACATCTAACTATTCTAAGTGCAAGTCTTCTGCTGCCACTACTCCAAGAACAATTTTGATAGAAGTCATTTTTACTACAGGAGAAAAAATCTCATCAAAATCTATACCTTGTTTCTGTGTAAACTCCTTGACCACCAACCGAGCCTTATATCTTTTCTTTCCTCCTTATTCATCTTTAACTCTATACACCCACTTGTTCTCCGCAATGCTCTTTTGTCCTCCAAAGTATCTTCACCAAATCCTAAGTCTAGTTCTCCATGAGAGACTTATGCTCCTCATCCATGGCTTGCTCCCACTTCTTACTGACATCTACTTGCATTGCTTCATCAAAGCTCTCTGGCTCTCCACTATCAGTGAGTAATAAATAATAAAGAGAAGGAGAAAAACTTTCAGGTTCTTTTCTTACCCTAGAAGACCTCCTCACTGTAGGAGTTTGGGGTTCTTGTTGAGTAGGTTCTGAACTAATTCATGGGTCACTTTCCCATCCGGAAGATCCTCTACCACCGCATATTCTTTTTGGATTCTTCCTGTTTTCCCGCAACTATTGCTTATACATGAATTTATCATTAAATACCACATCCCTAAACCGACTGATTTTCTTGTCCTTAATATTCCAACATTTAAATCTAAATTCATCATCACCATAACCAATGAAAGTACATTTTTATGATTTAGCCTCTAGCTTGGTCCTATCATCCTTGTCTATATGAACAAACACCTCACATCCAAAGACTCTAAGAAATGAATAATCAACTTTATTACCATACCATGCCTCCTCAGGTATGCCTCCATCCAAGGCACTTGAGGGTCCTCTATTTATCACGTACACAGCTATGCTCACCACTTCTGCCCAAAAAGAAAGAGGCAGTCCTGCATGTAACCTCATGCTCCTAGCATGTTCCATTATTGTTCTGTTCATCCTTTCTAATACCCCATTCTACTGCGGAGTTCCTGGAACTATCTTTTGTCCTGCAGATTCCATTCTTAGAATAGTAATCATTAAATTCATTGCTGCAATACTCCCCTCCATTATCTGAACTGAGACATTTTAGCTTAAGACCTATTTCATTCTTTACCAAGGCTTTCCATTTAACAAAAGTGTCAAATACATCAGATTTGTTTCTAATACAATAAACCCAAACTTTCCTTGTTGCATCATCAATAAAAGTAACATAATAACTTGAACCCCCAAGAGATGATACCTGAGCCAACCCCTACACATCAGAATGTACTAGCTCTAACTTACTCTCTTTCTTCGTAGGTCCAACCTTGAGAAACCTTACTCGCTTCTATTTCCCATATATGTAGTTCTCATAGAAATCCAAACCTATTTTTGTATATCCAGGAAAATTCTTCTTTATGATGTTCATGCCCTTATGGCTCATATGACCGAGCCTATAGTGCCATAATGTTGTATCTACATCTGAAGCCATAAGATTACAATCATTAGTACTATTAGTGGTTAAATACAAGGTTCCAACCTTCTTACCTCTTGCCACCACAAGAGCACCCTTGGTAACCTTCCAGAGTTAGTCATGTAAATAAATATCACAAAGACAACCATCACTTCCCAACTGCCTGCCGATATCAAATTTTGTCTTAATGTAGGCACATGTCTAACATCCTTCAATAGCCAAGTATTCCCATTTTGCATCTTAACCTAAACAGAACCTTTTCCAACTATGCTACAAGGCTCATCATCACCAAGAAAAACATGCCCAAAATCTCCTTGAACATAATCAACAAAATAATGCCTATGTGGAGAAGCATGGAAAGAAGCCCCTGAATCTAAAACCCAAGATTCAGTAATATTGTGCAAAGAAAGAATCAAAGCATCCTAACATACATTACCCGTTGCCACATTTTCCTCCTTGTTTTCTTCTTGTTGTTTCTTCTTATCCCGAAGCTCCCAAAAATCCTTCTTTGCATGCCCAAGCTTTCCACAATTCTAGATACAATCTTGTTCTTGGATTTTGACCTTGCCTCGATCTTTTGATTTTCCACGGTTTCCTCTATTCTTATGTCTCCCTCTAGTTTCCACTGTCAAAGCATTCCTTGAAGTAGAAGATTCCCTGAGCTTTTTTTTCACATTTCCTCACTTAGAATCACCCCTACAACATCCTCAAACTTCAACTTCGAGTTAGCTGGAACCGAGTTACTTACCACCATTACTAGGCTATTCCAACTCTCAGGTAAAGAGCATAGAATTAATAAAGCCCTAACTTCTTCATCAAATTATATTGTAACCAAAGCTAGCATATTCACAACCGTATTGAAATCATTTAAATGATTTGCTACTGAACTATTCTCAGACATCTTCATATTAAACAAATTTTTCATTAAAAATATCTTATTAGAGGTAGAGGGTTTTTCATACAACTTCCCTAATGCATCCATTAGATCTTTTGTAGTCTTTTCCTTTGAAACGTTAAATAATACCGAAGATGCAAGACACGCACCAAATTGTTCCAAGTGCCTTCCGATCCAACAAATCCCATTCCACATCCTGTCATACTCAAGGGTTTGTTCACCTCTCTCGCAGCACAGAGTATAAAGATCCTTCCGATAAAGGTAATCTTCCATCTCGCATCTTCCAAATACTGAAATTCTGCCCGTTGAATTTATCAACCCTAGATCTTCCATCATCTGCCATAGCTCCCACTCAAGCTAAAAACTTTCCCTGCGATTCAACACTTCGAGAAACCAAACCAGGCTCTGATACCAATTGTTAGGAAATAAGAGATAAAATATGTGGAATAATCCCTTATAGAATCACAAAAGTAGAAACTAATATGCGTAAAATATTACAGATCTCAAATAAAAGTGCGAATAAATAACACAACATAGAGAGACAAAATTTAACGTGGTTCACCCAATTTGGGCTACATCCACCAAGAATCACTTGCTTAGATTTTATTACAAGCCTCTACTCTCTTAATACAATAACTAGATCCATTTGGAGCTATGCTCAACAAAATCTACTGAGAATTCACACCTGAATTCAAAACACATCTGCAATACATTTACTTGTTCATCTATCATATGCATAAGACCATATAAATAGATAATTGCTTAAGTAATTTTACAAAACCATGGGTATCAAAACCATGGGAAAAACCCGTCCCATAAACCTATGGGTCAAAAAACTCACCCATATGACAAGAGCACGTTTCCCGATATGTAGGGTGCATTTTTGAAGCCAAAAAATTTACACCTAAAAAAAGTGTACAGTACTCTTAGTGTACAGTCTTCAACACTTTCACACATGAAAACAGGCTCCACAACCTAACATTTTCCCCACAACTCCACCCTTGAGAAATAATTTTGACACATGTACAAATGTGGATCCCAATAGAACTATGCTTCCCCTTTTACTTTGAACTCTTTTTTCTTAAAAGGAAATTTTTCCAATTTTCCTCCATGGGTCTACACCTCCACAGTTGATCGGGGAAAAACATTGAGTATTTCCCATTGGGCTCATGGGCCATTTTTGCTATTTTAACCTTTACAAAGCAAAGAGGAGAAAAGTTCAAATTACCTCTGATGGTCTACCTCCCCACCCCCTATGACTTT
Organism: Taxus wallichiana var. yunnanensis; assembly: GCA_018340775.1. Classification (NCBI taxonomy): domain Eukaryota; kingdom Viridiplantae; phylum Streptophyta; class Pinopsida; order Cupressales; family Taxaceae; genus Taxus; species Taxus wallichiana. Next base: position 79,915,092 of record CM031242.1, read on the forward strand.
TCAAATTTCCACATGTCACCACGGCGCACCTTGAGGTGGTCCCAAAAATTTGATACCTTGAATGAGCGTGGGCTCACCACATGTCCAACTCTAGAAAAATTGTTTGAAGGCTTAAAGCTCAGTAGAAGGCACCACTTGTCAAGCTCTAAGGTAGTTTCTTTTTGTTCATTGAAAAGTCTAAGTAAAATGCAAAGTGAGTGGAGGCCTCCACATGTCAGCCTAGCACTTCTTTAGAATGAAACTCAAAGGTTGATCCCCGAACATACGTGGTTCCTCCACATGCCTCCATGGCGCAACTTCAAGATGAAGCCTAAAGCAGAGACCCTGAATGAGTTTGAGCTCACCACGTGTCCTGTTCTGCCAAACTGTATCCATTTACATAAAAAATTTCTAAGTTTGGGCCAAGTAGCAGAAGCCTCAACGTGTCCTCCCGGCACTACTCCAAGGCAAAGCCCAAAAGGAGATCTTCAAATGAGTGTCATTCCTCCATGTGTCTTGGACTTCTGAAAAACCTTTTGAAACTTGTCTAAGTATGGGAAACCCAATGGAAGCCTACACATGTCTCTTCCTACCAGCCCCGCACGTGTCCTCCCAAAGGCTACTTTAAAGCCAACCCCAAAATTTATTCTCAAACGAGCGTCATTTCTCCATGTGGGAACATTTTAAAGTTGAATATTTTTATAGAAATTTCAAGTATTAATCTGATCCATATCTAACCAAGAGGTGACACATTTCCTGTCGACTGAATGATGTAAATTTGACCGGGAGACATGCTTGTCAAACCGTAAAACACAGAGAAATGTCCATTCGAGCTAGGAAATGAGGTTTTCTTCAAGGACAGAGAATTTAGACTGTTGCAAGGCTCAAAAATCATCCTTAGGGACACATCAATTCAATTCTCTTTTAGTATTTAGGGAAAAAATGGTAGGGACAACATATCTTGATTGTGGAAAATGGAGGAAATGGGAAAATGTGAGTTTTGAAGGGATAGAGCACGGGAGACCCAAAATACAAAGTGCTTTTTCAGAGGAATAAAGGAACCATGAGACAAATACATACCCAAACATGATCCTCAACCCAGGAGTAGACTAAAACTTGTAATAAGAATGACCAAGCACCATATGTGGAAGAATAAAATGATAGAGGTCGTGAATCAATAAATTTTCAAGGGCACAAATGAGGTGAGACAATTCTAAGCACCAACATTGGCTCCGACTCAAGGATTGGCACTCCCTGTGAATGCCATAAGAACAATAGTAGACCAAGTGCCAAAATATCCAGTGGGTAGCAGAGTCATATTTGAAGGGAAGAGTAATAGAGCCATCTCTAAAAACAAATAAAGAATCCTGCAAAAACAGTCACCGAGGACCAGAACAAACCAAAACATAAAATAGGAAACAAACAACCGGTTATACACTATACAAGAGGTGTTTACCTTGATTTAGAGGAATCAATCCAAGAAATTCTTTAGATGCCTGCCATTAATAGGAAGCTTGAGAAATTCACCATCTAAATCCTTCAAGAAGAAGGTGTGTTCACCAATTCTAATGTCAATGGAGTAAGGGCCCATCCACAATGAATCAAACTTGCCATGTTTTCCCTTATCCTCATGCCTGTTATCCCATAATAGCACAAGATCTCCAATATTAAAGGCTCTAGGAGTGACCTTCTTGTCAAGAATTTTCTTTAGCTTTTCTCTAAACCTTATATGCCTCTGGTTAGATGCCCTCCTCTCTTCATCAAGCTCAACAATCTGGTTGATGCGGGCATCATGAGGACTCACTTCTTGATCTTCTAGTTGTTGAATGAAATGATATGAATATAATTGCATATGCAGGGGCAGCAAGGCTTGAGTCCCATATACCAACTCAAATGGACTCTTTCCATTGGATTTTTGTGCTGATCCTATCAGCCTCAGACAACAAACTTCATCTATTCACCCCATTTTCTCTTCTTCAACTACAAAGTTCTTCGATAATCTTTATCAAATTATTATTGATGAACTCAAACTTGTCCATTTCCTTAGGGATTATTATTAGAGGCATATGTCAAATTGATCCCATATACTTTACAAATTTCCACGAGAGGTCTAGCCCTGAAACTCATGGCATTATCAACTATGATTTTGACTGGTACTCCAAACCTACAAACAATATTATTTAGCACAAAATCCATGACAACTTGGTGTGTAGCCTTCTTAGTGGGGATTTTTTCCACCTACTTGGTAAATAATCAGTGGCTACAAGAATCCACTTATGGCCAGCACTTGAAGGTTCTGAAATCTCACCAATGAAGTCCATTCCCCATTGCTTAAATGGGGCTTCAATTAATATAGACTGCAAAGGTAGGGAGCCTGAAGCCTTCATTATTCTAGAGAATTGTGGTAAATCTCATTCATTCTCGACCAACATGGTTACATCCTCAAAAATATTTGGTCAACAATAACCAGCCCTTAGGATCTTATGTGTTGTGACTCTTGTAGAAAAATTCCCCCCACAAACTCCTCCATGGAGATCAACAATTATTTTGGGGGCTTCATCTTCAGTGATGCATCTTAAGAGGACTCCCTCTGGGTTCTTCCATGCCAACCCAAAATCAGTAATGACATATTTCTAGGAAGCCAACTTAACAGCTCTTTTTTGGTTCTTATTCAAATGCTCAGGGTAGTTTAAGTGTCTGAGATAGAACATTACATCCTTGTACCACTCGAACTCATCAATATTTCAAAAATAATTTCCCTTTCTTCCTCAATATCATTCACTTGAATGTTCTATAAGTTTCTCTCAACCATGAGCTTAGCTAACCCCAAACATCTCATCAACTTTGTGGTTTAGATGTCCATATCATACTCTTGTAATTTTTTCACCCATCTACATATTTTACTTGAGAATTCCATCTCTGACAGGATGTCTTTTACCATGGTATGGGGAACATAAGCAAAAACTTTTGAACTTAAAATATAAGGCCTGAAAACCTTTATTGCTTTGACCAAGGAAAATGCATGCTTTTCCATGATGGTGTATTTTAGTTCTTCTCCTTGCAAAGCCTTACTGAAAAGGAAATGGGCCTCTCAACCCCTTCATCATCCTTCTATAGCAAGACAGAAGCAATAGTGTTTTCTAAAGAAAAGGAAAACATCTGGAAAGGTTTCTTATAATCTGGGGCTTCCAAAACAGGGGCATGCTTCAATTCCTCTTTGATTCCATTGAAATATTGGATGGAAGCCTCTTCCCATTTGATGATATGATCCTTCTTTAACATGGAAGTGATTGGGATAGTCAACTCAACAAAGTTTGATACAAACCTTCTAATGAAGTTTATCTACCCAAAGAAGGACTGAATTCCTTTTTTGGTTCTTGGAATTGGGACTTTGCTGATGGCCTCCACTCTTTCTAGATCAATCATCACTCCTTCTTGTGACACAATGTGACCAAGCAATTTTTCCTTCTACACTCCAAAATGGCATTTCTTTGGATTGAGTGAGATGCCATATTCCCTACATCTGATCAACATATTCTCTAAGTGCAGAAAATGGTCACTTCTCCTTCTTGAAAACACTGTTACATCATCTTGGTAAACAACAATAAAGTCATTGATGTAACTAACAAAAGCAACATCCATTGCTCTCTAAAAAGTGGCTCTAGCATTCATCAGACCAAAGGGCATCCTGACATATACATATGTTCCCCATGGAGTAGTGAAGGCTATCTTGATCCTTTCTAATTATTTTACCATGACTTGGTTATAACTAGAGAATCCATCTAAAGTAGAAAGCAACTCAGAACCAATCACCAACTGAAGCATGTGCTCCATGTTAGGTAAAGGATAGTTTTCCTTCATTGAGGCCTTGTTTAGATTCCTAAAGTCCACACATAACCTGATGTCACCATTCTTCTTTCTTATTGGCACTAGGTTGGAAACCCAAGAATAATACCTTGTGGGCTGGATAATTCCTCCATCCCTTAGCTTCTTCTAGCTCCTATTGCATTTTGAGAGATAACAGAGGATTAATTGGTCTCTGATTCTACCTGAATGGTTTTACATTGGGCTCCAAGGGAATCTCATGCTAGAATAGGTCTTCTCTGTATGCTTTGAGCTCAGAATAGGTCCAAGCCATGCAATCTTGGTATTTCTTTAACAACTGGATGTATGACTACTTTTCATCTTTGCTGAGACTACTACCCAACCAAATCTTCCTTGGTTTCTCCTTCGTGCCAAGGTCATGCTCCTCAACATCCCTTGAGGCTGCCATATGCCTATTAATAATGCATCAAGCATTATCAAAATTTGATTCAAGAGCAACCAACCCTCTAGGAATGGTGTTGGTCTTTAGCTAGATGATGCCTTTTCCAAATAAGGTTTCCTTCCCCTCTGTTGTATAGACCATTGGCTCCCAATCAATGTTTTGATCAGAAAACTCTCCATTATTTTGCAAGAACCTTTTGACCTAAGCCTCATCATCAAAAACCTGCCAATGTTTTATATTGTCAAGGACAAAGGGTCTTGTCACTACCTCCACCTCATATTCACAATAAGGGGATGTTACAGAACTGTCAAACCGAGACCCCAACACTACAAGATTTTCTACCAAGTCATTGAACCTCCTGTCATGATGCACAATGTTGAAGGAGTCAAACATCTCAATGAAGTCCCAAACTACATGCTTGTACTGTTTCAGTCACTGATTCTTTGTGGCATACATTTTTATGACTTGTTTTTAGCTCTGAGTCTCTTTTGACAATGATGTCCCTGACACCATACTTCCAAGCAATTCTTAAACCTAACAACAATGCCTCATACTCAAGTAATGTTGTTAGTACACTCAAAGTTAAGCTTAAAGGAAAAAACAAACCTTTCCTGGCTTGGAGAAATTAGGACAGCACCGGCACCATTTCCAAATTTGGAGCAAGCTCCATCAAACAATAAATTCCAAGGAGAGCCTTCTTGCTCAAGAAACTTAGACTCCTCAATCTTGTGCTTTTTTCCATCATCGAATCCCACAAATTTGTCAGCATCAACATTTGTATACAATACTTCATAGGACACATTGTTGGGATCCTCAATAAGGTGCAACATTTTCTTCTCCCCATATAACTTGACAAGGCTGCCTTCAACTGGGATGGTGGCATAAGACATGTCCATTTGGACACTACCACCAACACTTGCAGCCCATTTTCTTGACAATAACATACCCCACTTGGCTAGGCAATCAACTATGACAACATCAAGCTTTAAATTTTTACCTAGGTAGGCTGCAAGCTACACCACCAAACCCTTCACACATCCCACTACTGGCACCTCTCTAGATTCCATGGTAGTGCACTTCCCATATGTTGTTGTTACTTTAATATTCATCTCATTCATGACCTCCAAAGGCATGACATTGCATGATGCCCCTGAGTCAAACATGCAATTATGGAGCAACCTATCCTTGATGATCAAAGTAGTGAAGAATGGATCCACATTCAGTTGAGAGTCTACCAAAGATGTCCCCAAATAAACCTCAGGTGGTTCAGCTAGCTCTTTTGATGCTGATGGTGTCTCAGAATCTTCAATGGCTAGAGGATTCTCCATAATGTTCACATTTCTCCCCAAGGCAATCCTCTCTTCACTCAATCCCAAGTATTCAAATGCTCTCCTTTTGTGCTTAGGGATCCTAAGCAACTCAAAAATTGGGCAATATCATATGGGACATTCTTGGGCAAGGCAATATTGGAAGAAAGGCTAACACACTCATTAGGTGGCATAGGATTCTTGATAGCTTGAGCATAAGGAGGGGTATGATTTTTGCTTAGAATTGTAGGGATTTTGGCAAATGGATATTTGCTAGAGCCTCTTTAGGAATGTTAGAAAGTAAGGGATATTTTGGCTTGGCCTGAGGCCCTACCCCTTTGACAACCTTACTTCTTGTGTTATATTCCTTCTCTTGAGCCACAACAACATTCATTAATAATTTTCTATCCTCCTCATATGGGATTCCTCCATCATACTTTTTATCATTAAATCCCTTAAATATTCAAAGTCATTATTGGGAAATTCAAAAGCTTGTACATTATCTACTTCTAAAGTATGAGAGGGAGGGAGAATATGTACTCTATGAATGCAGTCCCAAAAAGTGGCAGCAGTTTTGGCACTTATCACCTTAGTTGAGGTTTCCCTTTGTTGTGAGCTAGTGGAGCATCCCATCATGCAAACATCATCATCACTCTTATCATCAGTTGCATTTTCTTCTTGTTGATATTCTTCACAAGGAGCATGGGGCATGAAACATCTGTCACACCAATCAATGACTTATGTCTCTTCCACCACAGCAACTTTGGCAGCCAAAGGATTAGGTACCATTCTATTTTCTCTGCCTTAGGGCCGCATATTCCCAAATCCAACAGCTCCTTTACCTATATCATCAAATATTTGATGATTTGTAAATCTATCTTGGCCTTGTTGCTTGTATTGTCCTTGGGAATTCTTTCAAACTCCTTTCTCATCTCGGGCTATCTTATACGAGATCTACTTGATAGCCCCTACCAAATTTTTCACCACTTCTTCCAAATCAGCAACCCTTAGCTTTCGAGGTTTTTCTGGGTTAACTAGCTTCACACCTTCCCTCTTAGGAGGTTTTCCTATTGCCTTGATATTATTCTCTATTTGTAGGGCCATAGTGAATGCTTTCCTCAAGTTGGTAGGGTTCTTATCCCTCAAGTAGTAAGCAACCTTTTTATCAAATGCATCAGTATATTTGATCAAACATGACTCATCACATGGCCTTATCCTAACAGAAATATCCTCAAGGTCTTATTGAACCTTGTATTGAATTCATGTACTAACTCATTGGGATTCTTCTTGATGTTTTCAAATTTTGATAGAAGAAACCTAGGGTTAGTCCTATCACCATATTGTAATCTAAATGCATTGCTCATCTTAGCCCAAGAGTCAATAGAGTTATCTGGCAATGCTTTATACTAGTCCCTAGCATCCTCCTCTAGAGTGTGAACAAATAATTTGATGTATACATCTTCATGCTCAATCTCAAAATATTCCATCATATTGAGGAAGAGCTTTAGATGTTGGTCACCAGTAATAGCATTATTTCCTTGGAACTTTGGAAGTTTGTTCCTTACATCTTGAGGTACTGCATTTGGATAACCAGCCATTCCCACAAAATTTATAGGTCCAAAGGTGTTTACAACAAATGGAGGTCTGGGTTGAGCCATATTGATTTGAGGAGGTGATCCTGGAGGGGTGACAAACTGATGAGGGGAAGAAGGTTCTTGGAACATAGGAGTATAATTTTCAAAATGGATACCCCACAAAGGTCTTGCTTCTTGGAAATATCTATCAAATGAAGGCCCTTCTCCAGTTGGAGAATTTAGTTCCAAAAAGAGGCTACCTGATTTAGAGTCACTTGAATGGAAGTATTCAATGATAGTTCATTCACTTTCATTAATGGAGATCCCTCTTCTTTTCTATTGTTATCCCACAACTCTCCAGGCTTTTCTTCCTTCGATTTTGATTTTCCTAGGTCAGAAACAATGTCCTAAGCAGGATCCCTAGCAAAGAAAGAGTTTCTTCCTTCTAGCTTTGCAAATATTAGTAACAAATATTACTTGACAGAGGTTTAAGACACTAATCCTTATCAAAATCAAATCAACATTGAGTCGCCACTAAGGATTTCCACCTTAGTTGTGCAAATGCACTAAATATGATCTGTCAAGTGTCTAACAATGCTAGAAGTGGGAATGCAAAAATCTAACCTTTCCTTGCCAAAATTTATCGATGAATACCCATGCAAAAACTTGTAGATACTGGAAGAGTTGCATACAACACTTGGAGCATATAATAAGTTCTTTACCAGAGCTTGAATGTGAGATGTAATAGCCAAATAGATATGAATTGGAAGTGAATCAGAAAATTAGTCTCAACAATTCAAAATATTCCTCGACAATGGTGCCACTAGTGTTGGTACCCAAATTTGTTCTCCTTTTCAAGCCAAACAAGCAACACTGAGACTCAACAGGAGATTAGAGGTAGATAGATCATAAATGTATGTTTTTTTGTAGCCACGAGAAATCTAGTTGTCCCTTTGTTACTTGGATTTTTGGAGAGATGGTTAGAACCTCAAAAGGATATGATCTTATCCAACCTATTTTAGGTTGTGCCTTTCAACCAAGGTAAGAGAACCTATTGTGTAACCTCTATCATTTGAAAGGGGTTACGGGTACCTTTCTTTTGCATAAATTTTGTAAAAATACGTTGGAGAAAATATGATCAACACACCAAATCTGAATCTCACAAGTTGTCACTTATAGATCATGGAGATATCTGCACAATAAGGCAAAGGTTACTAGAGACATTTGAGACCCTGATTGCTTCTACATGTTTAAGTGATGAGGATTGCGTAGTTGTGTACACACATGAAAAACAAGGGTAGTAGGGGTAGGATTAGTTGTTTTAAATAGATTTTTGGTGGGAGGGGAGACAGGATGAAATTGAATAGCCAGATCCTTGAGAGCTTATGCAAAATGGAAAGATTCAATCAACAAAATGCCACAAAAAGTTAAATTGTTTCCTCAACTAGAATATGTGCTTCAATGGAGGCCCAAATTAGCACTCTTTCACACAACTTGTGGGATTCTATCATGAAGGATCAAGTTAGAGAACCCAATAAAGCACCAAGATTTAAACCAAGTCACGCCTGAGGTACACCCAGAGGCTTATAGAGAATCTCTATCAACAAAATGAAAGAAAAGTTATTTTAAACCATTTATCCCACTCCCAGATGAAGGATCTTCTAAGAAATGAAATTACAGATGCCACTAAACTATCACAAGGACTAAGAATTGTGTGATTGGAGTATAGTTTGGTACAATATTGGAACAGAAACAAGGAAAACTACCCATATGCATTCATAAGTGAAATAAGTACAATTTACTCAAGATTAACATAGAATAACTCAAATTTGGATCAAATTAATCATGAAGGGAAAGTTTCTAGAACAATCTCAAAGATTTTCAATGGCTATACACTTGCAACCACCTTGACACGATCAAATTTGACACAAAGAGAGATATACAAGCTTCTCTAGATGACTTCTCAAAATGGATGGGCTCTGTCAAGCTTTTTTCTCTGGGGAAAATTAGTCCTGATATTTTCCAAAAAAATCCCAACCATTTGCACAATGAATTCATGCCATTTATAGCATTTCCAACAAAGCCCCTTCCCCCAAAAAAAAAAAAATTAAATGCACTAGTGCTTGCCATGATTCTTTCATGATTCCCGAATCATATCTCGTAAAAATCTCAGGTGCACACAAGGGCTAATCTCTTTGATTTCTTCCCGCATTCAACTCTTTTATTAGGAAAAACATGCCTCCATTCATTTTCCAACCACTTCTGCCCCATATCAATAAAATCTAACCCCTTGTGTGCTCAGGAGAAGAAAAATAGAAAACCAGATCAAGCTCGAGAGTCAAACTATTTTAATGGCGAAAGACATCTCCAGATCTCTCCCACAAAACTCTAGATATAAAAATTAACTTGCTCCTTTGTTTGGCATGTAGAAAAAGAAATAAATCATGAAGACTCACACTCCCAAGATTTTTACAGAAAAAATGGGGGAAAATCAGATTTAGACACTCAACAGTAGTTGATCTTTGATTTTGAATGTGGTTTATCCATGTGGAAGATGAAAAAATAGGCTCGGGGCTTCCTTTGACCTTTTCTAACCCTTTTGAAAAATGGAAAAATTTCCATTTTTCTCCGCACCTCCACTTTTGAAAAATGGGTTTGACACGTGGCCTAATGTGGGTCTCAAGCAACCGTGGAAAAATTCTACCATTTGACTCTCTTTTGGAAAAAAGGAAAATTTTCCAAGTTTTCCCCATAACTCCACCCTTGAGAAATACTTTTGACATGTGTCCCAATGTGGGTCCCAATGGAACTACACTTCCCCTTTTACTTTTAACTCTTTTTTCTCAAAAGGAAAATTTTCCAATTTTCCTCCACAGTCCGCACCTCCACGTTGATCGGGGAAAACATTGACTATTTCCCATCGGGCTCGTGGGCCATTTTTGCTATTTTAACCTTTATGAAGCAAAGAGGTGAAAAGTTTGAATTACCTCCGATGGTCCACCTCCCCACCCCCTATGACTTTTCAAATTGCCACGTGTCACAATGGTGCACCTTGAGGCAGTCCCAAAATTTGATACCTTGAACGAGCGTGGGCTCGCCACATGTCCTGCTCTAGAAAAATTTGTTTGAAGGATTGATGCTCAACAAACGGAGCCACTTATCAAGCTCGAGGCGTCTATTTTTTACTATTGAAAATTCTAAGTAAAATGCAAAGTGAGTGGATATATCCACATGTCAGCCTAGTGCTTCTTTAGAATGAAACTCAAGGGCTGGTCCCCGAACATGCACGATTCCTCCATGTGTCTCCATGGTGCAAATTCAAGATGATGCCCAAAGCAGAGACCCTGAATGAGTGCAAGCTTGCCACATGTCATGTTCCACCAAACTGTATCCATTTGTATAAAAATTTTCTAAGTCTGGGCCAAGCAACGGAAGCCTCCATGTGTCCTCCCGGCTACTCCAAGGCAAAGCCCAAAAGTAGATCTTCAAATGAGCACCATTCCTCCATGTGTCCTAGACTTCCCGAAAACCTTTTGAAATTTTTCTAAGTATGGGAAACCTAGTGGAATCCTCCATGTGTCTCTTTCCTACCAACCCTCCACATGTCCTCCCAGTGCTACTTTAAAGCCAAACCAAAAAGTTGATTCTCAAATGAGCGTCATTCCTCCACATGGACACATTTTAAAGTTGAGGCTTTTTATAGAATTTCTGAAGTATTAAGCTAATCCGCATCCAACCAAGAGGTGCCACATTTCCCTGTCGATTGAATGATGTAAATTTGACTGGGAGAAATGCCCGTCAAACCATAAAACACAGAGAAACATCCATTCGAGCCAGAAATGAGGTTTTCTTCAAGGACAGAGAATTTAGACTATTGCAAGGCTCAAACACGATCCTTAGGGACACATCAATTCATTTTTGTTTGAGTATTTAGGGTAAAATGGCAGGGACAATAGATATTGACTATGGAAAATGGAGGAAACATGAAAACACAAGTTTTGAAGGGACAGAGCACGAGAGACCCAAAATACAGATCTTTTCATAGGAACAAAGGAACCATGAGACAAATACAGACCCACACATGATCCTTAACCTATGAGCAGAATTAAAATGGCAATAAGACCGACCAATAACCATATGGGGAAGGATAAAGATGATAGAGGCTGTGAATCAATAAATCTTCAAGGGAAAAAAATGGGGCAAGACAATTCTGAAAGCACCAAGAGGTTCCACCTAAGAAAACTTCTTCGCATTAATATGCATCAAATCCATTACTTACTCAAAGAAGACTAGTATTCTTGTAGATGAAGTGTCATGTGTTAGCCCAATGCATTTCTAAAAGAGACAAAGAAAAGAAGAGACCCTGGAGATGTGCTTGGCCTCCACGTGGATCTCGCAACAAATGGGCTCCAAGTTTGAAGTAGGTTGCGAAAAGATTGGTGATAGGCCAAATACCACATATGGGAAATTATGAAACCTACCTAAAATTTTTAAAAGCTCAGATATTTTCAAAAGGTAAGAGGAAAAGGGTCATTTGGATAATCTTTTTAGCAACAAAGTTAATGCACATTCTGTGTAAAGAGTGTGAACCTATGAATACTTAATTTGTTCACCTACACTCAAAGGGTCATTTTAACATAACAACATAAAAATACATGCCAGAATAAATCATTAGCCAAAAACATGATGCATAAAGTTTAGATATGTAATAAAGATTTGAAAGGTGAGTCTACTTCAAGGGAGTTAGTTGCAAAATAGTTAAGAGGTGTATTAAATGGGTATGGCTCTCACTCCTTGAAAATGGATCATGGGGAAGTGTGAGATAGATCTCACAAATCTACTTGTCACTTCACACCATTTACCATAATTGACAAGTAGTTGGAAAATGGTTTGGGAATTATCTTCTTATCTTCTTCTCATCCTATATATTGTAATTGAAGGTTTTATAAAAAAAATATTCATATCGGGAGTTAGTTAATTCTTCTTTCATGTCTCAGTTCCTCTTCTGTAAAAGGTAGAGGTCTGGAACTCTAGCCTTCTCTCTGAGCTTTTGTAATAGCGCTCTTCTTGCCTCTTATCTATTGTAATACTATGCATACTTCTTGGAGTAATATAATATGCCCTATGATGCATTTTTTCCATCCTTATATTTTTACCTGTCCTTGATATCCTTTATTTCGATGTTGGTATGTGTGCATGTTTATAATGTTATTAATATTTTCAGAAGTTGTGCTTAAGTAGTTCAAGCGATGTTTTATGTGTATTATCTCTATCCTATGGTGTGTTTCATCCACCCTTTTCATTTCTCACCTTTTCCCATTTCACACAAAGTGGTATTCTTGATTAAGTTCTTCCCTTTTTAGCGCATAGCCCTTATTTAGTTTCATGTTATGTTTTATTTTCCTTTGACCCTCATCTCACACAATAGAGAAGATCCAAATTCTTTAAAATCTGGAGGTTACCTTAGGGAAAATATCCCACTAACCTAAAGTATCCAATGAGTTTGATAGTTCATCTACAAAGATAATAGTCAAAAGTTTCTAATGAAAATGAAAATGAATTTGAATTTGAAAATTGTGAAAATAATGTATGTGATGAAGAAACTAGTGTTGAACCTATAGTTAAAAATGAGATTGTTCCTAGTTCCTCTATAACTAAAATACCTAGATGGGCTAAGTCTATTATTCAAGACTCTAATCTAGGAAACCTTCAAAAAATGACTAGGATTCATCATACATATCATGCTTTGATGAATTTGTATGAACCTGAACCCCAATATGTCGATTTTGTAGGTTATACGTGAACAAGAGCTAGAATCGATTCATTGGAAGCACTTTTACCGAGATACTATCTAGTTTTTCGAGCATCTAGTTCTCGCAAACATAGATGAGTTCCAAGTTGTTGCAAGTCCCAAAGACCAATGTGGTAGATCCAAAGTGCACATGGATTTGGAAGCACGAAGATTTCAAGCTATGCAAGACACAACGCAAGATGAAATGAGCCCATCAAGCTTAGCTGGGGAATCTCATAGCATATACAAAGTTGTGAGATTAAGATCACATTAAAGGAGGCAATTTCTGATTTGAGCTCATCATGGCTATAATGGCGGGTCAAAATAGTGAAGAACTCATTCCATCAAGTTGAAATGTGAGTCATTCAAGTTGTAATAAAATGAACCAAGTTCTATCAACGAGTTTGAGAAAAGGGAAACACTTAAAAAAATTAATGAATTTGCAAGGAAGCCTATATAGCCAGGGCATGGAAATGAAGCTTGAGTGGACCAAAAATTTTGGACAATTATGTGATAATGGCACAAATTCACTGAATTTAATGCTAAGAGAATGCATTTTGGTGATGGGAATTTGATGGACTAAGTGGCACGTCATACATCTATGTGGCGAAACTTGATTTCACTAAGGTCACCATGGAAACTAGTATTTGTTGTGTCTGTTTGTATTTTTGTTAGGGATTCCCATGGGAGGAATCACCTTTAAATGTGACCAAGGGATTTTATGATTTTATTTTATTTGGTCCCTTTTGTTTAATTTTTCATGTCTTTTATGTGGTGCACTTACCCTTTGATTATTTATTTAAGGTGGTGTTAATATTGTGAGTAATCATATTGTTTAGTTAATTAATTAAAAGATGACATAAGAATGTAATTAATAGAGTTGTTGGCCATGTTTTAAAGTATTGTAAGAATGTGTAAGTAATGTGTAAGTGACCTTGTAATTGATGTGTAAGTTAACTTTTGAGTGTGAAACACTCCACCTTCTTGGAAATTCGAATTTGTCCTTGGAGGCTGATTTTTGAGGCTTGTGGGACAAGTTAAACTTGTCCCATGCCTCTTAAATTTACATACCAACCTTGCCTATGGTTGGAGGGTTAGATTTAGACCTTTTAATGCATTTTTACAAGTCAATTTGAATGTTGTAATTACACTTTTCTTACATAATTTAATTTCAGTCCTTATGGGTTATGGGCTTCTTTGAGTGTGTAAGTAAATCTGTCATATTATTCACCCACTTATTTATTATGCTTTGGGGAATGAAGTTGACTTATGTGTTGGAGTTGAGGATGTGTGAAGTGGCATCCTACATGGATCCACCTCACCCTCTTCTCTTCCATCTTCTATAAAATTTGAATTACTTTCCTTGTTTCGGGTTGCTTCACTTTTGGAGACTTCTTTTTGGATGAATTTTCTTTCCATTTTGGGAGCTCTTGCTTGGAGGAGTTTTTGGAAGATTATTACATGCTTGTGCTTGGCTGTTTTGGATTTCTTGCATTGGGATAAAATGTTTTGTTTTGGAACTTGGAACAAATCCATCATGGAGAGGTAAGAGCTTGGCTCTTGAAATGCTCTTCTTATATGTGTGTGTGTGTGTGTGTGTGTGTGTGTGTGTGTGTGTGTGTGTGTGTGTGTGTGTGTGTGTGTGTGTGTGTTGTGAATGTTTTGGTATATTGTGGTCTTTTGGGTAGATGGTATAGGAATGGTATAGGAGAAGACTATGGGGTTATTTTGTGGGAGGCACAAGTATGTTTTAGGGAGGTATAAGGTTGGAGGGAGTTGGGATTTGGGTTCCACCTTACAAAGAAATAACTTGCATTTCTTTACTCGTTATGCTAAGTGCCATAAGAGGTTGGGGAGACATAAGAAAATGTGAGGAATAAGGGGTACTTGGGGGAGGCATAAGGGCATGACAGGGTTTAAAATTGTGTGTGTGTGTGTGTTTGTGTGTGTGTGTGTGTGTGTGTGTGTGTGTGTGTGTGTGTGTGTGTGTGTGTGTGTGTGTGTGTGTGTGTGTTGTACTCAGGTGGTGATACCCATTTTACCTCTTGGGAGGAATAAGAAGCATCCCCATAGCTTCTTATTCCTTTGGCTTGCATGATGAAGCCTTTGTATTGTTTTTCATGTTTTAAAGTAGTTGTAAACTACATTTTGTTTTGGACCGTGTTTTATTGTGAAAGCACTTCTTGTGTGTTTGTGGAAGCTTGTTGTTGCCATGAGTTGAATCACATCTTTTATTGCATTGTGGTTAGGGATTGGGAGATAATGAAGAAGGATGGATTCTCCCCTTCATTGGACGTCTTGGTTGGGTGGAGAGCCTTTCCTTTCCCCTACTCCTGTTATGATCAAATTGGAAGAATGAGGAGTATGCATATTGCTATTTGGAGCCGAGAAAAGACAGTTTTTGATCCCTTACATGAAATGAAATCTCATTGTAACCTTTCCCACTTGAAGTGGAGGAACTTGCAAATGTTTTTAATGGAAAGATGTTGTACTGATTGCAAGTGGAAATTTGAAATGTAAAAGAGTTATACTCTGTATTCTATTTTGGAAAAAATGTGAAAGAATGATACATGTTTTTGTATGTTGCATTTTGAAACCAAATGGAAAGGAAGTTGTAAGAGTTCATTTAAATTAATGAAAGTGGTTTTGTCTTGTCCATATGTTGTTATTCCATTGGAAATCTATGTTTAGCATTTACTATGAAATCCCTATTTGGAAAGTGGTAAAGTGAAACATGTGAGAAGAAAATGTATTATTCTGTCTTGTATATAATATATGTTTTGGAAGGAATAAAATAAGAAAGGTTGTAATGTTGCATTTTGGAATCAATAAATGGTTGCAATAATTTTCTCAAATTGCATTGTTGTATTGAATATTATCATTTCATGAAATCTCTCTATTGAAAAGAAGAAATGCATGTGAGGAAAAATATAATGCTCTGTTCTCCTTGAAAATGTTAAGACTAGAAATCAGAATTGTATTTTGGATTTTGAATGGCTTGATTAAATCAAATATTGTGTTAGATTGGAATTGGAACGTATTCTAAGTACTTAGAGGAAGAAAGTGGCAAATAGAACCATTAAAATTGATCCCTATTTTTGTAATTTCAAACTAGCAATTATCAAAACAAAAAATGCACAGTTCAAACCTACAACAATAAAATAAAAATAAAATGATTAACTTGAAGTAGTAGGCCCTAAAATAATCCAATTAGACTAATACACTTAGAGGAAATATTTCAAAACTTGGCAAAATTGGGCTCAAACCATTTTGCAGTCATTTTGTTGTCAAGAAATGAAAATCTTCAAATTATAAATCTATTAGAAAAATTGAATCTTGAATCCTTCCTTAAATCCATCTAAGAATACATCCCATGTCTATTTGACATGTTGAGAGAGGAAGAAGGTCAAATTAAATAAATCTCACAAGTTAAAATTTACCAGTTCGCATTGTAAACACCTGCAAGACATTTTCTTAAAATTGACCCCTTAAAATTTATCCAAATAAAAGATTAATGATCTTTGTGTAAAGAGGAAGTTGATTGCTTTCTAGAAAGTCCTCATTTTCCCAAACCTGAGCTCTCTAACAAAAGTTATGGCATTTTGAAGTTTTTCTTCCTTAGCATAAAAAATTGGAAAAAATTTCCTTGGCGGGCCCGTGGGCCTGAATTTTTCCTTAGATCTTAGGAAAATTTTTGGGAAAATTTTCCCTCTAGACCATAGCCAATTAGAGGCTGCCACATGGCACCATGAGGTGTCATCGGTGGGACGGATCTCCTTTTAACTTAGCGCTCCCAAAAATTTTGGGGAAAATTTCCAAATTTTCCTCGCCAACCCACAACCAATCAGGTGATGCCACGTGGCGTCACGAGGTGTCAGTGGTGGAGCGAGTACTTTTTTTGTTTAAGAAAATATTGGGAAAATTTTCCATGTTTTCCCCACCGTCCCACTGGCCCGCAGCCAATCTAGAGCTACCACGTGGCATCATGTGGTGTCGCCCGAGGCACAAGTCCTTGTTATCCTCTTAGTCCTTCGGGGCGTTAAGAGAAATTTGTCCCCTGCCACTCCACTTTCCCTACATTGGCTTAGGTGATTCCATGTGTCCCTTATGACTTGTGGACTTGAGGGCACAATTTTGGCTATTTTCCTCATTCGGGAAAGTTTTCCCTAACATCTCCCACCGCCCCTCTCTCCCGCTACTGCGGCTTGAGAAGAGCC
Organism: Taxus wallichiana var. yunnanensis; assembly: GCA_018340775.1. NCBI lineage: Eukaryota > Viridiplantae > Streptophyta > Pinopsida > Cupressales > Taxaceae > Taxus > Taxus wallichiana. Next base: position 79,932,227 of record CM031242.1, read on the forward strand.
ACGTGTCCCTTGAGGACTTGAGACCGCAAGTGCACAGGCGTAAATTTATTTTTTCACCCTATATGGGAAAGTTTCCAAAATCCTCCCCATGGCCCGCCAACTCTCCCTTTGGGCAAATTTTTACCCTTGGGCCCGCAAGCTCGCTCTTGGGGAAAATTTTCACCCCGAGGCCTCACCCATAAATTGAGAAATATGAGGAGTTAGGAGGACTTCCTTATATCAATGGAAAGGTGAGGAAATTTCCTATCCAATGAGAATTATTTAGGGAATTTTTGAATGTATTAATTATAATAAAAATCAAGTTGAAACTTTAAGCCTGTTAGAGAGTGGATATGGTGAAGATTTACCCTTTGAACCTAACTAAACCTTCTAACCCTAAATTTTGGACCTTATGACCTCTAATAATTGTTAATAAAATAAAAGTATGTTCTAGTGGATTAGAATTGTTATAGAACTTGTTAGTGATAGTTGTTTCCTTGTAACCTAGTTGTAGACTCTTTTAAGCAAAAAAAAAAATTATTCCATAATTTTTCCTAACTAATCCAAGGTTGTTTCTTGGGTCTCAAGTAGGTTGTTTTAGCGGGCGTTACACTTGGTATTAGATCATTGGTTAAAAATATTGGGCCATTGGGCACACTAGAGAACTTGAGACATTAACCTTAAACCTAGCACACTTTTAAATCTAGAAAACAACTTAGTTTAGAAATTACATATTTTAGTAAACATGGAAATTGAATAAAACTTAGAAAAATGAAATAATTCTCACCTTGGTATTTACAAGAGGCGCAGATGGGAAGAGGTGTCTCTTCATATACACCTACACTTAGCACCACAAGATCATGATGTAGCAGCCATCCTACCCTAGATTTTGTAGACTCTTCAAGATGTTAATGCCGCTCTACGTGGAGGATTAGTAGGAGGACATGCAGCTAGACATGATAGAGTCCCTTCCATTGAGGGTCATTTATCTCCTCAACCCAGTGAGGAGCATGGAGGAGAGAACTCCCATGCAAAGTCAGCCAGAGTAGAGTCACCACAAAGGGGATAGGGTGACCAAGTTTCAGGACATAGAGAGAGGTCTCAGAGTCCTAGGCTTAGGGATGAGCATGTAGAGAGACCTAGAGGCTGTCAAAACATAGCTACAAATCACATCAGGGAGATCCTAAAGCTTTTTCCATCACATTATTTTGGTGACATAGGTGGATTTCAGGAAGATGCCTTGTTGGTGAGCTTAAGTGGATGCTTCAAGCTCTATCCTTGTTATAACAACATGAAAGCTCGTGTTGTGATCCATCTACTAAGGGATGGAGCTAGTGTCTAGTGGAGGACAGAGGAGTAGAAGCTCCATGTTAATTCTGAGACAGTTACTTGGGATCTCTTTGAGGAGCATTTTTGAAATGAAAATTTATCATGGAGGTTCATACAATAGTGGATAGATGAGTTCCCCGACCTCTGACAGGCATCTCTTATAGTGGTTGAGTATGAGAGTAGATTTTTGGATCTACTCTAGTATGTTGATTACATGCAGGATGAGCAGGTGTGGATCCATAGGTTCATCCGGGACTGAATCTAGACATTGGAGGTGTAGTGTGGATCCATTTTCCACAAACATTAGCTGAGCCCGTCGAGAAGGCCTATATAACAGAGGAGACTCGGGGAAAGACCCAACAAGATAGAGACCTAGTCCAGAGCCACATACAGCAGAGGCAGGATAACAAATCGACATGTTTAGTACCTCTTCCTTGTGGTGGATAGGGTTCATCATAGTCATATTTTAGACCATAGCAATAGTAAAGTAGTAGTCCCACCCACCTTATATACCTCCATAGATATTTGATGCATAGAGAGGTCAGAGTATGGGGCCTCCTCCTAGGGGTCCCATCAGGACATAGGGTGCCCAGAGAGCTCACTCAGTAGGATCTCTCTAGAAAAGACCTTAGTAGACCACGGGTGGATCATTAGGATCCACACCACAGCCTCCAGAGTACCAACTAGACCTGCTACACAAGGGAGAGGATCAGGTGGTTGTTTTGGTTGTGGTGTTACTAGAAATTTTGGAGAGACTACCTGACAAAACCCTAATAATAAGGGTAAGACATAGATCTTAGAGCCTACTGTTGGTTATATGGGGCGTAATCATAGGATGTATGCAATGGTTAAGAACCACCAGGTAGAGCATCATAGTATAGTTATTGAGACTGCAAGTAGCATTGGTGGTATTCCTACCTCTATCTTGTTTGATTATGGTTCTTTTGATTCTTTCATTACACCATTTTTAGTAGAGAGATGCTATTTGGTGACAGTTAGGCAAGGTCATATTTGGGATGTTGAGATGGCTTCTAGAGCAAGATCTTGGTAGATCGCTTAGTTAAGAAGTGCAAAGTGGATTTGGGACCTTTCTCCACTACCTCGGACCTCTGTATCCTTCCTTTGGGATCATATGGAGTCATCTTGGGTATGGATTGGTTGTCTACACATAAGGCCAGAGTGGATTATTACCACAATATTATATCTTGTGTAGATTATTTTTGAGTTGAGTCGGTGATTTCAGGGGTTAGGAGACCCATTTCTATTCCTACCATATTTTTATGTAGCTTAAGCGGTGTGTGTACGATGGGGTTGCCGGATGTATGTTGTTATAGTTAGTGACATATCATTATATGGGTCTAGAGGACCATCACTAGATGATCACCCCATTTTGAGATATTTTGCAAATGTCTTTCCGGGGAGCTACCGAGGTTACCACCCCACGTGAGATTATTTTCATATAGACCTTGTTCCAGAGCAAAGCCTATCTCACGAGCACCTTATCGATGACCACACCAAACCTCTCGTGAGCTCAAGTTGCATCTTGAGGGCCTTTGCAGAAAGGCCTTATCCATCCTAGTGTATCCCCTTGGGGTGCACCGGTGATTTTTGTGAAGAATAAGGATGGATCCTTATGGTTGTGTATTGATTACCGCCAGCTAAATAAGGTAATGATTAAGAATTGTTATCCCCTTCCACACATTGATGATTTGTTTGATCAGATGAAGGGAGCCAAAATTTTCTCTAAGATTGATCTTAATTCAAAGCTACTATCAATCGAGGATTTCGGATGTGAACATTCATAAGACCACCTTTTGTATGAGATATGGACACTATGAGGTTCACAAAGTGGTGCCTTTCAGTTTGAATAATACCCCCACAGTGTTTATGAGTTTTATGAATGGGGTATTTATGACCTTCTTAGATCACTTTGTGCTCATTTTCCTTGATGAAATTTTGATTTACTCACATACACATGAGGAGCATGATGGGCACCTTTGCCAAGTTATTTAGTGTCTTTGGGAGTAGCATATTTTCAGAACTTGGAGAAGTATGCATTATTTTAGACGTAGGTGTAATATTTGAGCCATATCATTTCTAGGAAGGTATCGTCATCAATCCTTCCAAGATTAGAGCTATTATAAATTACCTAAAGCACCCACTACTATGACTCGAGGTACACAACTTCATGGGATTAGAAGGTTACTATTGGATATTTTTTCAGAATTATCTTGGATTGCACACCCCATCACTTCCCTACAGAGGAAAGGGAAGAATTTTGTTTGGTCGAGATAGGTGCGAGTAGGCCTTCAGTACACTGAAGGAATGCCTCACTACAACACCTATTCTTACAGTTCTAGATCCACAGGGTGAGTTTTTTGTTTACACAGATGCTTCTTTAGCAGGGATTGGAGGTGTGTTGATGCAGGAGGGTAGAGTAGTGGCTTTTGAGTCTCACAAACTCAAGGATTATGAGCTCAATTATCGACTCATGATCTTGAGCTTGTGGCAATTGTGCATGCCTTGGTTTGATGGAGACACTTTCTTCTTGGTCAAAGATTCACACTCAGGACAGATCACTTAAGTCTTCATCACCTCTCCACGTAGCTCAATCTCAATGCTCATCAGTGGTGTTGGATGGATTTTCTTTGTGAGTATGATATGGAGATAGAGCATGTTAAAGGGAAGGATAATGTGGTGGTGGATGCTCTCGGGAAGATGAAGACATGTGGCTATGGCCACCTCGGTGAGCATAGATTTACTGAGAGAAGGATTCTTCAATGCTTTCTCTTAAAGCTTCTAAATTGTAGTTTGACTAGAGATCGAGTCTCGAGACCCTCGAGGGGAATTTTTATGGTTTTTATTTAGAGCTAAATGTTCTTCTTAGGCATAGAGGCCAGATTTATGTTCCCAAAGATGGAGGCTTAAGGCAGACACCTTGACAGAGAAACACAGTGCAACCTATTCATCCCATCCCATGGTGAACAAGATGCACACCACCTTGAGATAGTTCTATCATTGGAGAGGACTTCATAGAGATGTGGCCCAGTTTGTGTCATGATTTTTAGAGTGCCGTAAAGTGAAGGTCGAGCATCAACATCTAGCTAGCCTTCTTTTCCCACATGCTTTATACTGCAGTGGAAATGGGACACCATTTCCATGGACTTCATTGTTGGACTACCGATGTCGAGATATCACGACGACACCATCATGGTCAAGGTTGATAAATTGACAAAAGTGGCTACTTTTCTTTGATGAAGATCACTTATATAGCTAGAGTAGTGACACGGGTATATTTGGATGAGATCATTAGGTTGCATGAGATTCTGTAAAAGATCATTAGTGACCATGACCTTTTATACACTTCCCATTTTTGGACTACCATGCAACATGCCCTCGGGACAAAGATTAATTTTAGCATAGCATATCATTGCAAGACAGATGGATAGACTCGAGTGGATGAATCAAATTTTAGATGACATTCTCGGGATGTATGTGATGGATTAGTAGTCTAGATGGGAGGAGTACATGTACTTAGTGGAGTTTTCCTACAATAATATTTTTCAGAGTTCTATAGGCATGGATCCTTTTTAGGATTTGTATGGTAGAGAGTGTAGGACACCTCTTAGCTAGGACAAGGCTAGAGGACAGGGTTTCTCTTAGACCAGCTTTGTTGCAGGACATGGAGCAGTAGGTGATTTTGATCAGACAAAGGCTGCAAGAGGCACAATATAGGTAGAAGAAGTACACAGATCAGCATAGGACCGACTATAGTTTTGATGTGGGCATGAAGGTGTTCCTTTGTGTTAGGCCACATAAGAGCCCTATCTGTTATGGAAAAGGTTATAAGTTATCTCTTAGGTTTTTGGGTCCTTTTGAGATCTTAGAGCATATCGGCCCTTTGGCCTACCATCTAGCATTGCAACCTAGCTTGTCTCACATACATGATGTGTTTCATGTTTCAGTTCTTAGAAGATATGTTCAAGATCCTTCTCATGTGTTATATTGGACATCATTACAGGTGTAGGATCAGGGGCACGTGATGGTGGAGCCTGTTCACATCCTAGATCGCAGAACTCTATGCCTTCGAGGTAGAAAGGTTGATCATGTTTGGGTGCAATGGGATAGATATGATGAGACTGTAGCTACATGGGAGGATGTTACTTTACTACGAGTTCAATTTCCACATTTTTTCCAAAGTGGCTTCTAGGAGGAAGTCGAGTCTAAGGGGAGGGGGATGTAGTGCCCACTTCCCTTTGACACCTTTTGATACTAATCATGACACTATTGACTATATTATGGACATTATTATAGTTTTGATTCAGTATGATGTTAGATATTTGGTCATGGATTATTGTTGAATTTGATTCTTATATGATGCATGATGATTATTAGAGACACTTTTATATATTGATGTTGATATACTATTTGACATGGTTATATTATGGATTTCATTTAGACTTATAATAATTGGATATTTTGATTAGACCTAGAAAATGAAAATTAGATTAAAATTGATGATGATATAGTTGTTAATGAAATTGTGAGTGATATTGTTGATTTTCATGATAATTGTTGTGATTCACATATATATTGATGATCTTGAAATTATATTTATATTCATTTGGATGTTCTGATATGGCCATGAGGCCGAAGGAGGTATTTTTGTTTTACAGGTTAAAATATCACAACAAACATCGGGGGATTGGAGACCAACCACATTGGAATTCTAGATGAATTCAACAAGGTCACCATGGCAACTAGTATTTGTTGTGTGTGTTTGTATTTTTGTTAGGGATTCCCATGGGGGAATCACCTTTAAATGTGACCAAGGGATTTTATGTTTTTCTTTTATTTGGTCCCTTTTGTTTAATTTTTGCATGTGTTTTATGTGGTGCACTTACCCTTTCATTATTTATTTAATGTGGTGTTAATATTGTGAGTAATCATATTGTTTAGTTAATTAATTAAAAGATGTCATAAGAATGTAATTAATAGAGTTGTTGGCCATGTTTTAAAGTGTTGTAAGAATGTGTAAGTAATGTGTAAGTGACCTTGTAAGTGATGTGTAAGTTAACTTTTGAGTGTGAAACACTCCACCTTCTTGGAAATTCGAATTTGTCCTTGGAGGCTGATTTTGGAGGCTTGTGGGACAAGTTAAACTTGTCCCATGCCTCTTAAATTTACATACCAACCTTGCCTATGGTTGGAGGGTTAGACTTAGACCTTTTAATGCATTTTTACAAGTCAATTTGAATGTTGTAATTACACTTTTCTTACATAATTTAATTTCAGTCCTTATGGGTTATGGGCTTCTTTGAGTGTGTAAGTAAATCTGTCATATTATTCACCCACTTATTTATTATCCTTTGGGGAATGAAGTTGACTTATGTGTTGGATTTGAGGATGTGTGAAGTGGAATCCTACATGGATCCACCACACCCTCTTCTCTTCCTTCTTCAAAATTCAAATTGCTTTCCTTGTTTTGGGTTACTTCACTTTTGAAGACTTCTTTTTGGGTGAATTTTTCTTGTTGTTTTGGGATCTCTTGCTTGGAGGATTTTGGGAAGATTTTTGCATGCTTGTGCTAGGATATTTTGGATTGCTTGCGTTAGGATAAAGCTTTCTATTTTGGAACTTGGAACAACTCCATCATGGAGAGGTAGGAGCTTGGCTCTTGAAATTCTCTTCTTGTATATATAAATGTTCTTGTGTGAATGTTTTGGTATATTGTGGGCTATTGGGTAGATGGTCTAGGAATGGTGTAGGAGAAGACTATGGGGTTATTTTTTGGGAGGCACAAGTGTGTTTTAGGGAGGTATAAGGGTGGAGGGAGTTGGGATTTGGGTTCCACCTTACAAAGAAATAGCTTGCATTTCTTTACTCATTATGGGGTGCCATAAGAGGTTGGGGAGACATAAGAAAATGTGAGGAATAAGGGGTACTTGGGGAGGCATAAGGGCATGATGGGGTTTGAAATGATATATATATATATATATATATATATATATATATATATGTATATATGTTTTGGTGGGTTGTACTCAAGTGGTGATACCCATTTTCCCTCTTGGGAGGCATAAACAACATCCCCTATAGCTTCTTGCTCCTTTGGCTTGCTTGATGAAGCCTTTGTATTGTTTTTCATGTTTTAATGTAGTTGTAAACTACATTTTGTTTTGGACTGTGTTTTATTGTGAAAATGCTGCTTGTGTGTTTGTGGAATCTGTTGTTGCCATGAGTTGGATAACAAATTTTATTGCATTGTGGTTGGGGTCGGGGGCCAATGAAGAAGGATGGATTCTCCCCTTCATTGCATGTCTTGGTTGGGTGGAGAGCGTTTCCTTTCCCCTACTCCTGTTGTGATCAAATTGGAAGAATGAGGAGTATGCATGTTGCTATTCTGGAGCTGAGAAAAGACAGTTTGACAGTCCCTTGTGAAATGAAATCTCATTGTAACCTTTCCCACTTGAAGTGGATGAACTTGTAAATGTTTGTAATGGAAAGATGTTGTACTAATTGCAAGTGGAAATTTGAAATGTAAAAGAGTTATACTTTGTATTTTGTTTTGGAAAGAATGTGAAAGAATGATACGTGTTTTTGTATGTTGCATTTTGAAACCAAATGGAAAGGAAGTTGTAAGAGTTCATTTAAATTAATGGAAGTGGTTTTGTCTTGTCCATATGTTGTTATTCCATTAGAAATTTGTGTTTAGCATTCACTATGAAATCCCTGTTTGAAAAGTGGTAAAGTGAAACATGTGAGAAGAAAATGTATTACTTTGTCCTGTATATAATATATGTTTTGGAAGGAATAAAAGAAGAAAGGTTGTAATGTTGAATTTTGGAATCAATAAAGGATTGCAATACTTTTCTCAAATTGGATTTTTGTATTGAATCTGATCATTTCAATGTATTAAAATCTCTGTTGAAAAGAAGAAATGTGTGTGAGGAAAAATATAATTCTCTGTTCTCATGGAATTGGAATGTATTCTAAGTACTTAGAGGAAGAAAGTGGCAAATAGAACCATTAAAATTGGATCCCTATTTTTTGTAATTTCAAACTGGCAATTATCAAAAATTAAAAAAATGCACAGTTCAAACCTGCAACAATAAAATAACAAATTAAATGATTAAATTGAATTATTAGGCCCTAAACGAATCCAATTACACTAAGATAATTAGAGGAAATATTTCAAAAGTTGGAAAAATCGGGCTCAAACCTTTTTGTAATCGTTTTGTTCTCAAAAATGAAAATGTTCAAATTACAACTCTATTAGACAAATTGAATCTTGAATCCTTCCTTAAATCCATCTAAGAACATGTCCCCATGTCTATTTGACATGTTGAGAGAGGAAGAAGGTCAAATTGAATAAATATCATAAGTTAAAATTTATGAGTTCTCACTGTAAAAGCTTCATGTGCCATTTTATTAAAATTGACCCCTTAAACTTTACCAAATTCAAAAGTTAATGATATCTATGAAAAGAGGACGTTGAGATATTTCCAAAAAGTCCTCGTTTTCCTAAAACCAATCTCTCTATCAAAATATATGGCCTTCTAAAGTTTTTCTTCCTTGGTGTCAAAAATTGGGAAAAATTTCCTTGACGGGTACGTGGGCCCAAATTTTACCCTTAGAGCTTAGGAAAATTTTCCAAATTTTCCCGATGCCCCACTGGCCCATAGCCAATCAAAGGCTACCATGTGGCACCATGAGGTGTTAGTGGTGGGATGGATCTCCTTTTAACTTAGTGCTCCCAGAAAAATTTGGGAAAAATTTCCAAATTTTCCCGCAGCCCACAACCAATCAGGTGATGCCATGTGGCATCACGAGGTGTCAGTGGTGGAGTGAGTCCCTTTTTCCTTTGTGTGTTTCAAAAAATTTTTTGAAAATTTTCCATGTTTTTCCAGCCGTCCCGCTATCCCCAGCCCAATCTAGAGTTGCCACGTGGCATTGCGAGGTGTCGGTGGAGGCACGGGTCCCTTTTACCCTCTTAGCCCTTCAGGGCTTTAAACAAAATTTCTCCCCATCGCTCCACTTTCCCCACGTTAGCTTAAGTGATTCCATGTGTCCCTTGTGGCTTGTAGAATTGTGGTTGCAATGTTGGATTTTCGCCCTGCATGGGAAAATTTTCCCTAATGTCTCCCACCGCCCCGCTCTCCCTGTGCTGGCTTAAGAAGTGCCATGTGTCCCTTGAGGACTTTTGGACCCGCTGGTGAATGAGCGTAAATTTAGTTTTTCACCCCACATGGGAAAGGTTCCAAAAGCCTCTCCACAGCCCGCCAATCTTCCCTTTGGGTAAATTTTCACCCTAGGCCCGCATGCCCACTCTTGGGGAAAATTTTCACCCCAAGGCCCACCAGCGCATAACTTGAGAAATATGAGGATTTAGGAGGAATTCTTTATACCAATGGAAAGGTGAGAAACTTCCTATCCAATGAGAATTATTTAGGGAATTTTTGAATGCGTTAAGTGTGAGAAAATATAGTTGAAACTTTAAGCATGTTAGAGAGTGGGTATGGTAAAGATTTACCCTCCGAACCTAACTAAACCTTCTAACCCTAAAATTTTGGAACCCTTATGACCTCTAATAATTGTTGATAAAATAATAGTATGTTCTAGTGGATTAGAATTGTTCTAGAACTTGTTAGTGATAGTTGTTACCTTGTAACCTGGTTGTAGACTCTTTTAAACAAAAAAATTTATTCCATAGTTTTTCCTAACTTATCCTAGGTTGTTTCTTGGGTCTCAAGTAGGTTGTTTTAGTAGGAATTACACTCATTGTATTCATTTTTTCTAGATAGAGAATTTATCATCTTCCCATTTAACAAACCTTGTAAGGAAATCTTGTATGACCAAGAAGGACTAGTGTGTCCTTGATAAGACATAATTATAGAACTTTGTGTCTCAGACTTATCTATCTTTCCTAACACCTACAGGGTTGTGTTCTTTCCCTATTCATTCTTATTTCCTCTTTGCATTTTCCATTTCTCAATTTTTCTTCCTTTTGTGATTTCCGGTGAAAAGCACCGTAAATACAAAAATCATATCATACAAGGGAATCGCCTTCTCACAAAGCGGAGGAAATTTCACCTTGTCCAAAGTCTAATTTCCCGATTATTTATGATTTTTTCATACTTCCATTAGGCATATTTAGTGGCAAAAAATCAAACCAAAATTTTTTGGTGACTTCGTTGGGAACGAACTTCTGTCAGTTCATTCTCCGATTTAGGAACCTTCCCAGGAATGTAGGAAAGATGAAAAAAATCTATTAGTCTACACAAAAAATTTACAGTGACAATGATGGGGATGAGGATGGAGATCTCCCTATTGAAAATTTTCAAGCTTCACCAATCTAGAATAGGTCCTGTTTCTAAAGAACTTCTACGGAGGTATGAATCAAAAAATGATTTCACAAATGCTGCTGCAACCTATTGAAAATAGGCAACTAAGAAATTTTTTTCTAGAAGGTACTAATGTTACATATGCAAAAATTAAGTCCAGCATTCCATCTGTACCATCTCCAAAAAAGAAACTAACAATGCAAGAAAGGAAAGAGAGATTGAAACAAATTGTTGCATGTGATGACCCAATGATTAAATATTTTTGGGTTAAATATCAAGAGAGTTCTGGGAAAGGAAAGAAGATGAAAATAAAAATTGTAGATGATAAAAATTCCATACAATTGATGAGAGAAGTACAAAGGAAATACAGGAAACTGCAAGCACATGAGGAGGTAAAACAAATTAAATAATATTCAGTTGATGAATTTGAGACACTTTGTAATGAAGAGGAAAACATTCAAGTTCCAAAAGTTTATCATGATGATTCTCCATATTACAAGGTATTCATTCCTCATCACTATCTCAATTCCACCAATGAATGTCTTCTTATTGCTCCACCTAATGCATGCCAATTTAATATTCCCTCAAATGATGAAGAATATAAACAACTTAAGGCTCCATTTCAACCTAAAATAGAGTTCTTAGAAGATGTGTCATGTACCAAAGATGAATGTCCTTGGTTTGAAAGAAATGATCCTATCTTTGGTGGAAGTTGAATTTCATCACGAAAATATAGACAAAGCTAATTTTTCTCTTATATTGGAATAATTCTAAGACAAAGTGAGATTCAGGTCACCGATGATAAACATCTTGTCATTATGAGTTCTTTCAGTAACAAATAAGTGTCCGAACTTGAATAAAAGTAAGTTAATGAATTCATAAGTCCTTATATCTTTCTTGCTAATGATATCATCTAACCCGAGCCTTCCTACAACTCCTCAAAAAAAAATAGAAAATGGAAATCCATGTCTGGAATATGTTCTTCATAATGTTGATTATGCTATCCCTATTTCAGCACATTCTTTGAAATGCAGGTAAGAGGAAGAGGATGATATTGTTGATCAATTTTTACCTAGTCTAATAGCCTTCAAGTTCCCTGCTAATCATGAAGAAAAATTAATAATACAACTTGTGTTTAGAAGTCAAAACCTTCTAAAAATAGAAAGTGGGGATGATGATTTTGTAAACATAGCAGGTGTATTTTCCAGGGGCAAGGTATAAATTACACATATTGAAGAAAATGATAACGATAAATCATTCAAGAATTTTCCTCGAGAGTGAATACAAGGAAATTTTTGTGGAATCTCATGGGTTTCAAGATCAATCTCATGATAATTTCATAAAATTTCACATGGATGAGATTAACATTGTATCGAAACATGAATTTGATGTTATAAGGATTGGATTTTCTCATGAATCTATTTTGTTAGAGTTTAGTAGTGTGCAGAAATTAGTATGGAGGAAGCCAAGGGTCGTACAATAGTTTGTATGGCGTTATTCCTACACCTTCTCATTACCATAAGAATAGAAGTGTTAGGCAGACATTGAGATCTTTACAAGACTTGGATAGTAGTAGTATGGAATATCACTATTTGGATGGTCTACTTGATTCAATTTTCCTTCTCAATCCATGCAATGCTCCTACAATGTTCAAGTGCATTCAACTAATCACTTTCAATTTCCAGAGACTCATAATTTTAGTGTGCTATTCCATAAAGGTACCTATTTTTCTGATCCTGTTTGGGCATTGTGTAAATTTTTTACATCTCTCTTCTTCCCCCGTAAATATCTTCTTTCTTCTCGAACATACTTTCTAATTTTTGGCTTATTTACCTTCCTTTTCATCTTTGTGTGTCTCGTATGCATTGGTGTAACTATATATCAAGAGGATGTCTCCCTTTATTAAGCCTTGGCCCAATGCATAACTCATTGCTCTATTTTTAGAACCTTGAAATTCTAGAACTCGAGCTATGGCTTTGTGTGTGGTGCTCAATCCAAGACATTTACCCGAAAAGAGCCAACTATTGTCACCCATTCTAGAATGGTGCAAATTTTCAAAAAAGTTAATTTTTTTGGGTTAGATGCCTATGTTGTGGTATCAAGGTGAAATTGGATAGCATAAAAATGTTTTCATCAAAGGAGTTAGATAACTACTTAGGAAACCCATCGAGTATGTTAAATGTTATTGGTCGAAGAGATCACTAGAAACAGGATAACAAACATGACCCTGTCACTGTATCTACTATCAAGCTCATTTAGCTTACTCAAAGCCATAATGACATAAAAATAAATCAAGTGAATGAGACAGGTAAATATCCACCGAGCTAGTATCAAGATCAATCAAACTGCTTGAGAGGTCGAGCTACTCCTTAAAGAACCCAAAGATTGTTAATAGAAATTCTAAGTTGCTAAAGATGGTTAGCTCCATAGCTATGTAATGGAAATGGTTCATTGAGCTAGAATAATATTGATTTTTTCATAATGAAATCTAAACTTTGGTAATGTACATCGCACTTTGCATTGGGACTACCAATTGATTCTATGACCGATCCCACAAAACTTTAATGCATGCTAGTGGAGAATCAAGTTGTTCTTCTTGCATGGTTGAGCTGGTTCGAAATGGGCAAGCTATGTGTTGGATTCACCATGTTGGCGGGTTACAAAATGGGGATATCAACAAAATAATATGGAACTTAGTTATTTTGGTGAATAACCGAACCGACATGCCCATATGCAATGTCGATTGAATTGTTTCATGCTCATATCATGACGGAGGAGGCCTATTAAGTACACTTGAACCATATCCCACACTCGAATCAATTCAACAAAATACCAAGCTGGTCGAAACACTTTCATTGAGTTAACTTTAAGAGGATAAGATATTTTACTATAGCTCATAGCTGGATCATCTAATTGTGATTGGCCCAAGTTGCTTGAAGACTTTTCTCCCTAGGTAATTTACTAGAATCGGGCTATTATAGAGTCAAACCATTCATATCCAAGAATGATCTAGTTACAGCCTGCGAAATCTCTTTATAAAGATACCAAACCACCCTATGTTGGAAATATTACAAAGATATTTTAGTCATTTTTAAAATTGAGCTCGAAACACACTTCCATGGTGGTACATTAACAGGGGCGGTTTTGAACGAATTAGTTAAGGGAGGAATCTCATCACCAACTATCAAGTATGGAATTCAAACCCATTTCTTTAGGACCTCATAACATATGTTTTAGTGACATACTAGGTTAATTGAACCACCACCAAGTTATTCATATGGGAATCCAAGTCCATAGTTGTGTTCTAAAAGGTACCATGCTTTGCCAAATCCCACCAAAGTACTAACCGAGTTGTTTTAGAGATTTTAACCGAGCTAAGAGGATGCAAACAAGATCTTTGGAATACCCAAGCTATCTCTTCAAGGGGTAAAATTTCTTTGACATGAATTATCTATACGAACAGTTGTCTTGCTCTTTACCATCGTGCCTATCAACCGAGCCTGATGTAATTATAGTCAAGTTTGTAGGCTATACATGAAAAGGAGCTAAAATTGCTTCATGGGAAGTATTTTTATTGAGATTCTATCTATTTCTTTGAGAATCTATTTCTGCAAACATAGATGTGTTCCCTTGTATGGAAAGTCTCAAATACCAATGTGGCACATCCAAAGGCACATGGATTTGAAAGCATGAATATGTCGATGTATGCAGGACAAAGTGCAAGATGAAATGAGCCCATCAAACTTAGATGGGGAAGCTCATAGTGTATACTAAGATGTGAGATTGAACTAACATTAAAGGAGACTAAACTAACATTGAAGGAGCCATCGAGTTGAAATGTGAGTCAACCGAGTTACAATAAAATGAACCAATTTTGAGTAGTGAGTTTCATAAAATGGAAAAACTTTGAAAAAATGATGAATTCGCAAGGAAACAAATCTTGAGAAGCACAAACATTTGGGATAATTGTGTGAGAATAGCCTAAATTCACCGACTTTAATGCCAAGAGAAATCATTGTAGGGATGGCGAAGTTGATGGCCCATAGTACTTCTATGAAGTGGAAACCTGATTTTGCTGATGGATAAGGAGTGTGGGTGAATAGTGAGTCAACAAATTTGTGGGGTAACCATGGTGCGAAATAACCTTGCTAGTGCATTTAGAGATCCCAAATGCAAGCAAGTTGGGTTTAGGTGGCCCAAAATGTAACATGGCATATGTGGAACCAAGTAGGAGCTATAAGGGGTTGGCATTGAAAATAATAAGATCGACATCAAAAATAAAGGATAATATGAGGAAGGATCCATCTCGGTCGATCTAGTGAAATTTGGCAATGAATGTTTTAAAACTAGCATTAATCTCCCTCCTTCGATGCAAAATAATGGTGGGCCCTAGGCCATATGTTTATATGCTCAAGGCATTTAAAATATAAGAAAAATTACAAGTGATCTATCCACTACCTGAAATTAATTCTCAATCTCGTGTACATCGACAAGCTTGTGAAAATCCAAAACAACTACCGCACCGTAAGCCTTTCGTATATTGAGTAATTTTCAATGAAATTGCGCAAATAATATTTTTCAGAATCATATCTCCAATATCTAGGTAAAAAGCCAATAAATTTTGGATTTGATGTATATTCCGTGGAGAATTTTATAGAAAACAAACTCAGTTCAGAATTATAGCTTAGCGGTGGTCGAAAGTGCAATTAAGAGGCATGGGCATCATTCTCTCCAACTACAAGTTTTGGAAAAACATGAAGCAGAAGTGAAATCCTCATCTAAGTGTTCATCAAGTTGAAATATATTTAATTAATTTGTTCACCAAATTAATTAAATATTATACATCTGTAAATTGTAATGTATAACTAGAGTTGAGTTAACTTGAGGTTGAGATTCGATTAAGCCTTAGTCAAGTTGTTTCATAAATGATTCTCTCAATGTAATACATATATAAGGTTGTATTGTAATGGTAAAGGTATTTATCTATCTCTCTCTCATTGTTTCATTTCATGATCTTGGAGAGGCTATTCTATCTACACATTTTTTTGATGTAACTCTGTATACATAGATGAATACAATACTTTTATACCACTGTGTTAATGATTTTAAATTATAAAATCTATTATTTCTCTTGTGATTAAATTATTGACACTTTTGTTCCTTCACCGTATGGTGGATTCCTAGGTAAATTAGACTTTTTCCTAATTATTAAAGCACATGGAATTTGTGCGAAGTTTGACATATAATGAGGGAGAACAAAATTTGTGCTTCCCAGATTTCATGCTAAGTGTGTTCCTTTCTGGCAGATGGAGAAGTTCTCATCTTCCCATTTAACAAACTTTGTAAAGAAATCTTGTATGACCAAGAAGGATTGGTGTGTCCTTGATAAGAAAAATTTGTAGAACTTTGTGTCTCAGATTTTTCTATCTTGCCTAACACCTATGGGGTTGTGTTCTTTCCCCATTCATTCTTCTTTCCTCTTTGCATTTTCCATTATTCAATTTCACCACCCTTTTGTGCTTTCTATTTAAAAGCACCAAAAATACAAAAAAATCATATCATACGAGGGAACTTCCCTTCTCACAAATCAAAGTAAATTTCACCTTGTCCAAATGTGAATTTCCCCAACTATTTCTGATTTTTGCATACTTCCATTTGGCACATAAATTTGAAAAAATCCAACCAAAATTGAATGAGGACTTTCTTTGGGAATAAACTTCATCACGTTCATTCTCTTGATTTAGGAACCTTTCTAGGAATGAAGGAAATATGAAAAAAACCTATTGGTCTACACCAATGAGTGAAAGTGACAGTGATGGGGATGAGGATGGAGATTTCCCTATTCAAAATTTTCAAGCTCCAGTCAATCTAGAATAGGTCCAATTTCTACAAAACTTCTACGAAGGTATGAATCAAAAATGATTTCACAAACGCTACCGCAACCTATTGAAAATAAGTGAGTAAGAGAAATATTTCTAGGAGGTACTAATGTTCCAAATGTAAAATTGAAATCCACCATTTCATTTGTACCATCTTCAAAAAATAAACTAACAATGCAAGAAAGGAAAGAGAGATTGAAACAAATTGTTGCATGTGATGACCTAGTGATTAAATATTTGTCGCTTAAATATCAAGAGATTTTTGTGAAAGGAAGGAAGATGAAAATAGAAACTACATATGATAAATAATCCATACAGATGATGAGATAACTACAAAGGCAATACAGTAACCGCATGCACGTGAGGAGGAAAAACAAATTGAAGAACAATCAATTGATGAATCTGAGACACTTTGTAATGAAGAGGAAAACATTCAAGTTCCAAAAGCTGCTCATGATGATTCTCCCTATTACAAGGTATTTATTCCTCAACGCTACCTCAACTCCACCAATGAATGTATTCTTATTCTCCACCGATGCATGCCATTTTAATATTACCTCAAATGATGAAGAAGACAAACAACTTGAGGCTCCATTTCAACCTGAAATAGAGTTCCTAGAAGATGTGTCATGTATCATATTTGAATAACCTTGGTTTGAAAGAAATGATCCTATACTAGTGGAATTTGAATTTCATCATGAAAATAGAGACAAATCTGATTTTTCTCTTATATTGGAAGAATTCCAAGATAGTGAGTTTCAGTTCATTGATGATAACCCTCTTAACGTTTTGAGTTATTTCAATAAAAAAATAGGTGTCTAAACCTAAAGAAAAGTAAGTTAATGAATTCATAAGTACTTCTATCTTTATTGCTAATGAAAAATTCTCACATGAGCCTTCCTACAAATCCTCAAAATACATAAAAATGGAAATTTGTGTCAGAATCTTTTCTTCACAATGTTGATTACCGAATCCCTATTTCCGTGTAATCTTTGGAATGCATGTAAGAGGAAGAGGATGATATTGTTGATCAATTTTTACCCAATATAATAGCCTTCAAGTTCCCTGCTAATCATGAAGACAAATTAATAATAGAAATTATGTTTAGAAGTCAAAACCTTCTAAAAATAGAAATCGAGGATGATGATTTTGTAAAAATAGCAGGTGTATTTTCCAGGGGCAAGGTATAAATTACACAGATTGAAGAAAATGATAACGATAAATCATTCAGTAATTTTCCTCTTGAGAGTGAATACAAGGAAATTTTTATGGAATCTCATGGGTTTCAAGATCAATGTCATGATAATTACCAAAATTTTCACATGGATGAGATTAGCAATGTATCGAAATAGGAAGTTGATTTTATAAGGATTGGATTTTCTCATGAATCTATTTGTTAGAGTTCGGTAGTGTGTAGAAATTAGTATGAAGGAAGCCAAGGGTCACACAATATTTTTATGGCTCTATTCCTACACCTTCTCATTATCAGAAGAATAGAAGTGTCAGGTAGAAATTGAGATCTTTACAAGACATGGATAGTGGTAGTATGAAATATCACTATTTGGATGGTCTACTTGATTCAATTTTCCTTCTCAATCCACGCAATGCTCCTATGATGTTCAAGTGTATTCAACTGATCACCTTCAATTCCCAGAGCCTCATACTTTCAGTGTGTTATTCCATAGAGGTTGAGCCTGTTTCGGGCATTGTGTAAATTTTTACAGTCTCTATTCTTCCCCCGTAAATATCTTCTTTCTTCTCCGAACATACTTTCCTATTTTTAGCTTATTTCCTTCCTTTTCATCTTTGTGTGTCCGTATGCATTGGTGCAATTGTATATAAAGAGGATGTCTCCTGTATTAAGCCTTGGCCTAATGCATAAGGTGTTGGTCTATTTTTAGAACATTGAGATTCTAGAAATCAAGTTATGGCTTGTCCGCGTGGTGCTCTATCTAGGACATGTACCGAGAAAGAGCCAATTATGTCACCCATTCTAGAACGGTGCAAATTTTAAAAAAACTTAATTTTTTTGAGTTAGATTCCTATGTTGTGGTATCAAGGTGAAATTAGATAGCAAAACAAGGTTTACATCAAAGGAGTTAGATAGCTACTTAGGAAACCCATCGAGTATGTTAAATGTTATTGGTTAGAAGAGATCACTAAAGAACAAGATAGTAAACATGCCCTCACATCGTATCTACTATCAAGCTCATTTAACATAACAATGAATTAGTGAATGAGATAGGCAAATATCCAAATGAGCTAGATTCAAGATAAATCAAACTACTTGAGAGGTCGAGCTACTCATTAAAGAGCCCCAAGCTTGTTATTGGAAATTCGAGTTGCTAAAGATGGTTAGCTCCGAGCTACGTAATGGAAAGGGTTCATCGGCTAGATTAATATCAATTTTTTCTTAATGAAATAACAAATTTGGTAATGTACATATCATTTTGCATTGGGACTCTTGAGTGATTCTTTGACCGATCCCACATAAGGTTAACACATGCTAGTGGAGAATCAAGTTGTTCTTGCATGGTTGAACTGGTTCGAAATGAGCAGGTTACGTGTTGGAGTCAGTATGTTGGCGGGTTAAAAATGGGGATATCAACAAAATAACATGGAACCAAGTTATTTTGGTAAATAACCAAACCCACACGAGACCATGCAATTTCATATTGAACTTGTTCGGGCTCATATCATGATGGAGGAGGCTTATTAAGTACACTTGAACCATATCCCATGCTATGGATCAAGTCAACAGAATACCAAGTTGGTCGAAACACTTCCATTCATTAAATTTAAGAGGACAAGATATTTCACTATATCTCATAGCTAGGTCATCTAATTGTGCTTGGCCCAAGTTGTTTGAAGAATTTTCTCCCTAGGCATTTTACTAGAATCACCTATTATAGAGTCAAAAAGTTCATATCTAAGAACTAGTTGGTCACAGGTATTGCGAAAGATATTTATGAAGAGACCAAACCACCATATGTTGGAAATTTTACAAAGAGATTGCAGTCATTTTTAAAATTGAGCTCAAAACACACTTCCATGGTGGTACATTAACAGGGGTAGTTTGTAATGGATTAGTTAAGGGAGGAAGCTCGTCACGGTGATCAGCCTATCAAGTATGGAATTCAAACCCATTTCTTTAGGCCCTCGTAACATATGTTGTAGCATTATACCTGGTTAATTGAACCACCACCAAGTTATTCATATGGGAATCCAAGTCCATAGTTGTGTTCTAAAAGGTACCATGCTTTGCCAAATCCCACCAAAGTACCAATCGAGTTGTGTTTGAGATCTTTAGAATACCCAAGTTATATCTTCAAGGGGTCAAATTTCTTTGCCATGAATGAGCTATACAAACATTGTCTTTCTCTTTACCACCATGCCTATCCATGTGATGTAATTGGAGCTGAGTTTTCAAGCTATAAATGAAAAGGAGATAGAATCACTTCATGGGAAGTATTTTTACCGAGATTCTATCTATTTGTTTAAGAATCTAGTTATGTGAACATAGATGAGCTCCCTGGTCCGGCAAGTCTCAAATACCAATGTGGCACATCCACTACACATGTATTTGAAAGCATGAATATGTCATCCTATGCAAGACAAAGTGCAAGATGAAACGAGCCCATCAAACTTAGATGGGGAAGCTCATAGTGTATACAAAGTTGTGATATTTAACTAACATTGAAGGAGACTAAAATTACATCAAGGAGCCATTGAGATGAAATGTGAGTTAAATGAGTTGAAATAAAATGAACCAATTTTGATTAGTGAGTTTTATAAAAGGGAAAAACTTTGAAAAAGATGATGAATTCGCAAGGAAACAAAGATTCACAAGCCCAAACATTTGGGACAATTGTGTGAGAATAACCCTACTTCACCGACATTTACGCCAAGAGAAAGCATTGTGGGGATGGTAGAAGTTGATGGCCCATAGGAATTCTATGTGGTGGAAACCTGATTTTTCCGATGGATAAGGAGTGCGGGTGAATAGTGAGTCACCAACTTTGTGGGGTAACAATGGTGCGAAAGAACCTTGCGAGTGTGGCCTCATTTAGAGATCCCAAGTGCGGGTGAGTTGGGTTTAAGTGGCCCAAAATGTAACATGGCATAGGTGGAACCAAGTAGGATTTATAAGGGTTTGACATTGAAAATAATAATCTTGGCATAAAAAAAAGGATAATCTTATGAGGAAGGATCCATCTCGGCCGATCTAGCCGAGCTAGCAATGAATGTTTTAAAACTAGCATTAATTTCCCTCCTTCGATGTAAAATAATGGTGGGCCCTGTGCCATATGTTTAGATTCTCAAGGCATTTAAAATATGAGAAAACATTACAAGTGATCTTTCCAGCTACCCAACTATTAATTCTTAATCCCGTGCACATCGACAAGCCTGTGAAAATCCAAAATAACTACCGCACTCGAAGCCTATAAATTGAGTAATTTTCAACGAAATCAAGTAAATAAATATTTTTGAAATCATATCTCCAATATCTACATACAAAAGCCAAGAAAATTTTTATTTGATGTATATTCCATGGAGAATTTTATAGAAAACAAAATCAGTTCATAATTATAGCTTAGCGGTGGTCGAAAGTGCAATTAAGATTCATGGGCATCATTCTCTCCAACTACAGTTTTGGAAAAACATGAAGAAGTAAGTGAAATCCTCATGTAAGTTTTCATCACGTTGAAATATATTTAATTTATTTATTTATCAAGCTAATTAAATACTATACATCTGTAAATTGTAATGTATAACTCAAGTTGAGTTAACTTGAGGTTTAGATTTGGGTTAAGGCTTAGTCAATTAGTTTCATAAATGCTTCTTAAAATAATACATATATAAGGTTGTATTGTAATGGTAAAGGTATTTTTCTATATCTCTCTCATTGTTTCATTTCATGATCTTGGAGAGGCTATTCTATCTACACATTTTGTTGATGTAACTTTGTGTACATAGATGAATACAATACTTTTATACCATTGTGTTAATGATTTTCAATTGCAAAATTTTTTAATCCTCTTGTGATTAAATGATTGACACTTTTGTTCATTCATCATATGGTGGATTCCCAATTAAATTAGATTTTGTGACAATTATTAAAGCAAGTGGAATTTTTGCCAAGCCGACATATTATGAGGGAGAAAAAGACTCTAGGCTTCCTAGATTTCATGCTAAGTGTATTCATTTCTAGCAGATGGAGAAGTTGTCATCTTCCCATTTAACAAACCTTGTAAAGAAATCTTGTATGACCAATAAGGACCGGTGTGTCCTTGATAAGATAAATTTGTAGAACTTTGTGTCTCAGATTTATCTATCTTTCTTAACACCTACAAGGTTGTGTTCTTTCCTCTTTGCATTTTCCATTTCTCAATTTCGCCACCCTTTTGTGCTTTCCAGTTAAAAGCATAAAAAATACAAAAAAATCATATCTTACGAGAGAACTCGCCTCTTCTCAAAAGTGAAGGAAATTTCACCTATCCAAAGGTGAATTTCCCCAACTATTTCTAATTTTTGCATACTTCCATTTGGCACATAAAGTTGAAAAAAATCCAACCAACATTGTATGATGACTTCACTGGGAATAAACTTTTGTCGTGTTCATTCTCTTTGTTTAGGAACCTTTCCAAGAATGAAGGAAAGATGAAAAACACCTATTGGTCTATGCCAATGAGTGAAATTGAAAGTGATGGGGATGAGGATGGAGATTTCCTATTCAAAATTTTCAAGTTCCAGTCAATCTATAATAGGCCCAATTTCTACAAAACTTCTACGAAGGTATGAATCAAAAATGATTTCACAAACACTGCTACAACCTATTGAAAATAGGTGATTAAGAAAAATATTTCTAGGAGGTACTAATGTTCCAAATGAAAAAATGAAAGCCACCATTTCATCTCGTACCATATTCAAAAAACAAACTAATAGTGCAATAAAGGAAAGAGAGATTGAAACAAATTGTTGCATGTGATGACCTAGTGATTAAATATTTGAGGCTTAAATATCAAGAGAGTTCGTGAAAGGAAGGAAGATGAAAATAGAAACTATAGATGATAAATAATCCATATAGATGATGAGATAATCAGTAAAGGCAATACGATAATCGCATGCACATGAGGAGGAAAAACAATTTGAAGAACAATCAATTCATGAATCTGAGACACTTTGTAACGAAGAGGAAAACATTTAAGTTCTAAAATCTGCTCATGATGATTCTCCATATTACAAGGTATTAATTCCTCGTTGCTACCTCAATTCCACCAATGAATGTATTCTTATTGCTCCACCTGATGCATGCTAATTTAATATTCCCTCAAATGATGAAGAATACAAACAACTTAAGGCTCCATTTCAACCTGAAATAGAGTTCCTAGAAGATGTGTCATGTACTGATTTGA
The DNA here is from genome assembly GCA_018340775.1 of Taxus wallichiana var. yunnanensis. Lineage (NCBI taxonomy): Eukaryota > Viridiplantae > Streptophyta > Pinopsida > Cupressales > Taxaceae > Taxus > Taxus wallichiana. The sequence goes on from CM031242.1 coordinate 79,955,174, forward strand.
ATAACCTTGGTTTGAAAGAAATGATCCTATATCTTGGTGGAATTTTAATTTCATCATGAAAATAGAGACAAATCTGATTTTTCTCTTATATTGGAAGAATTCCAAGATAGTGAGATTCAGTTCATTGATGATAACCCTCTTATCGTTTTGAGTTATTTCAATAAAAACAGTGTCCGAACCTAAAGAAAAGTAAGTTAATGAATTCATAAGTACTTCTATCTTTATTGCTAATGAAAATTCTCACCGAGCCTTCTTACAAATCCTCAAAATACATAAAAATGGAAATTTGTGTCGGAAACTTTTCTTCACAATGTTGATTATGGAAGCCCTATTTTAGTGCATTCTTTGGAATGCGGGAAAGAGGAAGAGGATGATATTTTTTATCAATTTTTACCTAGTATAATAACATTCAAGTTCCCTGCTAATCATGAAGACAAATTAATAATACAACTTGTGTTTAGAATTCAAAACCTTCTAAAACAGAAAGCAAGGATGATGATTTTGTAAAAATAGTAGGTGTATTTTATAGGGGTAAGGTATAAATTACACAAATTGAAGAAAATGATAATAATAAATCATTCAGTAATATTCTTCTTGAGAGTGAATACAAGGAAAGTTTTGGGAATCGCATGCGTTTCAAGATCAATGTCATGATAATTTCCAAAACTTTCACATGGATGAGATTAGCATTGTATCGAAATAGGAAGTTGATGTTATAAGGATTGGATTTTCTCATGAATCTATTTGTTAGAGTTCAGTAGTGTGTAGAAATTAGTATGGAAGAAGCCAAGGGTCATACAAGATTTTGTATGGCACTATTCCTACACCTTCTCATTATCAGAAGAATAGAAGTGTTAGGTAGAAATTGAGATCTTTACAAGACATGGATAGTAGTAGTATGAAATATCACTATTTTGGATGCTCTACTTGATTCAATTTTCCTTCTCAATCCACACAATTCTCCTACGATGTTGAAGTTAATTCAATTGATCACCTTCAATTCCTAGGAGCCTCATACTTTCAAGCAGTGTGCTATTCCATAGAGGTACCTATTTTTCTCGAGCCCTTTTCGGGCATTGTGTAAATTTTGTACAGTCTCTATTCTTCCCCTATAAATATCTTCTTTCTTATCCGAACATACTTTCCTATTTTTGGCTTATTTCCCTTCCTTTTCATCTTTGTGTGTTTGTATGCATTGGTGCAATTGTATATCAAGAGGATGTCTCCTTGTATTAAGCCTTGGCCTAATGCATAAGGTGTTGGTCTAATTTTAGAACCTTGAGATTCGGAACTCGAGCTATGGCTTATCCGTGTGGTGCTCTATCCAGGACATGTACCCAAAAAGAGCCAATTATTGTCACCCATTCCGAATGGCACAAATTTTCAAAAAAACTTAATTTTTTTTGGGTTAGATGCCTATGTTGTGGTCTCAAGGTGAAATTAGATAGCAGAACAAGGTTTACATCAAAGGAGTTAGATAAATTACTTAGGAGACCCTTTGAGTATGTTAAATGTTATTGGTTAGAAGAGATCATTAGAAACAAGATGGCAAACATGCCCATGTCACTCGTATCTAATATCAAGCTCATTTAACATAAAAATTAATTATTGAATGAGATAGGTAAAGATCCACCGAGCTAGCATCAAGATTAATCAAAGCGCTTGAGAGGTCAAAGCTACTCATTAAAGAACCCAAAGGTTGTTATTGGAAATTCGAGTTGCTTAAATATGGTTAGCTCCTGAGCTACGTAATGGAAAGGGCTCACTAGCTAGAATAATATTGAGTTTTTCTTAATGAAATCTTAACTTTGGTAATGTACATTGTGCTTTACATTGGGACTACCGAGTCATTCTATGACCGATCCCACATAAGGTTAATGCATGCTAGTGGAGAATCAAGTTGTTCTTGCATGGTTGAATTGGTTTGAAATGGTCATGCTACGTGTTGGATTCACCATGTTGGCGGGTTAAAAATTGGGGATATCAAAAAAATAACATGGAACCGAGTTATTTTGGTAAATAACATAACCCACATAGCCCATATAATGTTAGATTGAACTAGTTTGGCTTCATATCATGACGGAGGAGGCCTATTAAGTACACTTAAATCATATCCCACGCTCCGAATCAAGTCAATAGACTACCAACCTGGTTGAAACTATTTCATTGAGTTAACTTTAAGAGGACAAGATATTTCACTATAGCTCATAGTTGGGTCATCTAATTGTGATTGGCCCAAGTTGTTTGAAGAAATTTCTCCTTAGGCATTTTACTAGAATCGGCTATTATAGAGTCAAACCCTTCATATCCAAGAACGAGCTGGTTACAGGCCCTGCGAAAGCTCTTTATGAAGAGACCAAACTACCCTATGTTGGAAATATTACAAAGAGATTGTATGCATTTTTAAAATTGATCTCAAAACACAATTCCATGGTGGTACATTAACAGGGGCAGTTTTGACTGGAGTAGTTAAGGGAGGAAGCTCGTCACAGCGACTAGCTATCAAGTATGGAATTCAAACCCATTTCTTCCGGTCCTCGTAACATATGTTGTAGCGGTATACTAGGTTAATTTAACCACCACCAAGTTATTCATATGGGAATCTAATTCCATATTTGTGTTCTAAAAGGTACCATGTTTTGCCAAATCCCACCAAAGTACCAACCGAGTTGTGTTTGTGATCTTAACTGAGCTGAGAGGATACAAGAAAGATATTTGGAATACCCAAGCTATCTCTTCAAGGGGTCCAATTTCCTTGACATGAATGAGCTATATGAACAATGTATTTCTCTTTACCACCATGCCTATCCACCGAGCCTTGATGTAATCGGTCAAAAGCCGAGTTTGCAAGCTATACATGAAAAGGAGCTATAATTGCTTCATGGGAAGTTTTTTTTACCGAGCTTCTATCTATTTGTTTGAGAATCTAGTTCTAAGAACATAGATGTGTTCCCTGGTGTGGCAAGTCTTGAATACAAATGTGGCACATCCAAAGGCACATGGATTTTAAAGAACAAATATTTTGAGCTATGTAGGAAAAAGTGCAGGATGAAACAAGCCCATCAAACTCAAATGGGGAAGCTCATAGTGTTTACTAAGTTGTGAGATTGAACTAACATTGAAGGAGACTAAAATAACATTGAAGGAGCCATTGAGTTAAAATGTGAGTCAAGCGTGTTTGCAATAAAGTGAACCAATTTTGATTAGTGAGTTTTGTAAAAGGGAAAACTTTGAAAAAATGATGAATTCGTAAGGAAACAAAGCTTGATAAGCACAAACATTTGGGACATCATTGTGTGAGAATAGCCTAAATTCACCAAATTTAATGCCAAGAGAAATCATTATGCGGATGGCAGAATTTGATGGCCCATAGTAATTCTATGTATTGGAAACCTAATTTTGCCTGTGGATAAGGAGTGCGGGTGAATAGTGAGTCAACAACTTTGTGGGGTAACCATGGTGCGAAAGAACCTTATGAGTGCGTCCTCGTTTATAGATCCCAAGTGTGAGCAAGTTGGGTTTAAGCGGCCCAAAATGTAACATGGCATAGGTGGAACCAAGTAGGAGCTATAAGGGGTTGGAATTGAAAATAATAAGCTCAAGATAAAAAAAAAAGGATAATCCTATGAGGAAGGATCCATCTTGGTTGATCTCGGCCGAGCTGGTAATGAATGTTTTAAAACAAGCATCAATCTCCCTCCTTTGATGTAAAATAATGGTGGGCCCGGACATATGTTTAGATGCTCAAGGCATTTAAAATATGAGAAAGCATTACAAGTGATCTTTCCAGCTACCCAACTATTAATTCTCAATCTCGTGAACATCAAACAAGCCCGTGAAAATCCAAAACAACTACTTGCACTCATAAGCAAATATATTGATTAATTTTCAATGAAATCACGCAAATAAATATTTTTGAAATAATATCTCAAATATCTACATACAAAATCCAATAAAATTTTGATTTGATGTAGATTCCATGGAGAATTTTATAGAAAAAAACTCGGTTCATAATTACAATAAACTTAGCGGTGGTGAAAGTGCAATTCTCTCCAACTACAGGTTTTGGAAAAACATGAAGGAGAAGTGAAATCCTATGTAAATTTTCATCAATTTGAAATATATTTAATTAATTTCTTCACCAAATTAATTAAATACTACACATCTGTAGAATTGTAATGTATAACTCAAGTTGAGTTGCTTTGAGGTTGAGATTCGAGTTAACACTTAGTCAAGTAGTTTCATAAATGCTTCTTGGAAAAGAATACATATCTAAGGTTGTATTGTAATGGTAAATGTATTTATCTATCACTCTCTCATTTTTTAATTTTGTGATCTTGGAGAGGCTATTCTATCTGCACATTTTGTTGTTGTAACTTTGTGTACATAGATGAATACAATAATTTTATACCACTTGTGTTAATGATTTTCAATTGCAAAATCTACTAATCTACTTGTGATTAAATTATTAACACTGTTGTTCCTTCATAGTATGGTGGATGCCCAGGTAAATTAGACTTTGTGCTGATTATCAAAGCACGTGGACTTTGTGCCATACCGACATATTATGAGGGAGAAGAAGAATTTGTGCTTCTTAGATTCCATGCTAAGTGTATTCCTTTCTGGTAGATGGAGAAGTTCTCATCTTCCCATTTAACAAACATTGTAAAGAAATCTTGTATGACCAACAAGGACTGGTGTTTCCTTGATAAGAAAAATTTGTAGAACTTTGTGTCTCAGATTTGTTTGTCTTTCCTAACACCTATGAGGTTTTTTTCTTTCCCTATTCATTCTTCTTTCCTCTTTACATTTTCCATTTCTCAATTTCACCACCCTTTTGTGCTTTCCGGTTAAAAGCACCCAAAAAAAAATCATATCATACGAGGGAGCTGCCCTTCTCACAAAGTAAAGGAAATTTCATCCTTTCTAAAGGTGAATTTCCCCAACTATTCCTGATTTTTGCATACTTCCATTTGGCACATAAATTTGAAAAAATCCAACCAACATTGTATGACAACTTCACTGGGAATAAACTTGGTCACATTCATTCTCTTTATTTAGGAACCTTTCTAGGAATGAAGGAAAGATGAAAAAACCTATTGGTCTACACCAATGAGTGAAAGTGATAGTGATGGGGATGAGGATGGAGATCTCCTATTCAAAATTTTCAAGTTCCAATCAATCTAGAACATGTCTAGTTTCTATAGAACTTCTATAGAGGTATGAATCAAAAAATGATTTTACAATCGTTGTTGCAACCTATTGAAAATAGGGAGTAAGAAAAATATTTCTAGAAGGTACTAATTTTCCATATGCAAAAATGAAATCCACCATTGCATCTATACCATCTCTGAAAAAAAACTAACAATGCAAGAAAGGAAAGATAGATTGAAACAAATTGTTGCATGTGATGACCTAGTGATTAAATATTTGTGGCTTAAATATCAAGAGAGTGCTACGAAAAGAAGGAAGATGAAAATAGAAACTAAAGATGATAAAAAAATCCATACGAGATGATGAGATTAGTGCAAAGGCAATACAGACATAACCTGCATGCATGTGAGGAGGAAAAACAAATTGAAGAACAATCAATTGATGAATCTAAGACACTTTGTAACAAAGAGGAAAACATTCAAGTTCCAAAAGCTGCTCATGATGATTCTCCATATTACAAGGTATTTATTCCTCGTCACTACCTCAATTCCACCAATGAATGTCTTCTTATTGCTCCACTTGATGCATGCCAATTTAGTATTGCCTCAAATGATGAAGAAGACAAACAACTTGAGGCTCCATTTCAACTTGAAATAGAGTTCTTAAAAGATGTGTCATGTACTAGATTTGAATGTCCTTGGTTTGAAAGAAATGATCCTATGTTGGTGGAAGTTGAAGCTCATCATGAAAATAGGGACAAAGCTGATTTTTCTCTTATGTTGGAAGAATTCCAAGATAGTGAGATTCATTTCATTAATGATAACCCTCTTGTCGCTTTGAGTTATTTCAATAACAAACAGGTGTCTGAACTTAAAGAAAAGCAAGTTAATGAATTCATAAGTACTTCTATATTTCTTGCTAATGAAATCATCTCACCTTAGCCTTCCTAAAAATCCTCAAAATACATTAAAAATGGAAATTTGTGTTTGGAATATTCTCTTCACAATGTTGATTATGGAATCCTTGTTTTAGTGCATTCTTTGGAATGCAGGAAAGAGGAAGAGGATGATATTTTATCAATTTTTACCTAGTATAATAGCCTTCAAGTTCCTTGCTAATCATGAAGACAAATTAATAATACAACTTGTGTTTAGAAGTCAAAACCTTCTAAAAATAGAAAGCGAGGATGATGATTTTATAAAAATAGCAGTGTATTTTCCAGGCAAGGTATAAATTACAGATTGAAGAAAATGATGACAATAAATCATTTAGTTCTTTTCCTATTGAAAGTGAATACAAGGAAATTTTTTTGAAGCTCATGGGTTTCAATATCAATGTCATGATAATTGCCAAAATTTTCACATGGATGAGATTAGAATCGTATCGAAATAAGAATTTGATGTTATAAGGATAGGATTTTCTCAGAATCTAGTTGTCGAGTTCGAAGAGTGTGTAGAAATCAATATGGAGGCAAATCAAGGGTTGGACAATATTTTCTATGGCGTTATTCCTACACCTTCTCATTATCGAAGAATAGAAGTGTCGTGCATACATTTAGAACTTTAAAAGACCTTGATAGTTTTAGTATGGAGTATCACTATGTTGATGGTCTACTTTCTTTAATATTCCTTCGAATCTATAAAAATATCCTACGATGTTCGAGTGTATTTAAATGATCACTTTTAGTTCTTTAGAGCCTCATACTTTCAATTTTTTATTCCATAAAGGTACCTATTTATCTTAGACTATTTCTAGAATTGTGTAAATTTTGTACATTCTCTCTTCTTCCCCCTGTAAATATCTTCTTTCTTCTCTAAACATACTTTCCCAATTTTGGTGTATTTCCCTTCCTTTTCCATTGTGTGTGTGCGTGCATTGGTGCATCTTTATATAAAGAGGATGTCTCCTTGTATTAATCCTTGGCCTAATGGATAAGGTGCTGATCATTTTTAAAACCCGAGATTCTAGAGTTGGAGAAATAGCTTGTCCGCATAGTGCTCAATCTAAGCCATGTCCCCCGAAATAGCAGTTGTTGTCAACCATTCTAGAATGGTGTAAATTTAAAACAAAAATTAAATTAATTTTTGGTAGATGCCTATGTTGTGGTATCCATGTGAAATTAGATAGTAGATAAAAGTTTACATCAAAGGAGTTATATAGCTAACTCGGGAGACCCATCAAATTTGTTAAATGTTATTGGTCGAAGAGCTCACTAGTAGCAAGATAGAAAACCCGCCCCTAGAACTCGTATCTACTATCGAGCTCATTGAATCGACTCATAGCCATCATGGCATAACAATGAATTAGTGAAGAAATCAAGTAAACATCCATCAAGATATAATTGAGTGCAATCAAATTGCATGATAGGTTAGGCTACTCCTTAAAGAAACCCGAGATGGTTATAAGAAACATTGAGTTTCTTAAGATGGTTAACTCCCAAGATGTGTAATGGAAAGGGGTCATCGAGCTAGAATAATATCAATTTTTTCTTAATGAAAGATGAACTGTGGTAACATACGCCTAGATGTACATTGGGAATGCCAAGTCATTCTATGACCAAGCCCACATAAGGTTATGGTGTGTTGGTGGAGAATTAAGTTGCTCTTGAATGGTCAAACCTGGTTTGAAATAAGTAGGCTGCATGTTGGAGTCACCGTGTGTTGGCGGGTTACAAAATAGGGATATTAACAAAATGGAATGGCACCGAGTTGTTTTGGTAAAGGACCAAACCCACACAGCCCATGCAATGTCACACCGAACTAGTTCTAGATCATATCATGACAGAGGAGGCCTATTTAATCAACTTGAACCATATGCCATGATTTGAATCAAGCTCAACAAAATACCAAGCTGGTCAACACACCTTCATTGAGTTAACTTGAAGAGGATGAGAACTTTGACTATAGCTCGTGGTTGGGTCATTTGATTGCGATTAAGCCAAGTTGTTTGAAGACCGTGTTCCCTAAGTGTTTTACTAGAATCACAATATTATAGAGTCAAATCATTCATAGACAAGAGCAAGCTAGTTACAAGCCTTAAGTGAGCTCTTTATGAAGAGACCGAACCACCCTATGTTAGCAATATTATAAAGATATTGTAGTCATTTTAAAAATTGATCTCGAAACACACTTCCATGGTGGTGCATTAACAAGGGTAGTTTTGAACGGATTAGTTAAGGGAGGAAGCTCATCACAATGACCAACTATCAAGTATGGAATTTAAACCCATTTTTTCAGTGGCCTCATAACATATGTTACATCTCAGAGACTAGGTTAATTGAACTACCACCAAGCTATTCATATGGGAAACCAATTTTGTAGTTGTGTTCTACAAGGACAATGCTCTCGCCAAATCCCACTAAACTACCCACCGAGTTGTGTTTGATCTCTGGACTAAGCTAAGAGGATGTGGGAAAGATCTTTAGAATACCCAAGATATCTCATCAAGGGGTAAAATTTCTTTAACATGAACAAGCTAAACGAACAACTCCTTTCTCTTTACCACCATGCTTATCCACCAAGCCTTGATGTAATTGCAACTGATTTTGATGGTTATATGTGAATAGGAACTAAAATCACTTCATGGTAAGTATTTTTAATGAGCCTCTATCTAGCTGTTTGAACATCTAGATTTGCGAACATAGATGAGTTCCCGGGTGTGGAAAGTCTTGAAGATCAATGTGGTAGATCTAGTGCACACGTATTTAGAAGCACGAAGATGTAGAGCTATAGAGGACATGACGTAAGATAAATTGAGCCCATCAAGCTCAGTTGTGGAAGCTCATAGCGTATACTAAGTTTTGAGATTGAGATAACATTGAAGGATGTGAGTTCCAATTCGGGCTCATCACGGCTATAATGCGGGTCAAAATAGTTAATAAATCACATCATCAAGTTGAAATGTGAGTCAGCCGAGTTGCAATAAAATGAAATAAGTTCAATCGGTGAGTTTTAGAAAAGGGAAAAATTTATAAAACATTGATGAATTCAAAAGCTTGAGCGGACCAAACATTTAGGAAAATTGTGTGAGAATGGACCAAATTCACCGAATTTAACGTCAAGAGAATGGATTGTGGGGATGGTAGAAGTTGAAGGCCCAATTGTATTGTGGGACATATGTGTGGTGGAAACCCTATTTATCCAATGGAAACCGAGTGTGGGTGAATATGGAGTCAATGACTCTATGGGGTCAACATGGTGTGGAATAACCTTGCAGCACAAAATCATTTGGAGAGCCCAAGTGCAGTGAGTTTGGTTTGAGAATCCCACAATACAACATGGCATAGGTGGCACCATGTATGATTTATAAGGTGTTGGCATTTAAAATAATAAGCTCGGCATCCAAAACATAGGAGAATCCCTGTGATGTAGTATGAGGAAGGACCCAACTCAACCGAGCTGGCCAAGTTAATAATGAATATTTTAAAACAAGCATCAATCTCCCTCCTTCGATGTGAAATAAAGGTGGGCCCCAAGCCATATGTTCATATGTTCAAGACATTTAAATGATGAGAAAACATTACAAGTTATCTTTCTAGCTACCCAAAAATTAGTTCTTAGTCTTGTGAACATCTAGCAAGCCCGTGAAAACCAAATGACTACCTACACTTGGAAACCCACATCTTGAGAAAATTTCAACGAAATCATGCAAATCAATACTTTTTGGAATCACAGATGTAAGAGCTACACGCAACTATTAATAAAATCAGGATTTGATGTAGATTCACTAGAGATTTTTACTGAAAACAAACTCAATTCAAAATGACATCTTAATAGAGGTCAAAAGAGAAATTAATAAGCGTGGTCATCATTCTCTCCAATTGTGGGTTTTGGAACAACATGAAGAAAAAGTGCAATGCTCATCTAATTGTTCATCAAGTTGAAATATATTTAATTAATTTGTTCACCAAATTAATTAAATACTATACATCTGTAAATTTTAATGTATAACTCAAGTTGAGTCAACTTGAGGTTGGGATTGGGGTTAAGGATTAGTCAAGTAGTTTCATAACTACTTCTTGGAAAATAATGCCTATATAAGGTTGTATTGTAATAGTAAAGGGATCTATCTATCTATCTCTCTATCATTCTTTCATTCCATGTTCTTAGAGAGGCTATTCTATCTGCACATTTTTCTATTGTAACTTTTTGTACACAGATGAATACAATACTTTTATATCATTGTGTTAATGATTTTCAATTACAAAATTTTCTTGTGATTAAATTATTGAAATTTTGGTTCCTTCATTAAATGGTGGATTCCCAAGTAAATCATACTTTGTGTTGATTATCAAAACATGTAGAATTTGTGTCATACCTAGATATTCTGAGGGAGAAGAAGACTTTATGTTTCCTAGATTTCACGCTCATTATATTCCTTTCTTCCAGATAGATAAGTTCTCCTCTTCCCATTTAAAAAAACTTGTTAGGAAATATTAGATGACCAAGAAGGATTGGTTTTTCCTTGATAATACAAATTTGAAGAACTTTGTGTCTCATATTTATATATATATATTTATAGATAATGTTTAGAAAAAGGCTCGAAGGGCTATTTACATAACAGATATGACAATAAATCTCATCAAAAGAAAAAAGTATCTATTAAAAAAAACCTGAAAAATGGATTGAGTCAAATAGAGATTGACTCACTCAGAGCCCAACCAAAAAGAACCAAAAAGCCCAATGAAAAAATAGAAAACTACAAAACCATCATGACAGACAGTCACTAACAAGTCTACAAAAGAGAACTAAACACATTTTTCCCTAGTTCTCGAGCTCGCACCAACACCATCCACTTGGAATCAGAACTACTTATGTTGAGTTGCCTCTTCTTTCCTTTGTCCACTGCAACCATCCCTTAGAGAACATCAACCCTGTTTTCTAAAAAAATTATCTCTACATTAAACCTCTCGAAGCCCCACAAATGATTTATATTTTGATCTTTAACTTGACAAATAGAATCCTCTAAAGCTTCAATTTTACTTGCAATAAAAATAAACACAAATTTTCCTTCCACCAACCCATCACTAGGATTACTCTCTTCTTTATTCCCACAAGAGTTTGTAAAGCAGTCACAACATCCACCTCCTTCTTGGCTCTCTCTTTCATTTTATTAAGCCTAATCCTATCAACTAAAGAAATGTGATCTTTTTAGTCTTCCATAAACCTAATGTTGATCCCCTTAGTTTGCAGAATGATTAACCCCTAGTGAAGAAGAACCTCTATTTTTCCTCCTTAAAAATCTTAACAGAAAGTTGAAGAGAATTAAACAAGTAGAAAGGAATACTCATCTTCCTTCCTCTACAAAAATGATTAAGAAGCATTAAATGCTGAGAGTGCAGTTTCCGATACTTTCCATCCAATGTGATATACTTCATTATGTAGAAACAAACTTCAGACCATCTCCTAGAAAATATTTACGGGCTATACCATCCTCCATAAAACAAATTTTCTCATCATTTTCAAGAAAAATATGGACTTCCTCTTGGAGCCGAGTCCTATCCTTAAACACCTTACAACCACTACAATCCATATTAGTAACACTTCCAATCAACTCCTCAGAAACCAAAAAACTTACACCCCACATAGTGACAACCCCATTATCCCAAACCATTGCAAATTCCTTTAAAATATTTTCATCATACCCTCGTAAACTCTACATAAAATGAGTAATTCCTCCTTCCTTAAAAAGATCCCAAAGAAAAGTATCTCTTTCCAAACCCGTCGATGATGATGGCTCAACCCTAACCCTAGCTCCACCCATCTTGAAGACAAAGAAATGAAATATGAACCAGTCTTCAATGATCCTACATAAAAATATGAAACAAGCCTTTAAATTAATAAACCATGTTGACGTGTACCCTAAAATGATAGCCGTAATAAATCTCACACACTGGAAAATTATATCAAGGATAGCTCATATCCTTTTCTCACACTTGAATCTATTTTTCTGCATTCAACACAACTTTAGTACTATGAGGTAAATCCACCTCACTCTGCCACCACATTTTATTATGAACCCGAACACCAATATTTGCTAACATGTCAAGCACACATATTAGCTTCATGGAAAACGTGATTGAATTGAATATTATCAAATTTTACCAACATAGTCTTAGCATCTCTAATAATTGAATCAATATTAATATGATGCTTTGATAGACCCTTCATAACATTAACAATGTATAACGAATCTCCCTCCACTTGAATATTTTTTATTTGTAAAGACTTTGCCCATTGTAAACCAATTAAAAGTGCATAAGCCTCAAGCATAGTTATTAGATTTATTTCCAATTGGCTCAACATAAGCCATAACAAGGGAACCCACCTCATCTCTAATAATACCACCAATAATAGCTAACCCATAACTACCTTTTACAGCTCCATCAAAATTCAGTTTCATCCACCCATCAAAAGGTTTAACCCATTTTGCACTTTTCCTAGCTAGATCCTTCCATAGAGAAATTTGTTGTACACACTTAGTGATACCTAAATCTTGAATAATCTCCTTCTCATGATTAGGATAACCACCTTTCTCTTTAATCTTCACTATAGAAATATTATTTACCAAATCCCCTAAAATACCACTCCCCACCCGAGTAGATATTTTCTGTTTTTCTCTAAAAATTCTACCATTTCTTTCAAGCCATATCCCCCATAAGAAATGAGGCAACACAAAACTCCAAGCCTTTGAAAGGCTTAATGATTCAAAAGGACTTATCCATTGTACATACCAGTCAACAAAAGTCTCTAGAAAAACCCAAGAGATCTGGAAAACTCTCATAACATGAATTATAACTCTTCGAGAAAAGGAGCATTGAAGAAAAAGGTGTTGAATAGATTCACTAGCTTCCTTGCAAAGAATACACCGATTAGGGATCATCATTCCTTTAGCCTATAAGTTATCAATAGTTAAAATTTTATTTTGGACAACATGCCAAAGAAATAAATTAACCTTTGGAATAAGATTTTATCCCATAATTTTTCCAAAAGGATTTGGAGGAGGGGCATTTCTTGTTATACCATAACCAGTTCTCACCGAATACTCACCATCCTTTGTTAAAGACCATATTATCTCATCCTCTTTCTAAATTAAAGGAATGTGTAATCCTCTTAGATTAGAATTTAATATTCTTATTCTTTCCTTCATTTCTTCATCCTCACCTTCCCATTCCAGAAGTTTCCAATCCCATCCCCAGTCATATCTACTCCAATAATATCTAAGAAAACTTCCCATGGACAACTGAAAATGAGCAGCCACATCTCTCCATTGTTCTTGATTAATTAGAGAAGCATCAACTAACCACCAATCTTCCCAGAATCTAATTTTTGTACCATTCCCTATCATCCACTTACTACCTTTCAACAAAATATCCCTACATTTACACAAACCATTCCAAAGGAAAGACCCATCCAGAAGAGAAAAATTAGAAATAAAAGAGGCTTGATCAAAATATAGATACTTAGCTTTTAGAATTCTAACCCATAAACCATTTTCATGCTCCAATCGCCATCCTACTTTAGCCATAAGGGCCAAATTCATGCTTTTGATATCTTTCAAACCAAGACCACCAACATTCTTAGGAAGGGTAACTTTATCCCATGCCACCAAAGGAATTATATCTTTTGATTCAGTTCCTGACCATAAAAATCTATGTTGAATCTGAGTAATAATATTTCTAATTTTGGCAGGCATTTTAAAAATTGACATCAAATACACCACCAAACTCTGAAGGCAACTTTGAAGTAATTGTAGTTTACCTTCTGTGATAATAAAGTTCCTTTCCATGTTGCTAACTTTTTTTGGAATCTCATAACCAAAGGATTCCAACTTTCCAAATGCATCCTCCCCTTAAAAAGGCATACCAAGATATGAACAAGGAAAATCCTAAATTGGACATTCCAAAACCACAACAATTCTATTTTGAATTTCAACATCCACATTTAAAAAGAAAACAGAGATTTTCCTAAAATTAATGAGTTGTCATGTAACCTCCTCAAAATCCTGCAAGATCTCCTTAAACACCACAACTTCAACTTGAGTCTCCTTACCCAAAATAAAAGTATCATCCAAAAATTATTGCAAAGCTATAGGGTCCAAACCATTAGAAACAACTAACCCATTGAGCTTTTTTCTTCTTACAGTTAGCACAAAGTCTACCTAAAGTGTCTGCCATAATGATATAAAGAAAAGGTGAAAGTGGATCCCCTTATCTTAAACCCCTTCCTGATGAGAAAAATCCTTCAAATTTTTGAGTGACAAGAATTGAGTATTTCGGAGTAGAAATACATTCCATTACAATATCAAAAAAATGCTTACAAAAACCTAAATTTTCAAGAATAATTTTAAGAAATCTCCATGACACCCTATCAAAGGATTTATTCATATCAATTTTAAGCATCATAACCACCCTTTTAGATATATCCATAGAGTCAAAAACTTTATGAATAGTAATGAAACTATCGAAAATTTGTCTACCTTCCACCAAAGATCCATGATTTGGAGAAATAAAACATTCCAAAAATCCTTTGATTCAAAAAGAGATAATTTTAGTTATTATCTTATAGACCATATTACAAAGGCTTATTGGTCTAAAATCTGCAACTTTTTCAGCACCAAGCACCTTAGGAACAAGATCTATGAAAGTAATATTCACTTCCTTTAAAAGCTTACCATGCATAAATAAATATTGAATAGCTTCTTCAACATATTCATGAACTATTTCCCAAAAACTTGGAAAAAGGAGTTGGAAATCCATTTGGTCCAAGAGAATTTTCCCCTTCCAAATCAAAAACAACAGTACTTATCTCCTCAAGTAGAAGGAATTTTAATCAACTCAACATTATCCTGATGAGAAATAACTAGTTGAAAAATATTTGTAATATAACTTTTCTTACCAAAAGCGGGTTTCCTTCCTAAAGTAGCCAACTATGAGAAAAAAACTGATAAATTCCTACGAGATTTCATCCTGATTCTTAATTTTAACTCCTCTTATGTCTTCAATTTCCAAAATAGTATTACTGTTCTTATGCATAGAAGTAGTAAGGTGAATTTTTTTTGTATTCCTATCACCCTCCTTCAACCACAAAACTCGAGAGTTCTGTTTCTAATAAGCCTCCTCTTTGGCTTCTAAATTATGATATTCCAAAAAAAGGGATTTCTCCTTGTCTCTTAAATCTTTATTCAAACCTCTATTTTCAATCCTCAACCTTCTTTAGATCATCACTAATCAAGGTTTTTTGAGAAAAAATATTACCAAACGTTTCTTTATTCCAAACTTTCAACCTGGCTTTAACATTTTTAATTTTTCCACAAGTATAAACATGGGCTTACCTTTGACATTAGATTTCCAGCTAGACTTAATCTCATCCTTAATATTAGGATGTTGTAACCACATCTTAAAGAACCTAAAAGGCCTTCCTCTTACTCCAATACTATTACTTGTTTGAAGACAAATGGGACTATGATCAGATCCAATCCTTGGTAAAGAAACCAAAGAGCCATCTAGATGCGAATACCAAGATAAATTAATAAGAAATATATCCAATTTTATTTGGATTAGATCTTTCCCCATTCTCTAATTCAAACAAGTAAAATAGTAACCTTTCAACTCAATATCCACTAAATTATAGTCTACAATAAAGTCAAGCAAAATCCCCCATACTATCACTGTAAAAATTCAAACCACCTTTTTTATCTTCCATACACAAAGGAGTATTAAAATCTCCCCAATCAACCAATTTAAATCTTTAAACTGGATATAAAACTAAAAATATATATCCATAGTTTTCTTCTCTTCACCACAAAATTGGGGGCATATATATTAGAACAAACCCATAAAGACCCATTATCCTTCTCTTTGAACAAAATAGCTAAATGATATAGAGACTGAAATAACAAAGTCCCTTCTCTATCATTATGATTCCAAAAAGTAACCAAACCCCCAGAAGAACCTACCGAGGAAACACTCTGCATACAGAACTAAACCAAACTTTATTCTTTACCTCACCCATTTTTTCTTTAGACATCTTAGTTTCTTGAATCAAAAGGATATCAGGCTTATTCCTTTTCCTAAAAGAAGATAAAATACTCTATTTATTGGGGTTATTTAAACCCCTAATGTTCCAAGAGATGAGCTTCTTCTTTTTTATTTTTTAAAATGTTCTCCTCAATGGAGCACTTCGCTTACCAAAATTTATTTCTTTGGCCATTGTTTTCTCCCTCTTATCCTCGCTTGATATATTACCTTCTTTTGAAGGAATCTTCCTGTAATCTTCTCTAACTATTTCTTGTTTATGAGAAATCATTGTATTGATCTTATTTTCTTCCAACACCTCCTTATTCTTTTCTAAATTAAGAGAATAGGGAAATTCCTCTACCTGAGACAACACATACTCTTCCTTTAAAAAATAATCACCCTTTTTTGATAGATCCATAATCTGTTGATCTAAAAATTCTAGACTAGTTTATTACAACTCAACGGGGACCTCCTCAAAAGAGATCTATTGATCCTGGATTTGAGACCCAATGTATTTTCCCTCATGATCCTAATCTATAATTTCCTTAGCCTCCTATAACGGTTCCTTCTAAATATCCATTTTTAGCTCCATATTTTCTTGAATCTCAACTTCCTCTAACTCCTCTACCTCTAACAAATTAAAATCCAACTTATTAAAAGAAAATTTATTTGGAGATGACTTACTAGTTTCTTCATTTTTCCTTGATTTCTTTTCTTTTCTTTCCCAAGTCTTCTTTCCTTTCTTATCCTCCTTACATTGTATTTTCTCATGTCACATCCGAAAATTTTTTTGGTAGAACAAAGGAGAAGCTTCATATTCAATCTTCTGGATCCAAACCCCAAACTTTGTTTTAAGTTCTATTTCCTTTCTCAACATATTTCCAATAGGAACATTAACACATAACCGAGCTACATTAGCCTAGTTCTTTCCCGGTTACTACATCGAATACAACCAAAGTCCCTATCGAATTTGTAATAGAGCTTAAGATTTATCCTTCCCAAAATTCCATCGAAGTCCCAAAATTTTTACCCACATAGGTAACTCATCTAGTTTCTCCTTATATGGATCAAACCCTGGATACCATTTTTGAACCAGAAGACTAGATCTACCCATAAACCATGGCCCTCCCAACAGAATTTTTTTACAATCCACAAAATTTGAAAGGTTGATGATAAAAAACCCATTCACATAGGAAGCTATTTCCAATGACCCCTTAGGGTTCCACTTTCTTCTAGCCCATTCCTGAAACCATTCCACATTTGGTCTCGATCCATAAAAATTTCCAACTAGTGCATATTCCATCCTAGATTTATCTTTTTCCACTAAACCATATGGGATAACAATACTTAGAAGCCCATATTTTTCCATGGTCATAATATTTGAATGAAGAGTTTGATTCAAAAATTCCTTTTATGACCCAAAATCCTATCAACCCTTGAGGGAAATTGTAAGGACTTACTTCCTCATGATGATTCTATGGGTCCTCATCCTACAATTCCTCGATATGAGGGTTCCCTATGTCTTGCGACAATTCTTGCCCATTTGGGTTTTGAAAACCTCCATTCTCCCACTCCCGCTCCATTAAAGGTTTTAAGTTTTATAATGAAGAGATTTATTTGTCTTTCCTAACACCTATGGGGTTGTGTCCTTTACCCGTTCATTCTTCTTTCCTCTTTGCATTTTCCATTTCTCAATTTTACCACCATTTTGTGCTTTCCAGTTAAAAGCACCAAAAATACAAAAAAATTATATCATACAAGGGAATTTCCCTCTCACAAAGTAGAGGAAATTCCACCCTATCCAAAGCTGAATTTCCCTAACTGTTTCTAATTTTTGCATACTTCTACTTTGGGCATATTAAGCGTGCAAAAATATAACTAACATAACGAAATATGGATAGATGATATGAAATCTGAGTATATTACTTTGATTAAAAATAAAACATGGGAATTAGTCCCACCTCCTAAGAAATGAAGTATAGTTGGATCTAGATGGATATACGAGATTAAATATAAAGAAAATGGCAGTGTAGATAAATTCAAATCCTATCTTATAGCTCGAGGGTTTACTCAAAAACACAAGATTGACTACGTAGAAAAATTTACATCAGTTGCAAAATGAGCATAGTAAGGATTTTATTTTCTTAGCTACTTAGTATGGTTAGAAAATCCATCAAATGGATGTAAAAATAGTTTTTGAATGGTGATTTACAAGAAGAAATGTATATGACCCAACCTTGAGGCTTGGTATTCTAAAATTAACAATCTTTTCAATGAAGTTGGTTTTTCTAACTATTCATATGACATTGATTTATTTGTTAAAACTAAATAAAATGTTATTATTCTCATTGTATTATATGTTTATGATTTACTTATCACTATTACTTCTAACACTTTAATTATGAAAATTAAAGGAAAGTTAATGCAATATTTTGAGATGACATATTTAGGATTATTGCATCATTTTTTAGGCATGGCTATATTTCAAGATAAAAATTTTTTTGTAGTGTCTCAATCACAATATGTAACTAATTTGCTTAAAAGGTTTAATATGCTTGATTGTAAACCAGTTTCTATTCCTATAGAAGTTGGATGTAAACTTGATCCTAAACCTACATGTGAAAAAGCTAATCCTACTTTATACAGGAAACTTGTAGGTAGTTTGATTTATCTAACTATCACAAGATTTTATATTGTTGATGTAGTATGGATTACTTCAAGATTTATGTAGGAACCTTATCAGGATCACTAGAAGTTAGCAAAAATAATTTTGTAATATATAAAGGGAACTATTAATTATGTTTTACATTATATTTCATCTAACAATGCATATTTATATGGATATTGTGGTTCCAACCATCTTTGGTGATGTGATAGATCATAAATCTACAACCTGGATATTCATTCAAATTTAGTGTAGGTTTCATTACATGGAGCAAGTAAAAAGTAGCCAAAATTTTCCATTTCTTCTCTGAGGCGAACATAGAAGTGTAATGGAATTAGCAAAAAGAATTCATGTAGCTAAAGAGGATGTTGGAAGAGATGCACATGGAAGTTAAAGGAAGTACTCCTCTTCTTTGTGATAACCGAGTTGTATTTCTCTTTCTAAGAATATAGTTCAACATCAAAGAACAAAGCATATCGAGATATATACGCACTTTATTCATGAAAAGGTTCTTAGTGGTGATATATATCCCCATTATTACTCAACTGAAGATCAGGTTGCAAACTTGTTCACAAAGTCATTGTGTGTTACAAAGTTCTCGTGAGTTCCGTGTAATGCTTAGCATTTTAGAGTTATTATTGAGGGGAGTGTGCATGGAAATACCACCTCCTAACGGTCGGTCGAGGTTCTTCACTCCTTCTCCTCTATACTTTTATTCTATTTTAAAATCATTTTTAAAATATCTTCTATGATCTATGTAAACTGATAGAGTTTATGAAAAATATAGTCCAATGTGTATCTATTTGTAAAGGAGGTCCTTATGTTATAAAATGCTCCTAGAGATGCAGTATAAGAATATTTCCATGAGAAATGGTGAGATTTAGTCTCACAAATACATATGCTAGCCAAAACATTTAGGGTTTATGGATTTATAAATCATATTTTACAAACAGGTAATGTTGGCATATGGATCCCCACTTAATATTAAGGGGTAGTGTTAGAACTATAATATTAAGTGCATCATAATATATAGTTTATATTTAAATAATATAGAATAAAGTATATTAATATTATTTAAATATAAAATTTATATTAGGGGTTGGTTAATTTAATTAATCAAATAATTAAATCGAGGAGGTGTGCCCCGCCACTTAATAAGGTTATATGATGTGCCAAAATTAGCGGGAACTTGACAAGGTCATAACTTGAGCTCCAGGTGTCTATTTGAGTCTATTTTTTTAAACCACATTTTTCGATGAGATGAATGCATCAGCATCCCTCCCTACCAATTTGGGCAAGTTTTGGCACATTTTTGAGCCCTAAATCTACCATCTTGAGGCTGAAAATTTAGGATTTAAGTTGTAGTTCAATTTTTTTCCTATTTTGGGGCATTAGTTAATTTTAGTGTATTAGTTGCATTATGAGTTGGAAACTTGGAAATTCCTCTAATTTAGGAATGTAGAATGTGCGTGGCAATTTTGTGCCCGTATGAATAAGCATTTGAACTTACTAAGAATAGCAAGTCCTAGTAAACTGCTAAAAATAGTAATTTCCGCCACCTAGAGTAGATTTAGTCAAGTTAGTTAGAGTTTGTTTAGAAACTCGAGTTGGGAGTTGTTTTCCTATTTAAGAAACATTGTAATTCATTATTCAATACCAAATAAGGAGATCTATTTTCTTTTGGAATTCATATTATTTGCAGTATATCAAGTTTGTTCATAATTTGGCTACATTATCTGGTATCAAAGATGGTTCGAGTCTTTTTAAAAATGGTAGGAAGAGGAAGAGGAAGAGGAGGTGGTATTGCCCAAATGAATAGAAATATGCAAGATCTACAAAGGCAAGTTGTTTCACTTTCTACAATGATAAACCAGAGAGGAAATCAAGGTGGAGATGACACAAATGAAGAAGAAGTTTGTGAAGAGGAGGAAATGCAAGCACCACCATTAGATTTTGAAGAAAGGATGCTTTGAGAATTAGAAGGAAAGAATGATGGGATAAGATTTGATGTTTCAGAGTATGGTGGTAGTCTAAAACTAGAGGAGCTGATAGATTGGTTGACTAGCATGGGGAAATTTTTTGAGTGGAAGGCTATGTCAAAAGAAAAGAAGGTAAAATTTGCATGCACAAAATTGAAAGGTCACACTAGGTTATGGTGGGATCACCTACAGAAAGAGTGGTCAAGAAAGGGGAAAGAAATAATTAGGACATAAAGTAAGATGGAGAATAATCTAAAAGATAAATTTATTTCTATGGATTATGCAAAAACCCTTTACAGGAGGTTTCAAAATATCGAGACGAGAACTTACAAATAGTTCAAGAATATATAGATGAGTTCTACAAGTTTTACATTCATGTAGACCATGAATAAACCGAGAAATAAATGTCTACAAGGTATGTAAATGGATTAAAATTTTCTATTCAATATGAGATAACTATTTGCTAACTTGGACCATTGCGTGTTTGCTGTTTGATCACTGTCCAGCAGGTGTTTATTTGCTGTTGTGTTGCTGCTTTGGTTGTTTTTTTTGGCAGCGCTGCTCGCGCTTGGTCCTTATTGTTATATCAGGATGTTGATCCTTTTTTTCGAGCTTTATTTTCCTATTCTGGCTTCTGAGCCTTGCTGTACAAGGGTATAGTCCCTTTCAAAAAACTATTTGCCAATAATAAAAAAAAAATATGAGATAACTATGCATAGGATTAAGAGTATGGAGGATGCCTATCAATTATCCTTAAAGACCAAGGAAAAACAAAATCGTCAAAGTTTTAGGAGATCACCTGGAATTAATAGGGGGCCTCATCTTCCTTTCGGGATGATAAGGTTTCAGCCAAGTTAGGGAAAAATCATCTCGTGGATTGGAAAAGTAAGAGGATACAAGACAAGATTTCTAAAATCAACAAAGAGGTAGGGGATTTTCTAGGGGCGAGAGGATATGTTGGCGATAGAGGATGGGAGGCTCCACGAAGAACATTTGTTTGTTACATATGTTGTGAAGAAGGGCATTTATATTTTGAATGCCCACATTCTTATACACATGACAAGAGGCAAGGAGATGCTCCAAGAGTAAATCTTGTTGAAATTGAACAGACCTAGAAATTCCACCGGATGTTGGAGAAAATCGTATGATCAAGAGGACAATGATTGCTCCAAGAAATGAGATCAAGGAGGATGCATGGCTGGGTACAAATATTTTCAGAGCAAGATTCACTTTGGGAAGAAAGGTATGTAATTTTATTATTGATGGTGGTAGTTGTGAGAACATGGTTTCAAATGAGATGGTCAATAAATTGGGTCAGCATTGTGAGAAGAATCCTAACCATTACCGTATTGCATGGTTTAAGAAGGGAAATGAAGTTACTATTGATAAGAGATGTTTAATAATATTTTCTATTGGGAACAATTATAAGGATGAGATTTTCTGTGATGTTATTCCTATGGATGCATGTCATATGTTGCTAGGAAGACCATGGCAATTTGATAGAAAAATTATTCATGACAGGGAAAAGAATACTTATGCTTTCTAGAAGGATGGCACAAAAATAGTTTTTCTACCTCTTAAGGAAGAGTGGAAGGCTGAAAATATGCTTTCTGCAAAGGAATTTATGAAGGAGGAAAAGGTAACTGGTTTTTGTTATGCACTAGTTGTAAATAAGGATGAACCTTTAAGTACACAAATACCAGTAAAAACAACAAAATTAATAGAAAAATTTTCAGATGTTATTCCTAATGAGCTACTAGATGGATTACCACCAAAAAGAGATATTAAACACCATATTGATTTGATTCCAGGGTCTTCACTCCCAAATCAAGAGGCTTATAGGATGAGCTTGAAATTACATGCAGAATTGAATAGGCAAGTGGTAGAGCTCGTGAGAAAGGGGGTCGTAAGGGAGAGCATGAGTCCATGTGCAACCCTAGCTTTAATAACACCAAAGAAGGATGGAACATGGAGAATGTGCATGGATAGAAGATAAATCAATAAAATTACAATCAAGTATAGGTTCCCAATACCTCACCTTGATGATATGATGGATGTGCTTCTTTGGATCTAGGTATTTCACCAAGATTGATCTTCAAAGTGGTTACCATCAAATTTGGATCAAAGAAGGAGATGAGTGGAAAACAACATTTAAGACAGGAAATGGATTATATGAGTTGTTGGTGATGTCATTCGGGTTATCCAAATTTATGAGACTCGATGAACACCATGCTATGGGAGTATAATGGTAAGTTTTTTGTGGTTTATTTTGATGATATCTTGATCTTTAGTAAAACTAAAGAAGAAAATTTGAGGCATATAAGGGTGGTATTTGAAGTGTTAAGGAAAGAGAAACTCTATGCAAATATGAAGAAGTGCACATTTATGCAAGAGAGTTTGGTATTCTTGGGATTTATTATTTCAGAAGATGGGGTATATATGGACTCAAAAAAGATAAAGGCAATTATTGAATGGCCTACTCCATGGAGTATAACAGAGGTAAGAATATTTCATGGTCTAGCAACATTTTATAGAAAATTTATTAAAAATTTCAGCAGTATTGTAGCACCTATAACAGATTGCACAAAAGGAAGGGAGTTTTTGTGGACAAAGGTAGCTGAGGATAGTTTTTAGTTCTTGAAGAAGAAGGTGACAGAGGCACCCATTTTGGCACTACCATATTTTGATAAAGTGTTTAAGGTTGATTGTGACGCCTCACATGTGGGTACTAGTGCTTTCTAAGTCAAGGTGGAAAGCCAATAGATTTCTATAGTGAGAAACTCGAATGAGGTAAGAGAGAACTACTCTACTTATGATGTGGAATTTTATGCAATTGTACAAACATTAAGGCATTGAAGGCATTACTTAGTGCCTAAGTAGTTTGTGTTATTTACATACCACATAGCCCTGATGTATGTGAATACCCAAAAGAATTTGAATAGTAGGCATGCAAAGTGGGTATCATTTTTGTAGGGTTATAATTTTTCTCTAAAACATAAATCAGGAAAACATAATCAAGTTGTAGATGCATTGAGTAGGTGTGTGACTTTGTTTACCACTATGGAAAATGAGGTGGTGGGTTTTGAAGCAATAAAGGGTTTGTATTATTCTAATTCTGATTTCAAGGATATTTTTGAAAGGTTAATTCGTCCATTGTCAGACAATGTAGGAGATGTCTAGGATGAGTACATTTTACAGGATGGCTACCTATTCAAGGGATGCCAACTATGTATTCCAGTTGGGTCTATGAGAGATAATATAGTGAAAGAGTTGTATAGTGGAGGATTGGATGGGCATTTTGGTAAAGATAACATGATAGCCTTAGTAGCAGAGATATACTATTAGCTAAAGCTAAAAAGAGATGTGGTAAGATATGTGGAGAGGTGTTGGATTTACCAAGTCTTGAAAGGCCATGAACAAAATATAGGATTATATATGTCATGTCCGGTTCCTAAAGGGTTGTGGAAAGATCTGAGTATGGATTTTGTTTTGGGATTACCAAAACACAACGAGGTAATGATTCAATTTTTTTGGTTGTTGATAGGTTTTCTAAGATGGTTCATTTTATTGCCTACAAGAAAACAAGGGATGTGATAGGCGTAGAAGATTTTTTTCGAGAAAAGTTGTTTGTTTACATGGTGTTCCAAAACCATTAAATATAGATAAGGACACAAGGTTCTTAAGTCACTTCTAGTGGACTTTATGGAAAAATTTGGGAAATCAACTATAGTTCAGTAGTGCCTATCATCCTCAGAGTGATGGGAAAACAAAGGTGGTAAATTGGAGTTTGGGAAACCTGTTAAGGTGCATTGTTGGGGAAAATCTGAAACAATGGGACTTAGCATTACCACAAGTTGAGTTTACATATAATAGTTCCATAAATAGATCCACAGGAAAGTCTCCATTTTTAATTGTGTATGGGAGTAATCCAAATGGGGTGTTAGATTTGGTACAACTACCAATTGATGGCAGAGTCAATGATGATGCATAAGCATTTTCCGAACATATACAATAATTGCAGGAAGAAGTGCAGAAGAAGTTGCAAAATAGTAATGATAAGTATAAGGAAATAGAATATGTACATAGATAGAGAAAGGTATTTATAGTTGGTGAGTTGGTTATGGTATATCTGTGGAAGGAAAGGTTTCCAAAAGTAACCTATAACAAGATGAAGTACAAGAAGATTGGTCCCTACAAAATCGTGAAAAAAATAAATGATAATGCTTATGAGGTAGAATTTCCAAGGAATTTTGATATTTCTCTAGTGATTAATGTTTCAGATTTTTATTATTTTCATAAGCATGGTGTAAAAGGGGGTGTTATTGATGAAGTAGTAGATTGGAGGTAGTAGGTTCGATGAAGAAGAAAGAAGAAGTGGATCAAATTCTAGATAAGAAAATAATGGACACGCGACATGGGAAATATAACAAATATTTGGTGCATTGGAAAGGAATGGAACAAGAGAACAATACTTAGGTCATAGAGTGGGAGATTAAGAAGTTGGGTGTAGATAAATAGAAGTACTTTGAAGAATAAAACTTGCAGGAGTTGTGTTTTTTTCAAGCAGGGGAGAATGATGTGCCAAAATTAGCAAGAACTTGAAAAGGTCATAACTTGAGCTCCAGGTGTCCATTTGAGTCCATTTTTTTTAAAACCACATGTTTCAATGATATGAATGCACCGGGAACCCACCCTACTCGTGGGGGCAAGTTTTGGCACATTTTTGGGCCCTAAATCCGCCATCTTGAGGCCAAAAATTAGGATTTAAGTTGTAGTTTGTTTTTTCCTATTTTTGGCATTAGTTAATTTTAGTCTATTAGTTGCATTATGAGTTAGAAAGTTGGAAATTCCTCTAATTTAGGAATTTAGAAGATCCATGGCAATTTCTATCCCCATATGAATAAGCATGTGAACTTACTAAGAATAGCAGGTTCTAGTAAACTACTAAAAATAGTAATTTCCGCCACCTAGAGTAGATTTAGTCAAGTTAGTTAGAGTTTGATTGGAAAATCAAGTTGGGAGTTGTTTTCTTATTTAGGAAACATTTTAATTCATTGTTCAATAATAAAGAAGGAGATCTATTTTCTTTTGGAGTTCATATTATTTGCAATATATCAAGTTTGTTCATAATTTGGCTACATTATTATAACCCTTCGGGTTATTTAAATATGACCTTAGGTCATATATTCAAGATAGCAAATCATATCAATTAAATATCAAATATTGATAAAATAATATTCCTATTGAATATGAAGTTTGATTCTGGGAAAAATATAGGGAATATAAGTGAGGAGGGATTTACTACATTGGTAGAATTGTATAATTTTCTCTAGAGTGGATTATTCTTCCGTGGTTTTTACCCATTTAGCGGTTTTCCACGTTACATGTTGTGTTATGTGTCTATTGTGATTTATTTAATTTATGTATGTTGAATATGTTATAATGTTTAACTTTTTAATAATTAATTTACTTAGTTAATGCACCTTTTCACCCCTCATTTTGACACTTCTATCAATAATGATTTCATACACAAGATCTAAGTCCACTCTAGGACTATTAGAGGATTTCCCTGGGCACAATTATTTCAAGTATAGAATATCTATGTACTCAAAATATTCTAAACGCATCCATCCTACCTTCCAAAATCTTCTATCATGATCACTTAGGTTCTTTAATGATTAAAACACTAAGAAATAGCTTAGAGATCCTTCTCCCTCTTCAATTTTGTATGCTTTATCTTGTAGCCCTATGTGACAAGTAATTTGCTGATAAATGTTCAAAGAAATGATTTTGTGAAGAACCAAGCATCTTTTCAGGCACCCATTAAGCCCTTACAACTACTATATCAACCTTACAAAGAGTTATTAAGAGAAACGTGCCTGGCCTCAAGAAATTCTCATTTCAACTAGGTCTCTTTACACCCCAAACATGACCATCAACAAAATCTTAAACTGTAAAAAATAAAAACACAAACACTCAAACCTCATAAATATATTTCAATATCATGTTAAGATTATATGTTGCAAGTTTCATTTTATTTCACCCATCAATTTTCAAGTTATTGTGTTTTTGATATTCAACCCTAACTAGGGTTTCCTTAGAGCATGAGAGAATTATCTCATATCCTAAACAAAAAGGAATCAATACCTAATTATCACTTCTTTATATTTTTATGAGCATCCCTAAACTTTCTTCTTTATACCATTTCCCTTAAAATTCTATAGATCATTCATAACACTAAGGTTTACACTCATTTAGCTTAATGAAACCCTATTTTTCAACATAAGGTCTTTCTATAAAACACTCAAATCAAATTTCTAATCACCTTTAACCATTAAATACATTATTTCTCATGTTATTATGAATAAAAAATTACCTTTATAAATTATTCCTTCCTTTCTCTCTCATTCCATCAATTTTCCTTAAGAATTCACTAAGGAACGTACCCATTTTTTCCTTAGACTAAGAAATTCCAATTTTATAATCACCTAAAACCATAATAATTTCATTATCACATTATATGACCTCTTTCATAGGTGCTACACACGTGTAATCATTTACTCCTTGTAATAATACTTAGTCATATTATATCACTACAAACCAATAACATATCAAGCCACTCTTAGTCATTACTCCACTCATAGATCATTTTTAGTATTATGAACCTTCATACCATTAGAATACACATTAAAACATCATTTCAAACACATAAAAATTAACTTACATATAGAGATACCATACAAATATCCATTCTTTATTCATATTTACAAAGAACCTCTTCCATCTACACACGGGAATCATTTTTTTCTTCAAGTTCTTCATATTACTCATATAGGTTCTTGCATTCTTTAGGTCCTTCACACTATTCTTGGACCTCAATAACCCTCCTAACTTTCTCTATCTTCCTATATTGAAATATCTCCCATTTAATACCTAAATGGTGGGTAGAATAACTAATTTCTTATCCCTATACATGGGGGAGACTAACCGCATGTGGTGACTCATGTTTAAAGGGTGATCACACCTTAAATGTTAGGTAAAACCTATTTTAATATAGATAATTTACAATTTACCTTTGATATGTATTTACTTATGGTTACATAAGTAACTTGTTATTTAATATTTATTATATGGTTGAAACTATATTGTTTGGCATATTATAGTCATGTATGTTTATTGTTATATGGTTATGTTTCTATAACCATATTATTGTATTATTATATTCACAGATGTGTGTATTGTTACACCTGTGAAACAATATTTTTTTGTATTTGGGTTTGCAATATCTATAAATATTGCAACTCTCTCATTCCTTTGCAATTTGCTTGGGATCAGCTTGTAATCTACTCATTTTTATACTAATAAAATAATCATAGGCTACCTCCCTGTTTCCGTTCCTCAGCAAGAATAAATACATCAAATATGGTCGTGTATGACATTTACATCCTTTCATGATATTACACCTATTAGGTCTATGATTGAAACTTCAAATATTCAAATGTTGAACTTGTGGAGGGAAAATTAATAACAACCAATTAACACCCATAAACGGACCTAAGAATTTTATGAATGATTCAAAAAAACCTAATAGGACTCCTAAAACCTACCACAAGTCAAAATTCATTATAAACCAAAATTGTCTTATGTACATGGTTGATGCTCCTGCATCAAAATTTTTAAAGAAATGTTGGCATAAAAAGTCAAAGAATTGGCAAGTTTCATCGTGGATTCAACGATGTTGGGATTCAGAGAGGAAATATAGGGAATTTTATTTTTAAAAGTGACCAAAGTGATCTAAACAAAATGTTCGTTTTGGTACTTGAAGCTACTAACACCACTAGGATTATTAATGAGAAAAATGATTAATCTTTTCAATATTATTGATAATGGTTTGTTGATTGTAAACCATCATATGTTTTTCTAGAATGACTTATTTGTTACCATCTATTGACTTTTTTATTACTAGTATATGATGTGACCTAGCTAATTTTTCTCTATTTCAAATTTTTTTGTTTATTCGGATTGTTCCATTGGGATATGTATTGTTTTGTAGACAAAATTTCAATATTAAAAAACTTCCATTTGACAAGACATGTGAATGAATAGATGAAATAAAAATCTAAATGATAATCGAGATGAGTTAGCACGAAAACACGTAGATCTAAAATAAACTTTTGATATGAGACCAATACTAGAATAAGGGATGATCTAAATTAAGAACACTTTTAAAAATAAATATTAAAACTACTTATAATTTTCAAAATAAATATTGAAACAACTCCTTTTTGTTATTTTCTTGAGATAAAATAGAATGAATACATCTATAAAATTATTTAAATTGTAGAATCAAATGGGTAAACAAAGTAAAGAAGAATCGAGGCTAAACCTTAGATTTGGGAATAGTTTAAAGTAAGATAATCTAAATCTATAACTATTAGCAATTAAGATACAAATCAGGATCTGTAGACACAAAATATATGCCCTTGGGTACATTTTTAGGTCCTAAAAATATGCTAGCATTTACATGATTCCTAAGCAAGATAACTAGTAATTGAAAACTCCCTTTGGATTTTTCTTTGACCTCTACACTTTTATTAACTTTATACATTTTACACTCTATCCAAAGATCGACTATTTTATATTTATGTGGCCTCAGACACTAGCACCTAGTTAGGACACTAGCGTCAGGTTCTCCTTTCCTTCTTTACCTTTTTCTTATCATTTTGGAACCCTTTTACTTCTTTATTACTTTTTGTTATTTTTGGTCAGCCATTCAGTTATCAATTAGAAAATCTAAACAAGGGAATCATATAAATACATAGTTACGCTTTAAAAATAAAATACCAAACACTAAGCATTACATACTATCACCTAAACTTGCATTAAATGGAAAAAATAACTCCAAAGCATCCCTCTAGAACACTCATTCATAGGAATAGGGTTTCATTCTTCTCCATACACAACATAAGAGGGGATTGTATGGATGAAAATTGACATGCAACCTTCAACCGCACTCGACCCCCCGAGGTCGTGCCGGAGTAGACGATGTTGAATGTGTTTGGCTAACCATAAGAGGATCAGTGACTAAGATCTGGTAGTGTGATCTCCTACTAGTTGAGTTGGAAAAGGGGAGATTTAGAGGCTATGAACAGGTATTGTAAATTCCCTATGGTTTGTCTAATTGAATTGGATCTAATTATTGATCTATTTTGAAGTGTCCAAATTAACTAAGATAAAAATAACAATCTATGCTACTACTTAAAGAGAAAAGAATCTAAACAAATCAAAAAACTGAAATATTACAATCACAAACAAAAAAATTCTTCTATTATAAATAATTAAAATATTTCTACAAAAACTAAACAAGCGAGATAACCCGGTGTGGTTATTCACCTGTGTTGAGTGTATTGAAATTAAACTAACTTAAAACAATAACTTTTCTAAATGATCTATGATATGTAGACAACCTCCTACAGATATTCTCTCCTTCAAATCCACAAGGATGAGAAGAAGAGGATTAATCACCGAGAGTTGTTATTAATGACTTAAACCCTCTTGGAAATTAACTAATTACTTTTAAATGAAAGGATATTGATTTCTACTCTGTTTGATATGAAGAAACAACAATAAACTACAATAATGAAGGAAATACAACAACAAATCTAACCTAGAATTCACAAAGATACAAAGGTAAATCCATCTGTGTAGTAATTTTCCCCTAAATTTGTCTCTTTCTTTTCCGAGTGTTCATATGATTCTAAGGGATTGGGAATGCAAGAACAATGGAAAGATGATGGAACTTGAGAAATGGAATCTTGAAGGAATTCTGGATGCAATGCAAGTAGAAGAGAGATAAAACAAGAGATATGAGCTTGGCTATGCAATTCCTAGCAAGATGGTGGCAATAATACAATGCAAGATACACAAACATTCTCAGGACTTTTTCTTGAATACAAGCATGGAATATATAATATTTGGGTTAGGATGTGCCTTCATGCAAAAGAAATAAAATGCATTTAAAAATAATTAAATCTATTTAAAAATAGAAGAGGGAAGGAAAACTAATCCATCAAGACTATTTTTAGGCAATTTGGTTCACAAACACACTCTAAAAGTCAAGTTAAGTGTCACGTGTCAACAACACACATGAAGAGTTCGTAAAAGTGTTCGGGACTACCACCCTATGCGGGGAGGTTGTCCTAGGACCGTCAACCTTTCTAGGAGGTAGTTTTGACACTAAGGCCAAAACATGCATGAAAGAAGTAGGAAGCTAGAAGAAAAGTGTGAGAAGGCTAAGGATGTCTATGCTACAAATATACACTGCGAATGGGTTTTGGAGCTCAAACACCTTCTTGAAAGGACTTGATTCATCATTGGGGATTTTTATAACCATTTTTAACAATGTAGCACATGTAATTTTGGGTGCGTACATATTTCCCCCTCGGGAAAACATCTTAGCCATGAAAAGGTGTAAAACAAAGAGGTCAAGTATGAAATTCCTAAAATGGGGAGTTAAAAGCTATACCTAACACGCCCGTGTGTCGAAATGTCATCATCCAAATTCTCGCTACCTATAAAATGAAAAGAAGACTCAAGTGTAGATAGATAAAATATAAAAAAATAAACACTAAATTAAAACAACAAGAGGACTTACCATTTGAGCGGGGATATAGAAATATACCTGCACCAACACTCCATCCTTGTGAACACATACACTCAAAATGAGGTCAAAACAACATATATATACCAAAACAAACTCATTTTTCAATTCATTTATGCATATTGACTTGGTGATTTTTGAGCTCTTGGCCCATGGTGATCGTTTTTCATTTTTGAGTATGGTTGAATTGGAATGGATTTAGGAATGGTATTTTGTGTTAGGCTTGGCCCTTTGCTATTTGAATACTTTTGAGAAGAACTCCTAAGAAATTCGTAACTAGAGTGGTCATAAGGGGCATCAAAAGGCAGATAGGCAAAGTTCCTTTATTGTTTAGTCTCCATTTTGTGAGGCATATTTGATGTTTTGGTATTTTGTGCTCATTGAAAGTGTTTTGAATGTACCTAGTGTGTGATGGCATTGTAAAAAACTATGACACACCATGATATGTACAAATATCTCTTTTTGGATTGGTTATTCCTTGTATAGATTTGACTTCCATTTATGATTTGATTCACATGTGCACTCTTAGCTGTTTAGAATTTCTGATTTTCTATGCTTTTCAAAATGCATGCAATGGACATGAATGCTAACAGAATGATTTCTTTTTTTTACTTTGTAATGATGATATATGATAATGCAATCACATTGTGATGTTGAACTTTAGTTTCTCTATGAAACTTTTGGTACTTCATTTTGTTTTAGAAAAACATGATGAAAGAGTGATATGATAAGTGAATTAACTTGCCCCACTCCTAGCTCCACACAACTAGTAAGATGCGAGGGATCAAAACCAAGAGCTAGAAGGGGCACAAGGTATATAAATTTGTCAAATGGTAATGATGAGAGAAAGATGAGGATTTGGCAAGACCAAATTGAGACACTACAACCTCACTCTACTCAAGTTTTCTTCATAGTTTAAAATTTGAATTACTTTCTAGTTTATCCATACTTACATCCGTAAATAGCCACTTGGTTGACAAAATTTGGTTTTGAGGTTTTAATTTTTTTGAATTTTGGACATCTAACTCACTTTATTTTGATTTATGATTTCAAATCATTTGAATGAACTACTTCTAACTTCAAGTTTTTCAAAGAGACCCCTACACCTTCCCCATGATACCAATAGGAAGTATGGGATCATCACCATGGGAAAGGCATAAACGAGTAAAGGCATTTCTCTCATTTCCCAACCCAACATCACTAGTAAGAAGTGCAGGCTCAACTTTGAAGGTTGGTAGGGAAAAGAAATGTGTAAAATAAAAAAATTCTATGGATTTGCATTTGACTTATTTACCTAGTCAAAATTTTTAGAATGTTCTTATTTCCAAATAGATGTATACGGGATATATGCAACACCATGAAGCTTGTAGAATAGACCATAGGAAAAGACACTTAATCTAGAAAGAGACCATAAGTAGAGCCAAGTATGCAGGACTTGGTATGGTTACTTGAAAATATTTGTCTTATCTTGTTTGGGTTGATGAAATGATTTGGAAACAATTGATGATACCATGAATATTTGAAAAGACGTGATTTGAATGTTTTGCCAATATTTGAAGAATTTTGTAGGAATTACTATAAGAATAAGTCCCTTGATCACAAATTTATGAAATGAACTAGTAGATGAAAATGCAATGCTGTAGTGCCCACTTTCCTTTGGCACCATTTATCACGATCATGAGACCGTAGAATATATGACGAGAAATTTTAATAGTTTCGATTTAGTATGGTGTTAGATGTCGATCCTAGATTATTGTCGGATTTGATTATAGGTAATACATGGTGATTATTAGAGACACTCACATGTGGGTTATGATATACTATTAAAATGTATGTTTAATGGAAGTTATTCGGGCTTGTGATTTTGGAGATTATGAGTAAACCTAGAAAAAGAAACATTAATTGATGATGATATAGTTGTCGATATGATTTCATTGATTTCCTTGGTGATTATTGTGATTCATATATATAGATAATTTTGTGATTTTATTATATATTCATTTTGTATGTTTTGATATGGCCATGAAGCCAAAGGAGGTATTTGAGTTTTGCAAGTTTAAAATATCACAACAGACATCAAGGGATTAGAGACTAACCAAAGTGGAATTCTAGGTGAATTCAACAAGGTCACCATGACAACTTGTTTTGTGTGTGTGTGTGTGGTATTTTGTTAGAGATTCCAATGGGGGGATCATCTTTACATGTGATCATGGGTTTGTGTATTTTATTAATATGGTAAAATGTATATTGTTGTATGTATTTTATTAGTAATGTATTCCTTCCTTTAATTAATTAAAGTTGTGGTAGATTAATGTGAGAATCATATGATTAAAATTTAAATAAATCAAATGGGGATATGGGAAAATAATAATGGAAGTTGTTGGTTTGTGTAAGAGTATGTTTAAGTTTGTTTTGGAGTATGAAACACTCCACCTCCATGAAAAATTCGAATTTTTCCTTGGGAGATATTTTGGAGGCTTGTGGGACAAGAAAAACTTGTCCCATACCTCTAAATTTAATATACCAACTATAATTATAGATGGAGTTGTGATTTATGAACTTTTAAAATGAATTTTATTCATTGTGTTGCTTGTTTTGGATTTCACTCTCTTACATTTTATTAAATTATTGTCCCTTGAGGTGTGGGCTCTTTTTGGAGTGTGCAAGTAACCTGTCATATTTTCACCCACCTCTTTATTGTGCTTGGGAGAATGGATTTTTGTATTTTGTGTTTGAATTGGTGGATGTTTGATGTGGCATCCTACATGGATCCACATCATCCTCTTCTCTCCCTCTTCTATTTAATTCAAACTCTCTTCTTGTTTTGGGGGTTGTTGAAACATTTTGCATGCATCCTTGGGTGCATTTTTCTTATGATTGGAGCTCTTACTTTGGAGAATATTTGGTGAAGACTATTGCTTGGTTGTTGAACCTCTTTGCATTCATCCTTAGGGGTGCATTTTTTTGTGATTAGAGCTCTTGTTGATTTGGAGGAAATTGGAGAGCATTTGATACTTTGGCACTGTTGTTTTAGGACTGTGTTTTTGACATTCAAATTTTGCTGTGTGGAGCAAATTCTTCCATGGAGAGGTAGGAGCTTAGCTCTTATTTTATGCAGTCATTTATTTCTTAAATTGGTGTGAATGGTGAATGTTTTGCATGTTTTATGGGCTGTTTGGGTAGAATTCCATAGGGATTGTGTAGGAGAAGGCTAGGGGGAATCCATGTGAGGGGACATAAGGAATGCAAATGGCATCAGTTTTATTGTGGAGGAAGTTTGGGTTTAGGATCCACCATGGAAAAGAAATAGCTTGCATTTCTTACTTTGTGGGGGCATAAGGAAATATGTGGGGGGCATAAGGAGGGATTTGTGGGGGGCATAAGGAAATGTGTGTGATGAATTATTTGGTGGTTTGTTATTGGTGGATGCCCAATTCCCAATTGGGAGGCATAAGTAAGCTTCCCCATAGGCCTTGCTCCTTTGGCTTGCATGATCAAGCCTGAGTTATGATTTGAATGTTTGCTATTGCAGTTGTAAACTGTTGTTTTGTATTGAGTTATGTTTTATATTGAAATGTGCATGTGTGAAAGAATGTTGTGTTGTGGAAGCCAGTTGTTGCCATGGGTTGAATTACATCTAGTATTGTACTTTGGTTGGGGCTCGGGGGCCAATGATGAAGGAAGGATTCTCCTTTCATTGGATGTCTTGGTTGGGTGGAGAGCATTGCCTTTCCCCCTCTTTTGTTGTGATCAACTTGGAGAAAAGAGAAAATGAGCATGTTGCTGCCCTGGAGCAAAAGAAAAATATAGTTTGACAGTCCCTTGTTTTGAACAAGTTCATTGTAACCCTTCCCACTTTGAAGTGGGTGAGTTGTATAAATATTCATAATGAGACGGTACTTGTATTGATGAAGAAAGATTGAAATTGAAATGTGAAATGTAAAGAGTTATATTCCATCCTCTGTTTTGAAAAGGAATGTGAAGAATTGTTATATGTATTGTATATTGTATTTTGAAGTTAAAAGAAAGAGATAGGTTGTAAATTGTTATTGGAAATCAATAAAGGAATGCACTAATTTTCTCAAACTTGCATTGTTGCTTGGAATTGAATTGCTATTGTGAATTAAAATCTCTATTTGAAAGAAGAATGAGTATGAAGGAAAAAGGTAGTGCTTTGTTCTCTTTGAAATGAGTTGAAATTTGGAAATCAGACTTTGCTTATTGACTGTTAAATGTTGTGTGAATTTGATGGAATGTAATAGACTTGCATGGAATGAACTCCCACACTTGGAGAATGGAAAAATGTTTAAGAACCTTTAATGTTTGATCTCTATTTTATTTTCTAAATCTGGCAATCAAATTTATCAAAGAAATGAGCAGCTCAAAATTGCACCAAGAAATAAGATATGAGACATTTAATTTGAGACTTAACAAGTCCTAAGGAACTCAATTTGACAATAAAACTTAAGAAAGACCTTTTAGTACTTTGTAAAATCAAAATCAAAGCTTGTGCAGTCATCCTTGTCAAGTGATGTAAAATTTCAATTGTAACTCTCCTAAACAAATTGAATCTTGGAACCTTCCTAAATTCATCTAAAAACAAGTCTCCATGTCTGTTTGACATGTTGAGAAAGTAGGAATTCAAAATTGAACAAAAAAATTATAAGTTAGAAATTTCCAGTTTGCTTTGCAAAACCCTACAGATTGGTTTCTCAAAATTGACCTCTTAAAATTCATAAAATTCCAAAATTTATGACTCTTTGTGTAAATAGGGCTTTGAGAGATTTCCATAAAGTCCAAGTTTTCCCAAATATGAGCTTCCTATCAAAAGTTATGGCCATTTGAAGTTTTACTTCAAATTGGCATTCAAAAAAATAATAAATAAATCTAACTGTTAAAAATTTAATTTTTAACTTTGGAAAAAATTCCACAAAAATTCCATGGCCCCCACCATCCCACAACCAATTGGGACCTGCCACATGGCACCTCGCAGAGGGGCAGACCAAATCTTAAACTTGTCCTTTTTGAAAATTTTACCTTGGGAAAATTTTCCCACTTTTTCCCGCATCCCCGCTAACCCGCGGCCAATCACGTGTTGACACATGGCTAGGTGGAAGTGTGAGAGTTTTTTAGGATGAGAACCTCAGTTCCCTTTTGGTGAAAATTCCCCTTTTTCCCTGCGGTCCCACTCCAGCGCTGTGCCTAGGAATTTATCCTTTGCGAGACACGCAGCCCACACGTGGCTTTGATCCTTTTTCTCCCTTCTGGCTAAATGCCTTAAGTTCCTCCACCACCTCACATCCCGTGTTCAACCTAGGTGTGAAATTTGTCTCCCACAAGACTCATAGGCATGCAAATGCAAATTTCACTTTGCGCTAAAGTAGGGAAAATGCCTCTAATTCCCCGCAACTCGCCGATTCCTCACCCCTTTTTCGCTTGAACTAGAGCTCGACACATGTCCACCGGGGACCCGCAGAGGCGCGGGATAAAATTGAAAATTTCATTATGCAATGGAAAATTTTTCTAGAGCCACCTATGACCTGCCAACCCGCCAAAAGGGTTTTTCATCCTGCTGACACGTGTCCCCCTTGGGGAAAATTTGACCTCCAAAGTGTGCTTGCTCCTATCTTGAGTTTCTGGAGGAGTTAGGAGGACTTCTTTATATCACTGGAAAGGTGATAAAATTTTCTATCCAATGGGAATGATTTAGGTAAATTTGGGAA
Organism: Taxus wallichiana var. yunnanensis; assembly: GCA_018340775.1. Lineage (NCBI taxonomy): Eukaryota > Viridiplantae > Streptophyta > Pinopsida > Cupressales > Taxaceae > Taxus > Taxus wallichiana. Next base: position 79,992,372 of record CM031242.1, read on the forward strand.
GTGTCAAGTGTGAGAAAAATCCAGTTAAAACTCTGAGCCTATTAGAGAGTGGGTTTGGGGGTAAATTGCTCCCTGAACCTAACTGGAACTTCTAGCCCTAAGTTTTGGACCTTGTCACCTCTGAGAATTGTTAATAGAAGAGAAGTTTGTCTTGTGGATTTGAGTTGTTCTGAAACTTGTTAGTGGCAGCTGTTGCCCTGTATCCTAGTTGTAGACTCTCTCAATCGAGTTCTAGGAATGGGTAAGTGAAACCTTACTCTGTTGATTTTAATTATGTATTCCCTTTCTCACTGTAATTAAACCCTGCTCTTGTCTTGATCTTGTGGAATTAAATACCTTGGGTATTTAATTGTTTTGGGTCCCTTAACCCCAAATTTTTAATCAGGGTATATTTAGCTAAAATGTCACTATAATCAGTAATTAAATTAATCCCTAGAGAGATTTGAGCTAGGGTGGACTTATTGCACTTGTTTCTCTATAATGTGAAATTAGTAATTATTATAATGGGAAAAATTATCTATTGAATTTAATTGTCTTTGAGACTTTGGTCGTTAACTCCTAATAAAAAAATTATTCCATAATTTTCTAACTAAACCTAGGTTGTTCATGGGTCTCAAGTGGGTTGTTTTAACCGGGCATCACACTTGGTATCAGAGCAGTGGTTCAAAATCTTGGGCCATTGGGCACACTAGAAAACTTGAGACATGAACTGTAAACCTAGCACACTTTTGAATCTAAGAAAACAAACTTGTTTGAAAATTGAAAAAAGAAATAAGCATGAAGAAATATTACATTACTCTGTTCATTTGAACTGCCAGAATTAAAATGATAATAAAATAATAAGTTGTTTGAGTTGTTGTGCTTGCTTAGTGACATTTTGTCTAAACCCGGGGTAACTAAGAATGTCAGATTAAATTGATTTGTGAACTTCTAGTATAATGGAAACTTGGTTCCCCTTTGAAAATGTGTTGTTTTACAAGTCCTAAAACTTGATTTAATTATATGATGCATTAAGCCCTTTGTTGAGACCCTTCCTTATTGGAGTTGTTGGAATGATGAGTTGTATGATGTGATCCTTGTGGTTGGATAGTAGTGGTTGTGTTTTGGGTTGGGAAGAGCTAATTAGAAGTTGTTTAGAGATTCCTTCCTTGAGTGGTTAAGAAAGAGGGTCTGGTTGTCAGTTTTCCATGTTGTTACCCATATGAGAGGGTGGACACTAAGTTTGGGTGTTGTCTAGGACCCAATCCTATGTATGTGTTCTTGGAACTAACCTCAAGGTAGATTACCCCTATTGGTGGCCATGAAAGGCTGTGGAGTGAATTTGGTGTTAAATTTTGTGTTTTACATTTGTAATCTTGTGTATTTTATCAAGGACCAACATCTTATTTTATGATTGGATTGAAGAATCTCTGAGGATATTTTATTTAATTATAATTCTTGCAAGAATTTTCAAACTTTGCAATGTGGCTACTTAGCCACTTTTATTGATTGCCGATATTTCTTGGACTTTATTTGATTGATGACTCAGAGCTCATGATGTTGTTGGCTACTTGGCTAAACATTACATGGTTTCCTTCTTGCATGTTGTTGAGCTGGTTCTATGCTTCATGTATGGTGACAATTGTCATATGGGGGTACACCCTAGGTGTCTTGAATGTCCTTTTAGGTGCTTAAAGTCATGCCTTGGTTATGGATTTACATAACCTTGAGTGTTTCTAAGGTTTTAGAGTGACCCTTTTTGTTGTTTGACCTTGCTAGAAAGAAATTTTGTTGTGTAGTGTGGTCTAGAGGGCAGTCTGACAGTGGTAGTGGTGATTCTATTTCAATCTGGTAAGAGCTTGACCCTCGTCAGAGTAGAAGTGTTTATTTATGGGCTTTTAGATTTTGTTAGGATTGGATTGCCTTTGGTTGACTATAAATGTTACTGGAAAAGTGTTTGTTTTGATAGTGACTTTTCATCAATGGCATGTTAAATTATATCTTGGGTTCCTGGTTGCATCATAGAAAGTTTTGACTCATGGAATGTATGCATCTTGGTAATTATGGATAGATTTAAGCCTTTCAGGAAGTGTGTTTATTTAAGTGTACTTGTTTTACTCTCTTGACTTATAAATAAGTTTACCCTTACCTTAAATTTCCTTTACTATGAATAACATTCTATGACCTATTAATCTTTGGGTTACTTGGAAACACTTATGGATGCTTTGGGTCTTTTGGATCTTTCTCTTAGAAATGTTAGTTTGGTAGATCTTAATAGATAATCTTGGTGGTGCTTATATTGTACTTCCTCTTTTAAAAAAACTATAACTCTTGGCTGTAAAGTCCATGATTGGTAAATTATTTGGTTGCCCCATTACATTTGATGCCTTTTAGTGTGGATGTGGTTCCTTGGAGTAAAGTTGCATTGTCATCTAGTTGCTTGGCTGGTGGTATCTTGTGGGGACATGAGTATTGATTGGAAAACCTTCTTTGGTTATTAGGGAGTAAAATGTTACCATCCTAAACCCAAAAAAATAAAAATTGTTAAACCTTAATAGATTCGTAAAAGTAAGATTATACCTCTTTAATGAGCCTTCCTTGAAAATTTCTTATGAAACTTGTGGAGACCCACTAAGAATGTTTAATGATGCTTGAAATTATTCGGTGAATTTTTGAAATCTTGGTGTGATTCATGTTGGTTCATTGTTTCCTAGTTCTTACAGAAAAATTAATAATGTGTTTTCTATGTTGAATGTCTCTTGTTCCTTTAGAATCAAAATGTGGTGTGTTGATTTGTATCTCCTTCCCATAAAAGTAATTTTGTGATGTGTTTGAACCTTCCTTCTCATCAAAATTTGATTGATAAGATGACTCAACCAAAACACCATAAAACTATAATTAAGGAGATTTGACCTTGGAACTTAACAAATAAATTGGAGCATAGAAAAAGGGAAGTGATCCTTGTTATACCCTTGGTAGATTAACAGAAGAAATTAAAAAAAAACCATGTAGAAGAATAGAAAGGAAATCTTGTCCATCCACCTTCCTTGCGAGTAAACTAAATGCTCTCTACCTATACAGAATGGTGAGACATCATGCCCACCTTAGTGGTGCTCTTTATAATGTAAATTGATGATGTCATAATAGAAGGAAGTTTGTAACTAAGGAAGCATGAAAGGAATGTTCTTATCAAGCAAAGCTATAAATTTTGACTTAATAAGTTGATTTATAAAATGGGTAAAATTTATGTGTATTGAGTGCAATATATAGTTGAACTTGTAGTTCTGTCACCTACCTGAAATTGTGAAACACCCGGTGGATAGTAATGTGTTCTAGTTGCTTATTACTTCTTGTCCATGGATGTATGTGCCTTTCTTGTGGGAGTTTTGGGTCATCACACCCTTATCGTCCCATAGCTCAATGGATGTGAGTTGTGGTCCTTTTTGGATTGAGACTTATCTATTTTTTTGAGAAGAAACCTCCATGTGTGTTGTCTTGTGCTTGGAAACCTAAGTTGTGTTTTTAAGGCAACATATGTTAAGGATATAAGATAATTTGGGAAGTATTCTTTTCTTCATATTTTCTTGGGTCACCTTGTTGTTGTAGCCCTTCTTCCCATTAGGATGGAAAGTGCAAGATGATGTTATTCACCCTTGGATTTGATTGGACCCCGTGTTACTTTCTCTTCTCCCTAGAACCTTGAATGGTCCTTGGTGTTCCTTGTGCTCTCTTTATGGCTATTCCAAGCTTGAGTAGGAAATAAGATAGATAATCCCCATTGTGCTTTAATGTATGGTGCTTGAATTGATATGTTAGTTGCTAGGGGAGATATATATATATATATATATTTCTTTTGCTATATGGTTGACTTCTTTAGATTTGGTTGGTATGGTGTGTTCGATTCTTAAAACAAAAGTGTAAAAATCAGACTATAGGAAAACCTTGTGGTCTTGACTTCGCTTGCATTACCATGAAAAGTTAATTGTGCCCTCTCGAGTTATAGAAGTGATTTCCTTGATTGTAAATGTTTTGTTGATTTAGGTGTCCTTGTTGATTAACCTCATCTTGTGTGATCTCAATTTGTGGGACCTTGTGTAGACTTGTTTCTCATGCAAAATTGGTCATAGTTGATTTTTCTAGCCTTGTATGGACAACAAACCTTGAAATCATGGCTTAAACATGTAGATCAGTGGGAAATTGTGGTATGTGTATCAGTGGGAAATTGTGTGGTCATCTCAAGTTTATGGAAATTTTCCCTGTAATTCCCTTCCTTGGTGGTTACTCTTGATGATCTTTTGGGAACTCTTCTTGTTATATTGTTATGTGTTGTATCTTGTTTGATAGCGTAAAGTTACTCCTTAGATTCTTATGTTTGTAGCCTTGCATGCTAAAAGTTTAGAACTCATCCCTTGCAATCTCCCTTCTTTTGTTGAATTATATTGGACCAAACTGGAGTTCTATAGACCCACACTTGTTAAAGCAAACAATCCCATAATGGGAGTGACCCCTTTTCTATTACAGTTATTCCTATCTCTCTTCCTTGTGACTTCTAGGAGGAAGTCAAGTCTAAGGGGAGGGGGATGTAGTGCCCACTTCCCTTTGGCACCTTTTATTACTGATCATGAGACTGTAGACTATATGACAGACATTTTAATAGTTTTGATTTAGTATGGTGTTAGATGTCAGATCTTGGATTATTGTTGGATCTGATTATATATAATGCATGGTGATTATTAGAGACACTCACATGTGGATGATGATATACTATTGACATGGATGTTTAATGGAAGTTATTCAGACTTGTGATTTTGGAGATTATGAGTAAACCTAGAAAAGGAAAAATTATTTGATGATGATATAGTTGTCGATATAAATTGTAAATGATTTCGTTGATTGCCTTGGTGATTGTTGTGATTCATATGTATAGATGATTTTGTGATTTTATTATATATTCATTTTGGACGTTCTGATATGGCCATGAGGCCGAAGGAGGTATTTGTGTTTTGTAGGTTTAAAATATCACAATCAGACATCAGGGGATTGGAGACTAACCAAAGTGGATTTCTAGGTGAATTCGACAAGGTCACCATGGCAACTTGTTTTGTGTGTGTGTTGTATTTTGTTACTGATTCCCATGGGGGTCATCTTTACATGTGACCATGGGTTTTTGTATATTTTTAATGTGGTAAAATGTATATTGTTGTATGTATTTTATTAGTAATGTATTCCTTTCTTTAATTAATTAAAGTTACCGTAGATTAATGTGATAATCATATGATTAAAATTTAAATAAATCAAATGGGGATGTGGGAAAATAATAATGGAAGTTTTTGGTTTGTATAAGAGTACGCTTAAGTATGTTTTGTATTATGAAACACTCCACCTCCATAACAAATTCGAATTTGTCCTTGGGATCTGTTTTTGGAGGCTTGTGGGACAAGAAAGACTTGTCCAATACCTCTAAATTTAATACACCAACCATACTTATGGATGGAGTTTTGATTTATGACTTTTAAAATGTATTTTATTCATCATGTTGCTTGTTTTGGATTTCACTCTCTTAAATTTTATTAAATTACTATCCCTTGAGGTGTGGGATCTTTTTGGAGTGTGCAAGTAACCTTTCATATTTTGACCCACCTCTTTATTGTGCTTGGGAGAATGGATTTTTGTATTTTTTGTTTGAATTGGGGATGTTTGATTTGGCATCCTACATGGATCCACATCATCATCTTCTCTCCCTCTTATATTTAATTCAAACTTTCTTCTTGTTTTGGTGATTGTTGAAACATTTTGATGCATCCTTGGGCACATTTTTCTTGTGATTGGATCTCTTACTTTGGAGAAGCTTTGGTGAAAACTGTTGCTTGGTTGTTGAACCTCTTTGCATTCATCCTTGGGGCACATTTTTCTAGTGATTAGAGCTCTTGTTGATTTGGAGGAAATTGGAGAGCATTTGATACTTTGGCACTGTTATTTTAGGACTGTGTTTTTGACATTCAAAGTTTCTTTGTGTGGAGAAAATCCTTCCATGGAGAGGTAGGAGCTCAACTCTTCTTTTATGCGGTCATTTCTTTCTTGTGTTGTTGTGAATGGTGAATGTTTTGCATGTTTTATGGGATGTTTAGGTAGACTGCCATAGGGATGGTGTAGGAGAAGGCTATGGGGAATCCATGTGGCGGGGCATAAGGAATTCCAATGGCATCAGTTTTATCATGGAGGGATTTTGGGATTGGGATCCAACATGGAAAAGAAATAGCTTGCATTTCTTACTTTGTGGGGGCATAAGGAAATCTGTGGGGGCATAAGGAGGGATTTTTGGGGGCATAAAGAAATGTGTGTGATGAATTATTTGGTGGTTTGTTATTGGTGGATGCCCGATTCCCAATTGGGAGGCATAAGTAGCTTCCCCATAGGCCTTGCTCCTTTGGCTTACATGATCAATCCCTGAGTTGTGATTTGAATGTTTGCTATGCGAGTTGTAAACTCTTGTTTTGTATTTATTTATGTTATATATTGAAATGTGCATGTGTGAAAGAATGATGTGTTGTGGAAGCTAGTTGTTGCCATGGGTTGAATTGCATCTAGTATTGTACTTTGGTTTGGGCTCGGGGATAATGATGAAGGAAGTATTCTCCTTTTATTGGATGTCTTGGTTGGGTGGAGAGAGTTGCCTTTCCCCCTCTTTTTGTGATGAACTTGGAGAAAATAGGAAATGAGCATGTTATGCGCCCGGAGGAAAAGGACAATATAGTTTGACAGTCCCTTGTTTTGAGAAAGTTCATTGTAACCCTTTCCACTTTTAAGTGGGTGAGTTATATAAATATTCATAATGAGAAGGTACTTTTATTGATGAAGAAAGATTGAATTTGAAATGTGAAATGTAAAGTGTTATATTCCATCCTCTGTTTTGAAAAGGAATGTGAAGAAGCTGTTATATGTATTGTATTTTGTATTTTGAAGTTAAAAGAAAGAGATAGGTTGTAAAGTGTTATTGTAAATCAATAAAGGAATGCACTAATTTTCTTAAAATTGCATTGTGTCTTGGAATTGAATTTCTATTGTGAATTAAAATATTTGTTTGAAAGAAGAATGAGTATGAAGGAAAAAGAAAGTGCTTTGTTCTCTTTGAAATGAGTTGAAATTTGGAAATCAGACTTTGCTTATTGACTGTTAAATGTTGTGTGAATTTGATGGAATGTAATAGACTTGCATGGAATGAACTCCCACTCTTGGAAAATGGAAAAATGTTTAAGAACCTTTAATTTTTGATCTCTGTTTTATTTTCTAAATCTGGCAATCAAATTTATCAAAGAAATGAGCAATTCAAACTTGCACCAAGAAATAAGATATGAGACATTGAATTTAAGACTTAACAAGTCCTAAGGAACTCAATTTGAAAATAAAACTTAATAAAGACCTTTCAGTACTTTGTAAAATCAAAATCAAAGCATGCAGGTCATCCCTGTTGTCAAGTGATGCAAAATTTTAATCGCAACTCTCCTAAACAAATTGAATCTTGGAACCTTCCTAAATCCATCTAAGAACAAGTCTCCATGTCTGTTTGACTTGTTGAGAAAGTAGGATTTCAAAATTGAACAAAAAAATTATAAATTAGAAATTTCCAGTTTGCTTTGCAAAACTTTATACATTTATTTCTCAAAATTTACGTCTCAAACTTCATAAAATTCCAAAATTTATGACTCTTGTGTAAATAGGGCTTTAAGTCTAAATTTTCCCAAATCGATATTCCTATCAAAAGTTATGGCCATTTGATGTTTTACTTCAAATTTCAATTCAAAAATAATAATAAATAAATATAACTGTAAAAAAATTTAATTTTTAACTTTGGAAAAATTCCACAAAAATTCAGCAGCCCCTACCATCCCATAACCAATTGAGACCTACCATGCAAAGCACCTCGGAGGGGGACCAAATTTTAAACTTGTCCTTTTTGAAAATTTTACCTTGGGAAAATTTTCCCACTTTTCCCGCATCCCCGCTAACCCACGGCCAATCACGTGCCAACACGTGGCTAGGTGGAAGCGTAGGAGATTTTATGAATTATCACCTCTATTCTATTTTGGAAAAATTCTCCTTTGTACCCACCTTGCCCCACTCTCTAGTCCGTGCCTTGGAATTTATCTCGCGGACGCACGGCCCATGCGTGGCTTTGATCCTTTTTTTCCCTTCTGGCTAAATGCCTTAAGTTCCACCACCACCCCGCCTCCCATGTTCAACCTGGGTGTGACACGTCTCCCACCGGGCTCACAAGTGGAAGAATGCAAATTACACTTTGCGCTCGAGTAGGGAATATGCCTCTAATTCCCCACTGCTCCACCAATTCCTCACCCCTTTTCCCCTTGAACCAGGGCTCGACACATGTCCAACTGGGACCCACAGAGGCACGGGAGAAAATTTAAAATTTCACCATGTAATGGAAAAATTTCTAGAGCCACCCCACGACCCGTAAACCCACCAAAATGGGTTTTCACCCCTACTTGACACATGTCCCCCTTGGGGAAAATTTCACCTCCAAATTCCGCTTGCTCCTATCTAGAGTTTCTAGAGGAGTTAGGAGGACTTATTTATATCACCGTAAAGGTGAGAAAATATACTATCTAATGGGAATGATTTAGGGAAATTTTGGGAGGTGTCAGTGTGAGAAAATCCAGTTGAAAATCTGAGCTGTTAGAGAGTGGGTTTGGGGGTAAATTGCTCCCTGAACCTAACTCGGGAACTTCTAGCCCTAAGTTTTGGACCTTGTCACCTCTGAGATTTTTAATAAAAGATAAGTTTGTCTTGTGGATTTGAGTTGTTCCAAAACCCATTAGTGGTAGTTGTATCCTGTAACCTAGTTGTAGACTCTCTCAATCGAGTTCTGGGAATGGGTAAGTGAGACCTTACTCTGTTGATTTTAATTATGTATTCCCTTTCTCACTATAATTAAACCCTGCTCTTGTCTTGATCTTGTGGAATTAAATACCTTGGGTATTTAATTGTTTTGGGTCCCTTAACCCCCAAAATTTTAATTAGGGTATATTTAGCTAAAATTTCAATGTAATCAATAATTAAATTAATCCCTAGAGAGATTTGAGCTAGGGTGGAATTATTGCACTTGTTGCTCTATAATGTGAAATTAGTAATTATTATAATGGGAAAAATTATCTATTGAATTTAATTGTCTTTGAGACTTTGGTCATTAACTCCTAATAAAAAAATTATTCCATAATTTTCTAACTAAACCTAGGTTGTTCATGGGTCTCAAGTGGGTTGTTTTAACCGGGAATCACAAATTCAGATGCAAGTAATGTAGATGTGGAAATGTAGGTGAAACTATATTTCATGATAGATAAGGTGAATAAAGTTGATGAATATCAAATTCATCACCCCTAAGAGTACACAATGGAGAACCATGATCCTCTAAATTTCCGTTCTTTTGAAAATGGCCTAGCATTTCGAGTCTAAAATTACAACCCTTCCCCATAAGTGTATATTTCCAATCATTAAAATCATTTATCTAAAAAGAGGCATTTGTGCACCTCTTCGTCATGGTCTTGAGACATGGTGTGTGGGTGAGCATGACTATCTTGCTCGGCCTTGTTTCCTATGAGAAGAATTGTTTTTATTGGTGACACTTGCTAAATGTTGAGGCCTTGCCCCATGGATATGGAAAGATTAGTTTCAAATGCACCTAGGTTGAAACCAAATTTTATAATAGAAAATCCCTTAGAGATGGTTTTGATGGGCATCATTTAAATATTGAATTTCCCTTCTTCGTTTATTAATTCTATCATGTTTACACCTAGTCCTAGGTCATCGGAGGGAAGAGATGCTAAAATAAGAATAAAACCCATCCCTTGTGGTTCAAATAGAATGAAAATTGGATCGTCACTCTCTAAGAGTTTCATAATTTCTGATGTGGTCTTAGTGGACATTGTTTCCACAGATATTGATTTATCCTTATCTGTTTTTTCCACCTCAAATGTTTTTAGGTCAATAACTTCAACCTTTGGAACGTGCGGGGTGACTGGGACTAACTCTTTTCATAGAGGTGGTTTGTGTAATTGATTCACAGGAAATATATACTCTGCATGGACTCCTTTCTTCTTCTTGAGGTTTTCTAAGTGTATATCGAAGGGCTTAGGATCCCCTGAGTGATGAAGACCTTCCCTAAATGGAGGAATCTAATATCTTGGAATAGGGTAGAAGGGATAACCTTCATTCGATGAATCCAGTGGTCTCCGAGGATCATTTTATAACTTGTTTCCTTGTTGATAATGTAAACATCCATCAAGATGGTTTTGGACCTAGTGTGACTGGAAGAAATATGGTTCCAATCGAGGTCTCTTTAAGACTTTCGTACCCTCGTAACATGTTTCTTGTAGAGGAAATTTTTTTCTCTCCATATCCAAAATTCTCGTAAGAAAGAGAAAGGAACCACATTTACAGTAACCCCGTCATTAATCATGGCTCTCTTAATACAATTTTCATAAACCCACACTTATAAAAATAAGGATCACCTCTTCAGGAAATTTCAGCGTCATATGACATCTTTTCTATATCAAAAACAAACCCAAAGTATCCCTATCATTATGTCCTAGAGGATGTATTTCAAATTCAATATGATTTATTTGAGTACTAGGAGGTGGCATAACATGGATTAGATGACCAAGACCTAGTTCATTGAGCAACGTAGAATGATGTGCAGGTGAATTCTTCAACAAATCTAAAAATGAGATGTGAGAAAAGGTCTTATTCAAATCCATTATTAAATCATAGGCTCCTACTGGTTTTGCGATTATAAGAATATCATCCTATGGGAAGGAAAGAGTGGGTAGGGGTTATGAAATGTACTCCTTTTTCTGATTTGTTGCATTAATTTCTAGTTCAAATTCTAGCTCAACTAACCCCAAGACTTTTGTATTATCATTTGAACCAAGGTTAGGAACAACTTTGATATTTTTCATACGTTGAGGCTTCATGATATTTTTCCCTATAGGGATTCCCTTTTTGTGTTTTTCAATTCACCTTGAAATTTTAAGGATGTGTAGGGAGCGTATCTTGAAATATGCTTACATTAGCATTTTGAGGAGCCACAAGTATGTATAGTTAGATTGCGAGTTTGTTTCAGGATTTTCTAGGAACATGTCTATAAAGAGTTTCCTTTTGTTTTTGGGAAGTCTTTGTAGAAACTTGTTGCAATCATGAAAATTCCTATTGTCATGACCTCAAAACTTATGGAAACCATAGTATAGGCTAGGGTCATAACCTCTTGGCCTTTGATAAGCATCTTGTTGTTGTTGATTATAGCCTCGGTTGTAGTTTTGAAATTGGTTATTATAACCATGATTCACTTCCCCTTTACTAGAGTTTTGATACTTGGTTTAGGACTTGGGTTTGATCTTTCTTTTGAGAGGGATGGTTTACTTTAACTGTGTCAACATATGAAACAATGTTAGGGCATCTTTGATTGCTTGAGTTTTTTTATTTTTTGTTTTTGTTGTTTGGAAAATCAACATTCTTGGCTTGATCAGTAGCACTATTCATGGTAGCACCATGATTGTGATTCACACCTTTAGGTCCTTGGTTTTTGGCACCATTTTTTTGATAATTTGCATTACTTTGATTTGGGGATACCAATTTCCCATTGGGACCATAGATCTTACACCCACTATCTATAATGGTTTGGTCAATCCAAAGCACACCTTCCAAAAATTCCTCATAACTATGGAAAGGAAACTTTTGGACCTCTTCCTTAGTCTCGATTGAGCGAGTGAAGGAAAATATCACAAAGTTCCATCTGGTCCATGTTGGGTGCACTTACAGAGGAATAGAGAACTTGGTACCATCTCTAGATGAAATGGTGAAAAATTCATTTTTCTCCTGTCTAATATGCAGGAACTCCCTAATCCCTATATGCAACAACTTGTTCATGTCAAATGCTTTGATGAACTCATAAACAAGTTGTTTGAAGGAATGTATAGAAGCTTTTGGTATCCTATAGTACCAATCCAATGTGATTCCTTTGAGAGTCTTTGGAAATATCTTAGCCACTACAACATCCCAAGGAAGCAATTCCCTGATAGCATTAGTGCAAGCCTTGATATGAGCGTCCGGGTCTCCTTCTCCCTTAAATTTTGGAAGATCCAAAATGGGCATGGAAGCATGACACCACATATGGTGAAGTCAAGAGGCTCCTTTAAGTACTCAGCGTATGTACCCATTACATAAGATTCCACCATTAAAGATCCTTAATGAGGAGGTGGAGGAGGAGAATTTGGATAAGATGCATTATAAGCATTGACGGGAACATATGGGGTCCCTTGATATGGCATGTAGGGAGTAGGAATGGTATATGGGTCCATCTGGGGAGTTTTTGAATACATATGCATGTAAGGTGGGATAGTTCCAGGATATGGACTAGTGAGCGTAAAACTAGGGAATGTCGCATTTCCTATTATGGTGGTATTTAAGAATGCACTTTTATCAAGCCCTTGCATAGGATAAGCTTGAGAAGGATGAGGACCCATCCCTAGTGTGTCTAACCCTGTGAGAAGATCACCTGGATTTGAATGAGCTAGATAACCTTGTTGTACATGATATTACATTGGTTTCTCATTGGAAGGGATGTATCCTTTGTTGTCAACTAGATACCCCATGTTATTCCCTATTGCATGTGTTGGTTGTGAAGTTTGGGCACTTTCTAGTTCTCTAATCCTCCCTACTAAAGTAGAAATGAGATCGTTGGGAGAGGATTGAGTCCCTTGTTGGGGTTCATGTGGCATAGGGTTTGATTGAGAAGGCTCATGATACCCTGTCATGAATTGTTCAGTGTTATAATTATTGTCTTCCTCATAAGTAAGAATCTTAGGATAGGTATTCGAAATCTCATAGGATGAAGCCTTCATTCTATCCAAAGACTCATCTATCTAACAAAGAGGATTATTTATTCATGTAAATAGATCATCCTCTATTGATTGCATGGCAATGTGAGGTCTTGACAAGACCCTATGGTAAGAACCTATTCCATTTGTGATAACAACATGGTTTACATTGGGTTGACCATATTGTATGTCTAACAATTTATCAACCTCCTCCATCCTTACATAGCTAATGGGGTTTGAAGTGTAACTAGGGGAGGTTTGGATGTTGCTTGTGTAATTGTCACTCCACCTTTAAAGAGAAGGGGATTAATGTGGTTACACATTGGTGTAATATCTATCAAAGCCAAATGGCCCACCAAACTCTCTTACAAAAATATTTTAAAAGGTATAAAATACCTACCGAAATAGGGTAAGAAATGGAAAGATGAGGTAATAGCAAAGAAAAAAAGGAAACAACAAGGAATTAATCTTTCATGTTAGGTTCACCAATTTTTACAGATGAAAATTGACATGCAACCTTCAACTGCAATCAAAACCCCGAGGTCATTCCGAGCAAGTGATGTGATGTTGACTGTGTGTGGCTAACTATAGGAGGATCGGTGACTAAGATCGGTAGTGTGATCTCTTGGTAGTTGAGTTGGAAAAGGGAGATTTAGATGCTATGAGTGTAAATTCCCTATGGTTTGTCTAATTGAATTGGATCTAAGTGTTGATCTAGTTTGAAGTGTCCAAATTAACTAAGCTGAAAATAAAAATCATGTTACTTTTTCAAGGGAAAATAGTCTAAATAAATCACAAAACTGAAATATTAAAATCACAAACAACAATTTGCTTCTATTGTAAATAATTAAAATATTTCTACACTATAAATAAAAAGAGATATAACTTGGTGTGGTTATTCACTTATCTTGAGTGTATTGAAATTAAACTAACTTAAAACAATAACTTTTCCAAATGATCTATGATATGTAGACAACCTCCTACAAATATTCTCTCCTTCAGATCCACAGGGATGGGAAGAAGAGGATCCATCACCGGGAGCTACTATTAATGATTTAAACCCTCTTGGAAATTAACTAATTACTTATAAATGAAAGGAAATTGATTTCTACTCTATTTTATATGATGTAACAATAATAAATTGTAAGAATGAAGAAAATAAAAAAACAAATCTAACTTGGAATTTCCGAACATAGGTAAATTTAGTTGTGTATTAGTTTTCCCTCGGTTTGTTTCTTTTTTTTTTCGAGTGTTCATTTGATTCCAAGGGATTGGGAATGAAAGAACAATGATAGGAGGATGGTGCTTGAGAAATGGAAGATTGAAGGAAATATGGATGCAATGCAAGTAGAAGAGAGATAGCACAAGATATTTGAGCTTGGCTAAGTAGTTCCTAGCAAGATTGTGGCAGGGAATACAATTCAAGATACACAAAACTTCTCGTGTCCTTTTTCTTGAATACAAGCATGTAATATATAAGATTTGGGTTAGGATGTGCCTTCATGCATGAGGCAAGAAGAGGTAGGTAAAACTATTAAATCTATTTTAAAATAGAAGAGGGAAGGAAAAATAAGCCATCAAGACTATTTTTAGGAAATTTGGTTCACAAATGCTCCCTAAAAGTTAAGTGAAGCGTCACATGTCAAAAACACACATGAAGAGTTTTGTAAAAGCATTCATGACCACCACCCTACACAGGAGGTGGTCTTAGGACTACTTCCCAAGCTCGGGAGGAAGTCCTATGACCACCTTGCCCAAGCACGGAAGGTGGTCCTAGGACCGACACCTTCTTTGTGGGAGGCGGTCCTATGACCGCCGCCCGCCTGCCTAGGAGGAGGTTCTGACACTAAGGCCAAAACATACACAGAAAGAAGTAGGAAGTTGGAAGAAAAGTGCGAGAAAGCTAAGTAAGGATGTATAGGCTACAAATATACATTGCGAATGGGTTTTGGAGCTTAAACACCTTTTTGAAATGACTTGAATCATCATTGGGGATTTTTATAACTATTTTTTAACACTTGTAGCACATGTAATTTTGGGTGCATATAAGGACCTTTATTCTATTACATCTTACACATTATATAAATTTTTTCTTTCTAGATCTATCCTGTTATCATTGTGGAACTTGAACAAGGGAATCCTAAGGAATCATCAAAAACACACGTAGAAATAAATGGATTCGAGATGTAGTGTAGCATTTGGTTATAAGTTCACTCTTTACATGACCTCTAGGGTGGTCTGAATCCCCATTCTACATTTTCATTTTTACGTTTGATGCATTTTTGAGTATGTGAAATTGAATTCCTTTCTTGTATTTTAGATGTACATTTACTGATTAGACAATGAATCCAGAGTGACAAAAATAAAAGGAAATAAAACATCATCGGCCCTAAAAGAACTATATCCGTAACATCTACCGGAAAAAAATCCCCACATCTAGACACTATTTTCAAGAGCTCCTATCCCCTCCCAACAGCCTTCTATCCTATGTGGTTTCAGATTCCATAACCCTCATGGAGCCTCTCGCAACACTCTTGTAAGTCATATCCAGTAGTCACATAACCTAGATCACATCTAGATCCTCCAAAATCAGCTAAGTCTCCTCCTCTATTTCATTTTCTTAGGGTTACAACATTAAATGATCATTGTTTGTGTCATTACTATATTTTATAATTTATACATCATTTATTGCATTAGTTACTCGTAATTAGATTTAATTTCCATTTATATTAAATCATTTTTGAAGCCCATCACTTAAACCATACCTTCTAGGACTGCATTGGATTTTATTCCCTTTTCATTAATTCATGGATCAATCTTCTTATCCATCATGTGCTTTAACCAATGTTTTCGGCATGGCTACCACCATTGTTGATTTTATACAATTTCATACTCAACATGCTCCCTACTTCATTACTCCAATACCTAATCTACCTTTTAATGTACTCACCACTCACCAAAACTAGCCACCCACACCTCCACCTATATTTATCCCAATACCTATTACCTCTTCAGTTCCCACCACCACCTATAAAGGATATGAAATCATTGAACAAATAAAAAATACACCGGCCAAAATATCTTCTTATGATCTTTTAGGAAGTCCACCAGATTATTGGCATACCTTAGAGACTTCCCTACGATCTATACATATTGAAAGTAATAACTCCCCTATTTTATGTACCCATCTTATTTCATCTCTAAATAACCTAACACACACCATATCCTTCAGTGATGAAAATATCCCACCTACTGCTATCGATATCCCCGCACCTTTTCTCATTACCACTACTATCGGTTCCATTTGTATCAAACGTGTACTCATTGAAAATGTTTCTACTATAAATGTATGTTCTCTATCACTACCCACATAAATGCAAATTTTTGATAGTTTAATCAATAAATCCTCTACTCTCATTCATGGATATGATTCCACTACTCACACATGCATTGGCACTATCACCTTACCTTTACAAGTTGGACCTAAAATCCTTCCCACTTTGTTTTATGTCATCGATGCATCATTGAAATTCAATTCCTAATCCTTACTTAGTAGACCATGGATTCATGATATGCGTATTGTTTCTTCTATAGTTCATCTTTGTCAAATGTTTACACAATGGATATGAGCTTACCATTTCAGCTAACCCGACCCATTCAAATTACGTCACATAGATCTAGTTACTACCATTCCCATTTCTTTGTTGCATATTTTTCCACACCATAACATCAATACATATAATTTTATTCAATATAGTGCTCCCACTACTTCTAATACCTCCACAAGACTCCCTTCCATACCTACACATACTACCGACCTTCTATCACCCACTTTATCTCCCTTTGGCATTACTACTACCTCACCTTTCACTACTCCTCAAAACCCTACATCTAGCTCCACTCCTAATATCCTTTACAATGTTATCTAGTAAGATAATGTCGGCATTGATGATTCTAATGTTGAAGTTGATGTCTTCAAGCTCACCGATGAAACTTTGGAAACCTAATTTTTACTCCCTTGAAATCGATGACTCCTACTTCTAAGACACTTTTGTTGCTATTGGCCCTGGTGAATATGAATGCAAGAAATATCCTCCTTCCATTACGCCATGATACCTTTCTAAGGGACTAGTCATATACTAAATATCATATCAACTACTACATATCCCTATACACTCTCTGTGTAGAGGCCTAATCCCTTCACTTTCACTCTTTTCATACATGATGCTTATTGGCCTCATATTCCATTTTACCACACTTATTCGACACTTTTTTACACATGAAGGATTAACATAGTCAGGATTCATACTTTTTTATATCCTCCCCCACCTTACTCTCCTCATCTATATCATGGATATGTCCTCATCACTATTGCATATGGCCTTTCAAGGCGTCTTCCATTTATTACTATTTTTTTCATGTACACATCGTTTTGCTCGGCTCACACTCATACAATCTTGGCTCGATTATATTGATGGAAATCTTGATCCTAATCATATTGATATCATGTTTCCTATTCCCTTTGGTCATGTCTCTATATGCAATGATTCATTCCTTGGCTATAAACATAATCTCACTCGTTGGTATACATATGATTTTCTATAACCTCCTTTTACTAATGAAGAATATGCTAT
The DNA here is from genome assembly GCA_018340775.1 of Taxus wallichiana var. yunnanensis. Lineage (NCBI taxonomy): Eukaryota > Viridiplantae > Streptophyta > Pinopsida > Cupressales > Taxaceae > Taxus > Taxus wallichiana. Next base: position 80,009,872 of record CM031242.1, read on the forward strand.
GGGTATGTATACTTTATGCCGCACAGGATCTTTATGTGATCAATCTCACACTATTGCATACCAGGCCTCCAATCTAAATCCTAGAGGCTATGACCCTGCAGTCATTATCCCCTAGATGATTTTATTTTATTCTTAATCCCTCACACACTTGGGGGCATTGCAATTTCTCCCCCATCCATTAATATAATTTTTCTCTAGTTTCTAATATTACACTTCACATTTTTTACTTCACGATTAATATTTCTTAAACACTTCTACATTGTTGGTACACACATTGTACCATCATTACTTGATGACACACTCTAGTGCTACAAGTTCATAATTGATTACCGAGGGCATACTTATTTCATGAACCTCACATTATCTACACACTTCACACTTTATGTGTCATGATATATCTTTTTATCATCTACTCTTATGCAACACACTCATTTCTCAATGACACACCATTGTTCTATGGTTCATTATTGACTGTTGAGGGAGCATTTATAAATGAACCTCATCTCATACACATCCACCGGGGAAAAGGTTTATCCTATCATCTTCACACCGAGAATATCATGCCATCACACTCATATAACATTTTCATATATTGGTTGCATTTACTCTTGTTATCTTATTCTACTTACATGTCGCACAATGCTTACTATGCTAGATAGATACTCACTATGTCATTATCTTTATCATATACACATGCATGTTCACTCGGTCTTTCGTAGTGAATGCAGATATTTTATAGATATTTATATGATGTATGATTCTTGACACTAAATCCCTTTCCAATCCCACCAAGGATCCTAGGGATATTTACCTTGAATAATCTCACACACGACATGTTTTATTTATTTCATCATTTACAACATCTTCTTACTAGAACTTTATTTTTGATAATACATACATGTTTTGACATATTATTTATCTTTCTAACATGCTAACAGGTGCTTCATATGTATCATTTTCAGCATAGGAGTATATACAACCATGGTTATCTAATAATGTTTTTCTATTATTTGTGGGCTATGCCATATATCTTGTGTGATAATTGTATACTTTTGGCTACTTTGGCCCTGATTGTCTTGTGACATTGTGAGTGATGTCCCATGTATGAAACCCACTTTTCACGGTCTATCTTGTCTTTCTAGTTTCTTATTACATTGTCTTCTATCACATAATATATTTCATACGAACACTTGTAATATCCTCTTTTTTTTTCATGTGCCATGGTTTCTACCATGCACATCCCCTACCCCATGTAGTTCTCAAGTTCAAATATGAATATAAAATCAGGGTACTCTCCTTTGGACCGCATGATCCTAAAATCATCACATGCACTCCAAATAAGGGGACATTTATTGGAAGAATAAATCACCCCTACATCAACAGAGAGCTATAGTACAGATCAACATGGTATAGAATCAACATAGGAATACAATCATAGAATGGTCAAGAATTAGACTTGGACCTCACACATAGAGAGCATATGCTAGTGCCCAGTAGAAGAAAATAGCATCGGTACATGTGTCCCCCTTGGGCATTAATATCTTGAGGGTATAAATAGTCAATTTTACGGTTTAGCATGATCTCTAGTAATTTAGAATTATTCTATAGTAGAAGGCACTTGTCTCTAGTTATAGAATTCACCTTATTAGTATATTTTAGTTACTATTGGGACTAATTGGAATAAATTGGGAAGTACCATCTGTAATGGTGCTTACTCGAGAAGTTTCATGGAAGGAGAGAAAACTAGACCTCTCTCTCCAACACTCTTCTCTTGGCATGAGATCACCCAAAAACTCACACTTGGCATGAGATCACCGGAAAACTCACACTTGGCATGAGATAGCCAAATAAACTCATTGTCAGCATGATATCTCCCAAAACCTTGCTCTTGGCATGAGATCACCCAAAATCTCACCATTCAAAAAAAAATTTAGCATCATCTCTAAGTAAATCAGGACAATTTTATATCTCTTACACTCTTTTACATCAGGTGCACACTTTCCTTTTACATACTTTCACACTTTTACTTCCTTATACACATGTCACATTGATTTCTCATATAAGTATCTTTGACTACTCTTTCACTCTTCTTTTGCATATCTATTCTTAATATGTAATAAGGAGCATCTCACATCATAAACAAAGTATGTTACTGTGCACAAGCTTCACCCCTAAGGTCGAATTCATTATCCTAGTTTTCACACCACATATTGATCACTCCATGCTTCACTTATCCACTTGGCATGTTATCAGTTACACACTTCTCTACAAGGTTATAAGGTACACATCTTCTATCTAATTTATGTTATCGAGTATTCACTCAACATCATAAATTGGGAAAAAATGTAAACAAAAATATCTCGCACTTGGGTATATTTATAGGTCCTAAAATTATTCTATCATTTACATTATTCCTAAGCAAGAAAACTAGTAATTGAAAACTCCCTTTTACCTTTTACTTTGTCTTCTACACTTTTATTGAATTTATACATCTTACACTCTTGTCGTCATCTAACTATTTTATCTTTCTATGGCCTCAAACACTAGCGCTCCTATCCTCCTAAGAGATTATATCATTCTTTACCTTTTTCTTATCCTTTTGGACCCATTTCACTTCTTAATTACTTTTTACTACTTTGGGTCAGCATTTCATTCATCAATTACAAAATCCAAACAAGGTATTCCTATAAATACACATTTATTTTTTTAAATAAAGGACCAAGTTATAAACATAAAATATTATCACCTAATCTTGCATCCAAATACATAAAACTACATGGATTCCGAGATTTAATGTAGCACTTGGTTATAAGTTCACTCTTCAGGTGATTGTTGTGGTCAATTTGAATCCCCATTCTACATTTTCCTTTTAGGTTTGATGTGGTTTCTGGGTATGTGTAGGTGAAATCATTTCTTGTATTTTATAGGTACATTCAGAGATCAAACAATGAATCTAGAGTGATAGACAAAAAATTACATCAAACATAATACAACCCTGAAAGAACCATATCTACAACATCTACTTGGACACAGCGCCCAAATCAAGACACTATTTCTAGGTGCTCGTGTCCTCTCCCAAGTGCTTGTGTTGTGTATTTTCAGATTCTAGAACCCTCACTGAGCATATACGAGACTCTTTTCAATCATATCCATTAGTCACATAACTCAAATCACATCCATATCCTCTGAAATTAGTTAAGTCTCCTCCTCTCTTGCATTTGATTATGGTTACAACATTGAGTTCTCATTACTTGTGTCATTACTATATTTTATAATTTATTATAGTTGTTACTCTGTAATTATATTTAATTTCCATTTTGCTAAATCATTATCTAGTCTACATCTTTCTTTCATTTCCTTTTCAATATATTTTTAGAATAAAAACACAACAATTGAATTCAAGGAATTTAAACTAAAATATGATAAAGCTAAGAAAAAATACATAAGATCCAACCTTTCTCATATGATATAAGAGGATAAGATGTAATATTTTTTCTTGTACTTTCACGAAACTATATTCTTGTGTTCTTAAATGATCGGTATGACATAAAGAATGAAATCAAGTAAAGGTTGAGATAGATTGGATGGGAAGTAAAGGCATGATAGTAGCATATATGTGGTTAGTGTAAATAATGTAGAAGGATGGTCTAGAATTACATGTATTCTCCTTATGGTTACAGATTAAGTAATAACATGTTTTTGGAAGTGATTTGTATATGAATCAAATTTTGTGGGACCTCTCTCTCTTAACTTTTGTTGTACCAAAATATTCAAGTAGAAGTCTTTGAAATAAAAATTTAGGGGGTGGAAGTGATCACCCAAAATTTGTAAAAAGATAATATATCAATCAATTTCAATATTAGCTAGAGATTAAAATTTAATGTATGCTCAATATTATATCATGAAGAAGTTAAATGGAGTGAGGAGGATGGATAAAGAATTAAAATGAGGCTAAAATGATAAAACCACATATTTTATTTAAGAGTAAACTCAAAAATCAAATTCATGTGACAAGTAGAAAAATACATGTAAGGCCTAATGGAACTATAGATGTTAGTAAGAGGTAGTTTTGTAACTATTACAACAGATAACAAATTCATCATTATGGAAAATGAAACCACCATATAGGTAGTATAACCACCACCAAGGTTTTTCCACGAATGTACAAGGGACCGTAAAAGTGTGGGAAAATATGAAATTATTTATTCTTAGCATGTGAGGAAGGATAGAAAGAGTTATGTTTGAGAAAAATAAGTGGAAATGCATGTGAGATTCCTAATAAATCATAAACATCTTTTCATGTTTTGGATGTCCTTACTATCATCATGTGGTATTATCAAATATTGCACTTTAAAAAAATGGGTGCATAAATGAGAATTTTTCCTATCATTATATAGGTCCCATATTGAATGTTTTTATCTCTTTTAAACCTATGTTTCTCTTTCTACTAGTCACTTTTTTTGAATTGGGAACTTTTATCAGGTCTCCTTAGGTGTTACTTTCTTATTATCTTATATGAGAAACTAAGAATATTATTGAATATACTAATAAATATAAAGGTATTTTTAATCTCTCATCAGCCTAAACATCTTGGAGATCATTACAAAAAGGGATTATACATAACCTGGTATCATTGAATCACATCACCCTCAAATTTGCACAAGTGTGTATTCTTGAGCTCATGGTGTGACTGGGTAACATGGGTACTATCTCCAAGTTGTGGGACTTTCTACCTGAGATAGACCTCCAGAGAAAGTTGGTTCTTCTTCCTAATCCTAGTGCAAACTAACTCTACTAAGATGAAGCTACTAACTATCTCTATCCTATAATTTCCAAGGGACCAAGGAGAGAGAAATAACATGTAAATGAAGGAAAACTACACTACAAAGGTGATGCACCAAAAGAAGGGAATGAGAACAATTTCTAATGTGTGAAAATGGAAGCAAAATGTAGATCAGAGAGGGTGATGACAGTTCTCCACAATCTAATAACAACATTCACAACACATTTCCATGCATACACAATAATAATAGGTCCCTACAAGAGTATAGAGTAGACACAAACATTTGCAATAACATTAGAGAGGCAAGGAGAATGCAACAACTCAACAAGGGAAGATACATCCACAAACTTGAATCTATTGCTTCATTAATATGCACAGTCCAAACTATTACAAAGGAAAGGCCTAGGATCACCATGCAAGGAGTCCACTACAAAGGCCTATAGCACATTGGCTTCATAAAACCAAAATGACATAGTTTTTCTACTCAAACTATCCTCCTTTACAATGAGCCCAACATTTCAATTTATAGAATTTTGGGAAGAGAGAGAGAGAGGGGATGCAATTCCTGAAATCTACTTTCCAACCACTTGAAAGATGTCATAAATGTTCCCAAATGGTGATATATGACCTACGAAGGCACCCCATATTGTCCCATGACTTGCAATAGTGAAAAATGTCTGCCCATGCCTCATTAAATGCTTCTCTAACCAATTTTCAATAACCAAATAGAACTAGGATCGTTTTACTTTAAAAACACCATAAAAAATTCATGAATTTATGTATTTCTTCATTTTTTGCATTGGACTTGGAATCACTATTCCAACAAGACCAAATTTATGAAAATCCATTGAAACTTTCTCAAGTTATGACCCTCTAAGTGTCGAAACTGTTTTGAGTTATCCAGGGATTTCTTGCGTTTTACGGGATTGAACATTTAAATTTTTAGATCTGGGGATGTTTCTTTTATTTTCATTGACCTACCCTTATTAGAAGTCAATTTTTGTTTAAATCGGAGCTCCGGGTCAAAAGTTATGCCCATTGAAGTTTAGGGTCGGGGTGTTCCACGTGGGCTCTCATAATCCACATTAAACCACTTTCCCTTTGTATTGCGGGTATAATGGGTTTTTAGGGAACTCATGTCCCTATGAAACTTTAGTCATTTGTGCCCCGAACTTCCACCTTATCCGTATTTCACTCTATCTCCTTCATGTATGGAAATTTTTCCTCTACGAGGAACTCAAGTCCTGCATGTACTTGGACCACATGGGCTATTGGGACCCAAATTTTCCGCAATTCATCGTGCCTACTCCATTCCTTTGTAAATTGGATAAGTCGGTATTTGGGGAACCTATGTCCCGATGGAACTTGGACCGCCTAGGCCGTTTTGTCGGGACCATATTTTTCAGAAATTCATTGTTTCTTTAGCATTTCGGACCCAAGTCGTGATGACAAGCAACCCTAATTCAATCTGCAGTCATTCCACCCATAGCCCCTAGACCCGTAATACATTAAAATAGGTCCCTTTTTTAGTTTTTTCAAATTTTTAGCAAATTTTTGCTAACTCCTTAGATTTTCCTTAAATGGGGAAGTTAGAGAAAAGCAAAGGCGTGCCCCCAAAATCCAGATTTCTTGTTTTCACCATTTCTATCTATCTCGAGTCTAGAGAAATTGTGCAAGTTATCAAAATCACCTTGGGGTAAATTTCAGATAACATAACCTGAATCTTCTAATAGATTTTCAAGAGAATAACTTTATTTTTAAAGAACTCGAAACTAATTTTTCATGTTGTTCTGTTTTCTCACTTATATATGAAATTTCTTTATGCACATATAATTATATAGTTGAATTTTAAGTGAAAAAATCAAAACATGATTGTATCATAAAATATTTTTTATTTTTTGGAGAACTATGTCTACCATGATTGTTTTTATTAGAGGTAACATATGGTTTTGAAAGATATCCTTACCTTTTATTATCCTTTATATGTAGTGTATCAATGTAGTGTGTGTAAAATGTGGGTGCAGGATTATTCTAAGTCTTGTCTTCCTTAAATGTTTGAAGTGGTTATAATGTTCCATTCCAAAAGAAGTTAATTATATAGTGTTTCACATAATTTTAAAATGATTGAGAAGGATTATAATAGTGTAGAGACTTGTTAGTGAGTATCAAAAGTTGGAAACATCCTAGAGCATCAAAATATAAGATCAACATCCTTCATATACGTTTAGTACATAACCTATCTACCATTACAAATCTTAATATAGACATAATTACATAATGTGAATTTTTAGGGTCTATTGAAAATGTACTTTTATATATTTTTCACATGTTTTCTTCTCGTATGTACATCTAGTGATATGAATTAGGTTAGGTTTTTCCATTACTCATTCAATAGAATTTCCCTTTCCCTTTTGAGTGTTTTTTTAAATACCACATATTAGTATTTATCTAATAAGTGATAAATAAGATTTTTTTATAGGAACCCAAAACCTTTTACAATCAAAAATGGATAAAACGATATATTCTAAAACACCAAGATAAACTCTAGGACAATGTAAGACCCATTATAAATACCCAAAAACTTATAGTTAGCACTAAGTTTAAAATTAAGTCCCACCTCTTAATATCACTTAACTTACAATTTTAATTTGGTATCTATTATTGGTTTAACTACCTCCTTAATTTTTCACTCTTTTTTACCCTTACACTTAGTTTTTCAAAGCATTCCTAGGTTTATTTTTGTTATAGATATAGATTTTATGTGTCTCCTTTTAAATTCTCTTCCTATTCTTTATCATGTAGAGATTTTTTTACCCTTTTGTTGTGTATTAATAAGGTAAACCTCATATATAGGTCCTTACCAAAAGTAAAAACTCTTAAGTTCCTCTCATATATATCTCCCTTGTTTGATCTTAGGTTTCATTATTTAGGTAGAGTGGGCCTCATCCACATTTTCATTCTTGAATCCTTATTTCCCCTTTACCTTCTCATAATTATCTTTAATATTTCCTCTTCAACTTCAGGGATATATAAAATCTTCCCTTCCTCACTAGAATCTTCCTTATTTTGCACTTGGTCATAATCCCTCTCCTTCCCTACCTTCTTAAAAGAGAATGTATAGGTAATTGATTCCTCTAATTCATTAGGAAAATTTTCCCCTCCTAATTACACCTTAGAGGATTAATTCTTTTGTTAAATGTTTTTTAGGCCTTTGGCAACCTAGGATCAATATTCTCTTTTTCTTCTTCCAGCTCATTCTCCAACCTCTATTTATCATTTTCCAACACACCCTCAAACCCTACTTCATATCCCTTTCCTTTTTCCTTAATAATACCCTTAGCATCATGTGCATCCAATCCATGGGGGATGTTTTCCTCTTTTTTCATCTAATTTGATTTTTATTTATTATTTCCCAAATAGTATTTAAATCCATGAACCAATATCTTGGACTTATAAAATATTATTTGTTCATGTTCTATTTCGTAACCACTCCATAAATTTAGACTTTAAAAAGTTTGGAACCAAATGGGAGGATTCTCTAATAACAATTATGAAAAACCTTTCAAATATCAGCATTCTCAAATTTTTTTGTGGGGTCCACATCCAAGATCTAGAAAATAAATTTACAAATTATTAATAAAATGTATTCTTCCAAAATTCCAAGGGCAAGACAAAAATACTAACCCAGATTGGAATATTTGTAAATCTCTCTTATTGTAGATTAAAACCTAGTCTATATTTAGGTAGAGACAATTTTTCTCTTCAAAATAACCTTTTTCAACCCAAAAGATAATTGAAACAAAATTCCTCTAGTGAAAAATAAAAATGAAAAAACATTTTTCATAGCTGAAACCTCTAAATGACCTTTTAGTCATCATTTCCTATTCTTCCATTATCTAATAACATCAATATTTTTACAATGTCTAGGAAACATTCCAATTAGGATGTTCTCTAGATGATATTTTTTCCTTTCAATAGTAGAAGAATGAACCTTCAAAAACCTTTCATTATAGGTCAAATTTAGGGAGATGACTTCCTATATCCTTTTCTTTCTAACCACTAGATAAAATATCCACTTAAGGATTTCCTCTATAATTTTAAATTTCTTGAAATTCATTATTGTTGGGTCTAAAATATTCCCCCTATGAACCCCCTACATTATAAATGTTTTGGCTTTTTTAAGATTGATTGATCGTATTTTCCCTAGAGCATACCCATTCCCATCTCTTCCTACTCTTTATTGGATTAAAAAAACTCAAACCATCAAGATATTATTATCTCACCACTCTTTCCATTCCTTTTCCAAAGTTATTTCTCAATATTAAATTAATATACTTATATTAATTTAGGTTTGGCTCATTTTTAAATTTAATATTGTTATGACCTAAATTATATAAAATATTTTAATTTAATTAGCATAATGCATAAGTTAATTAGAATAACGCATGGAGTTAACATACTTCTCCTTTTCTTTAGAGCATGAAAAAATAAACTTGCTTCATAATCATTTACATGTAGTAGGTTGAACTTGTCATCACCAATCCGGAACTATGATAATTCTTCACCGGGAACTCCTCGTGCTATGATTATTTACTAATGCACAGCCTTTATTTTGGTGGATGTAATCTGGAAACAAAACAACAACCGAACACAAGAATACCATCGACTATGATAAGACAGAATGATGACAAATCTAAAATATCAAAGTAAATTATAATATTAACATAAAATTGTTACAATCTCACCCATGAGGTACTTCAACAAGACTATGGGAGAAACTTTACAATTACACCTCTTGATGGCTTCTTCAACATACCTTTAACTGATGGCTTCCTTTGCACACTTCCTACAATATTTCTCACTACTTCTTTCTATGCTAAATGAGGAGGGTGGCGTCTCTATTTATAGAACTTCAGGCTTATCCATCTTATCTCTAAGATAGGATAAGAAATCCACTCGATGAATCATATTCCATACCTTAACTCTTATCTGTACATGTAAGCTTATCTGTTAAGATAAGATAAACCTTATCATTTTACATGGGTTCCACATTTTTAGACTTTTTACAAATAAAATACACAAAATATTTATGACCTCACTCCTTGTCTTTATTACCAATATAATATTTCTAATTCCTAATCATGTAGACCCTACTTCTCTAATTACCCAAACTTTGACATTTTAACATTACCGGACCACTTACGACAAATATTTACTTTTTACAACATTCCTATTGTACTTTGACTGTTACCGTACTCCACATTATTGGCGACACCGTACTGACGGCGCCGTTATCTTCTATCAGACGCTACTACTAATTATACTTAACAACATCCTATTCCTAATACATACATTAATGAAATAGAAATTATGGAGGAAAATTTTAGTGTCGACATCTTCCCCCTTCCTAGCTTCTACTCCGTCCTCAGAGTAGACTATTCTGGTGCTTGGAAAATCTTCAACTTGTCATGGTTGACCCATTTGATAATGGGAGTGCCATCCAATTCCTCCGGTTAGTACGTACCATTTTCATGGACAGCTACTATTTTGTAGGGCCCCATCCATTTTGGAAGAAATTTTCTCTGTCTTCTTTTTTTTGTATCGGAATCATATACTAGAACCAAGTCATTCACATGAAATGGAGACCACTGGATCTTTTGATCAAAGTATTCCTTTTGCTTCATTTTATTCTTATGGCTTGTATCCTTTGCTATTTCTCTCATTTCCTCCAGCAAATGAAGATGTACCAACCTTTCTTTTACTGAATCACTTTCATCCATCCTTTCATTTTTCATAATTCTCACAGTGGGAATATCAAACTCAATAGGAAGAACTGGATCAATGCCATAGGCCAACTGAAATGGGGAGTATCCTGTTGCTGACTTTGATGTTGCCCTATATGCCCACAATGTTGCATGAATCCTTTTATCCCATTTATGTACCTGCAAGGCTGCATCTTTTGCTAGAATTTGACACAACACAAAATTTGTTCGTTCCACCTGTCCATTTGTGCTTGGCTTGTATGTTGTTGCCTTCCTGTGCTTAATAGAAAACTTATTGACTAGGGATTCTATCACCTCATTAATGAAGTGGCTTCCTTGATCTATTACAATTTCTAATGGACAACCAAATCTGGTGACAATGCGTTCATATATGAACCTTGCCACTTCATCCATGGAAGCTGTTTTCAATGGCCTAGCTTCAACCCACTTGGTTAAATAATCTGTGGCAACTACAATATACTTATTTTGGCGTGATGTAGTTGGAAGTGGACCTACAATGTCTATTCCCCACTTTTCAAAGGGACCAAGTGGAAGAATAGGACATAATGGAGCTGATGAAGTCTTACGGTTACCATGTGTTTGACAAATATCACATGTCTTACAATAATTATAACAATCTTTAAAAAGAGTGGGCCAGTGATAACCTGCATCCAAGATCCTTCTTGCTATAAGTTGTCTAGAGAAGTGCCCTCCACATGTACCATTGTGGAATTCTTCTAGCAGCTCCTTTCCTTGATCACGTCCAACTGCCCTCTTGTACTGTCCATCAGGTCCTATTCAAAATAATGCTCCATGCAGAATAGAATATGGACGACTGGCTTGAGTAATATTTCTCTTAGTCTTTGCATTGGTGCCATCAGGAAACTTGAATTCATTCAGATAATTCCAAATATCTATGTATTCACTAGGGATTGTGTCAAGGGAGAACAATGCTGCATCGGGAAAATCATCATCATCACAAGATGATCCTAAACCATCATAGGCTCGAGAGAGTGCATCTGCATTGACATGCTTATTTCTTGGCCTATCTATAATATCAAATTCAAATTCTTGTAGCAAAATTATCCATCTTACTATCCTCCCTGATGGGTTAGGCTTATTGACAATATATTTGAGCCTCGATGATCTGTTACAACTATAAATTTCTCTGCCCTAGCAAGTAATTTCTAAACTTCTTTACAAAGCAAAAATGATAGCCAAAGCCTCTTTTTTTTCTGATGATAGTTTACCTCAAGTAATGCTCATTTGTCTCGCTCCCAAAGTAAATTGGATGTTCATTCCCATTTTCATCCTTTTGGCTCAAAGTACTTCCTAGTGCTTTGCATCTCGAGGCATCAGCAGTGTACACAATGAATGGCTTGCTCCAACTGGATTCTTCAAAACAGTGAAGACGCTAGGGATTCCTTCGCATTGTCTAAAAGCTTCATGCACCTTATTTCTGGTTCATAAGTAACATCCTTCTTCAAGAAGCTGGGTTAGTGGTCAGGCAATCTTTGAGAAATTCTTGATGAACCTTCTATAGTAACCCACATGGCCTAAAAATGATCTCAACTTACTTCTATTCATAGGAAATGGTAAATCTTTGATTTTTGAAACTTTATCAGGATCGCACTCAATACCATCTCTCTGGATACAACATGCCCTAACAAAACACCTTTAGAACATCCAAAGACACACTTTGTAGGGTTTAGTGAGGCTTGTGCTTCATCTAACCTTTGAAATGCTGTCTCCATCTAGTGCAGGTGGTCCAACTTGCTCCCATAGATGTAAAAATCATCCAGAAATACTCGATGAAGGTCCCAATGTAGGGTTCGAACACCCTATTCATCAAATGCTTTGGAATGTTGCCGAGCATTACACAACCCAAAAGGCATAACTCTATAATCAAACATTCCCAAGGAGTGGTGAACGTGGTCTTCACTGATCTTTATCTCGCTATACGAACTTGGTTGTAGCCGCTATATCCATCAACAAAACTATAGCACTCTCGCCAGCCTACTTCGCCCAAGATCCGATCTGAAAATGGAAGAGGGTAATGATCCTTCTTTGTTACCTTACATCGAGCTTCTGTAGTCAACACAAATGCGTAGCTTCCATTCTTTTTATTGAGATCACAATGAGAGAAACCCATTCGAATTCTCCATAGCAAATATGAATCCCGCATCAAGCAACTTATCTATTTCTTCTTTTACTGAGCCTTGGAAAATTAGGATTCATTCTATATGGCATTTGCTTTATGGGCTTAGCACCATCTACCACTCAATACAATGTTCTACCCAACTTACTTGGACGGATTACCTTGTAATCAAAAGTGAATAGGTGTATGTACCTTCGAAAGAGCCGGAGGTAGGATTCCTTCTCACTCTCCATCACAAAGATCACCAATCTTTATTTGTTGGAGACGATCATCAAATTCTTCTTCAGATAATTTTATGGGGTCATGAGTTGGTGTGACCGCAGGATATCCATGATTGAAACATTCACCTCACTTTCTTCATCTTCAAGGTGTCCACTTCACTCGGTACTAGAGTAATCAGAGGATGTCCAATCATCGGTTTCATCACTTGAATCCACGTGTTTCGCTTTATGATGTCGAGGATCACGTTTATCTTCACCCTCTCTCTACCATGTCCAAGTGTCATGAAACCTTCATTCCAAAGAGTTTCTTGCATGAACTCTCCTTAGCCATGGTCTTCCAAAGAAAGCAGCATTGGGTACGTAATATAGCACCATTTTTCATCACCCGAAAGTCTACCACACATACAACACCCATAATGAGATATTGCCACATTTGAAACTACACCTTCTCGGTTTAGTTTTCCCTTATTTAATGACCTTAACATAAGTGTTGAAGGGCGATCAATTTTTAAACCCAACATATTCATTACTGAGACTTAGTCATTACATTAAGCGCAGCACCTCCATCAACTAAGACATCATGAATTGAAATGCCATTACATAATACCTCAGCTTGTGGAGCATAGGGATCCGCCTCTGCCTCCAAAACAGGGACCTCAACCTCCTTCCTTCTTCGAGCATTGAGTCCACCTTGCAACTCCCGCCTCTTCTTAGAAGACATAGCCAAGAGTTGACCATATGTAATATTTTGCAGGCCTTTTAGACAAATCTTTCAAGATGGAGTATGGTCCTTGCCCCTATGAAATCAGAAAATCCTGCACACCCAACTTTCTTCTCCTATGTTTCTTACTAGTTTCTTCTTTCATCTTCTTAGGATCATTTCCATCTTGATTATCTTTTTCTTTCTTTCTTTTTGTTACAAACACATCTACTTCATTATTTCTACTCTTATCTACTACATCAAAAGAATTCTGTGTGCTTTTCCTTTATCATTATCTCCTTTACGGATGTAGAAGCTCTATCCGGACAATTATACTTATAATGACCCTTTTATAACAACCATAACAAACAACTTCAGAAATATTTCTTTTGGACCTCTATCTCCTCCCCGAGAACTAAATTCCTTTCCTCAAGAAGATTAATAGTTAAGCTCGACCCATATTTTGAGCAGATCTTCATACTCAGTAGATGTACTAGGAGAAATATTTGTGCTCACCGGGAGTGGTTGTGGATTCTGGACCAAAGGTGCTGGTGTAGGCTCTACTTTAGCAACAATTTCTTTGGGCTCCTCTTCCATGCTTTCTTCTTGCCTTCTTGCAATCTCCTTTGCTTGTTCAATGGTAGTTGGGCGGTCATACTTCACTCGTTGTCTGATCTCTAGCTTCATCCCAAGAATGAAGTGCTTACAGAGGAGATTATCCATGCCATTCATCAACCCATCCACTAGTCCTTCCTTCCGGATCTGGGCATCGAGCTTCCTCCTTAGCTCTAGAACACGAGCATGATAATCCCTTATCTTCTCCTTCTCTCCTTGGGATAGCTTTGTGATCTCGATCATGAGATCTGCATATTTCTGTTGTTCACCAAATTCTTCAAGAAAACTTTCAGTTAATAAATCCCATGAATTTTTCACATTATCACCTAGTGTTTCAAACCACCTAAGTGTTGAACCATCCAAAAAGGTAGGAAAAAATTCAGTCCATTGTTCCCTTCTTATGAGGCCATTACAAATACAAGATCGTTTAAACTCTTGAATGAAAGAAGAAGCATCTTCATTAGATTGAGCTGAAAAAACAGAATCTTTCCCATTTTCAAAAGTAACCACCGTGAAATACCAACCCACAAGTACAATCAACAAGACTTATGTGCACAAATAATTGGAATCACTATACTAGAAAGTGACTTTACACCTTTCTATAGTAAAATAGAAATGACCACGGTAAACTATGGTAAAACTTGACTTACTGCGGTAAAAACTGACTTTACTGTGGTAAACACTATTCACGGTAAAAAGTGAAGTTACTGCGGTAAATACTATTCACGGTAAAAAGTGAAGTTACTGCGGTAAATACTATTCACAGTAAAAAGTGACTTTACTGCGGTAAATACTATTCTAGCAAAAATGACTTTACCATGGTAACTACTATTCATGGCAAAAATGACTTTACCATGGTAACTACTATGCACAATAAAAACAAGGTTACCCTCTAATTGATTTTTGACTAAGTGGGAATATCTCTCCAGAAAATCCACCAACGAGGAATGGTCCCGCAATGGAACCAAAATGTCATCACCAATCCTAAGCACTATGATAATTCTTCACCGAACTCCTCGTCTATGATTATTTACTAATGCATGACCTTTTAGTTTGGTGGATGTAATCTGGAAACAAAACAACAACCGAACACAAGAATACCATCGACTATGATAAGACGGAATGATGACAAATCTGAAATATCAAAGTAAATTATAATATTAACATAAAATTGTTACAATCTCACCCATGAGGTACTTCAACAAGACTATGGGAGAAACTTTACAATTACACCTCTTGATGGCTTCTTCAACACACCTTTAACTGATGGCTTCCTTTGCACACTTCCTACAATATTTCTCACTACTTCTTTCTATGCTAAATGAGGAGGGTGGCCTCTCTATTTATAGAACTTCCAGGCTTATCCATCTTATCTCTAAGATAGGATAAGAAATCCACTCTGATGAATCATATTCCATACCTTAACTCTTATCTGTACATGTAAGCTTATCTGTTAAGATAAGATAAACCTTATCATTTTACATGGGTTCCACATTTTTAGACTTTTTACAAATAAAATACACAAAATATTTATGACCTCACTCCTTGTCTTTATTACCAATATAATATTTCTAATTCCTAATCATGTAGACCCTACTTCTCTAATTACCCAAACTTTGACATTTTAACATTACCGGACCACTTACGACAAATATTTACTTTTTACAACATTCCTATTGTACTTTGACTGTTACCGTACTCCACATTATTGGCGACACCGTACTGACGGCACCGTTATCTTCTATCAGACGCTACTACTAATTATACTTAACAACATCCTATTCCTAATACATACATTAATGAAATAGAAATTATGGAGGAAAATTTTAGTGTCAACAAACTCGACACAAAAATATTCAAAACATCATCTAAACTTTTCTGTCACTATCTCTAGTTGTTTCTCATGCATCTCCTTTTTGTTGGGATAAATTAAATAGTATCCCATACTCTCAACACATTTTCTAAATTCATCCACTTACTCTATTTCTCTAACATCTATGATATTCATATATTTAGTTTATCATTTTCTATCATCTAGACAATGCATCAAAAATCCTTATGTTCACTATTTTTACATACACCTTTCTTAAGATCTTATTCTTACATGAAATTATTTTGTTATAATTACTACCTCTTCAATGTAAATTTTTACATCGCATGGATAATTTAGTTATAAATATTATCATCCCCTTGTTTTCTTAACCTTTAATTATACCACGATAAAAATACTCACTCCATCATAGTTTTCACTATCATTTTTTCATAAGATTTCTCCATTGGAAGATCAAAACTTTGTTCCTCCCAATACTTCTTCAAAAATTTATCCAAATATTTGTAGCCATGTTCTTATATTTTATATATGTCATACTATTTAAGGAATTTCTTTATGACTCAAAATTTAACTCATCACTCACATCTATCATGTTTTCCCGCCTTTTTTTCTCTATTTACCATCATAATAATTATCACATGCACCCTCCTTGGTATCCAATAAAATGTCTTCATTTTTCTCATATTCATATTTTACGCAATTATCTTCCTAATTTCCTCATAACTCTACATAATTTTATTGGATCTCTTCCATATCCATATATTTATTTTATCTATCACTCCCCAAATGTCTCTACATGATCCAAAATATCATTTCTAAATATCTATTTTTAGAAAGACTTGAAAATCTATTTTTAGCATTTTTGGAAACTTTTAGTATTTTGCAATTTTGAGGATATGTGGATTTTTTGGAGTTTGGATGTTAGTAGTGATGAAGATGAACACAAATTTTCTGATAAAGATCAAGGGATAATGGATGGAAAAAATATTAAGACTATAATTTACATGATGGGGTTGTATGTCATATGGGACACCTTTCTATTCCCACATGGGAACATCAAAGATTTATTTGGGAGGCTCACTATAGTTAGGCTATAGGTCACTTTGGAGTAGACAAAATAGTGAAAGTATTTTATAATTAGTTCTATGGGTCAAATATTCATCATGATATTACTAGATACATCAAGTTCCAAATAGCCTATGTAATTTCCAAACCACCCTATTGAAAGTAGATCCTTTACACCTCTCTACCAATTTTAGGAACACCGTAAGATTTTGTCTCGATGGATTTAATGTCAGGTACCCCTTTCACTAAGAATGGACATGACTATGTTTTTGGTGGTTGAAAGGATCTTAAAAATGTCAATCTTGTCACCTTACAAGAAGACAATCTCAAAAGAGGAGACTCAAAAGTTGTTCTTTAAGCATGTTTTACTTCATCTTGGACTTCCATAAAGCATCGTGTCATATGGATAATATATTTTTTGGTATATTTTTGTAAGCACTATGGTCCATAATAAACATGAAACTAAACAAGTCTATTATGTTATACCCTCACACCGATGGGAAAAAAGTTAGTTAATCACATAATCATGCATCTTCTTTTGATGTATCACTCTAAACATCCATGTACATGGGATGAAAGTATTTTGTATGTTCAACATATATACACATGAGATATTCATAAATCCATGAGACATAGCCAATTTTAGGTATGTATTGGTTTCCATTCATTGGCTTCCATTGATGTTAAATTATGCTTTATGTTAGAAGAAATATTCCCACACACAGTAAATAAGTGGAGAAGGCAACCAAATTGATGGAAATTTTTTTACACATCTAAAAAAAGGTTTGTGAGATTCTATAACAAACCATCTAGAAGTATAAATAGAATCATGATTCCCATTGAGTTCCTCATCAATTCCAAGTGGGGGACAAGGTATGGTTACATCGTAAAAAGAGGAAATCAAAGGAATATACAAGAAAATTATAACTCTATGATGTGGGCCATACAACGTCATTATATAGGTTGGTGAGAATGCATTTGAGCTTAATATTTCACCATGTCTTGGGTTGCATCCTCTTTTAAATGTTGATTTCTTTCACCCATACTTTCTATCACTCTTGGATATGGTAGAAATTAGAGAATATTTGCATAGTGTACATTTGCACCCATATTTTACAACACCAAAGTGAGCTCTCATCAAACCATTGATAGGGTGGTTAAGGAGATGTAGCATCAGTATATCACACTTTATCATATAGTGAAGGAAGGGAAAATGGCACACTAAAGGAATTGGTTTTCCAAGAGCCACATTAAGAATTCATTTTAATGCTTGGTCCAAAATTTAGGAGAAATGGGGCCCATTGCTTCTTAAGGAGTCTTGACTGATCCAAAATAGGTTTTTGAAAAACTATTTTGGAAATTACTAAAAAAAAATGTAATCTTCTTTTAGTATTTTACAATTTTAAGGTTCGTAAATTGGGTCAACAAGCTAGGAAATATGGCCCCAACCAGAACACTAAATAAAATAATAGTAATAATTAGATAAATTGTAAATATGAATTTTTGTATTTTTTAAGCCATCCCCAAATTGGATATGACATCTCTACATGTAGGATGATCATTTGGTTCCCATATGAAACCCTTCATATTCAATTTTCAGAAAATTTCCATATTATACATCATATAGCTATAAAGCAACTTGTTTTGAATATATATATATATATATATATATATATATATATATATTTGGGCATACATATATATTATGAAGTTCTCCAATTTGTATAAATTTTGAATTGTAATACAATCATTTTTTTCAGTACATCTCTTTCATTGTGAATTTATTTTTATAACACATTAATCACCATCATTAATGTGTTTTCTATTAGGTTGCACCTCAATCTATGTCAATTAAAATAGAGTATAAAATACCATAGGATGTGCATTTTTACCATATGTGGCCACACAATTCAATATTTGGTTAAAGAATAAATAAGTAATATGTAACACAATATTACTCACACACAAAACACATTATCATTAAACTTTTGAGCATAAAAATACATCATGATTGATCTTATTTTATAGAGATAAAGTATTATCATTTCTTTTTCAAAATCCCTATTCCATAAAATTGATTCATAATCACAAGTATTAAACCTCACATAACTAATCATTTATTGATATTATGTAATATATAACTATTTCTAACATCCCCTTAGTACAAACATATGGATAAGTAACACTACACACAAAATATAAAAACATACATTGATAGATGGGAACATACCATCCAATAAGAAAATTGAATACAAACATATGGGAGCATGTCACTAATGCAATAGGGTTAGTGTGAATGCTCTCAATACACTTTTGTTTTTCCATCTTGATCAAGAAAATAAACTTTTATAGAATTTTGAACAATGACACAATTTTTCACAACATGATTAATAAAACTAAACCTTGCTAACATTTAAAATATATTTTCTAATGAGAACAAATCATCATTAAAAAACCATAATAAAAATGAAATTAATATTTTTTATTTTCAATGAGTACACATCTTCACTAGTCAATACATATATTCTTAATCTCATTTATGGGAATTATATTCTTCCCAATTACTTATCTCTTTTCTATTATAAATAAAAACCAAGTGTTTACCCTTTATATTTCCATCCATGATATCACATGCTCTCTATTTACAATTCACACTAATATGTTTAGGTTTCTTAAAATGATAAGAGATATATTTGTTCTTTGTAACTTTTTGGTTGGGTCAAATTTATCTAACTTGAAACAAGGACTAAATGTATTTTTGACAAAAATATTTTTACCTCTTTCTAAATCAATTACATTTATTCTATTTTCATCTATTAGAGGATAAATCAAGTTATATATACTAGGATTTCTGTTACTCAAAGTAAAAAAATGTTTGAATAGTTAGTTTGCATGTATTTAATTTGAATTCCACTTAATTGAATCATTAAATGTAAAAATTTAATAATATATTGTATAATAATATCACCTATTACATTTTTATTATTAATAATGTTTTCTTTAAATATGATACAACACTCCTAGGTTTTTATCTGAAAAATTTGTTCAATATCTCCTAGATAAAGAAGAAGTTGTGTGTGTGTGTGCACACACACACACACACACACACACATGACACAAACAAATATCAGAAAACCCAAAAAAATGTATTTCCTTACAGTTCTTGGTATCCTATTTAGCTCTCTTATCAACATTCATCATTTTTTTTTTGTTCCATTGATAATGTCTCATAGGTATTTTTTTGTATTAGGTTTTAATTTTTATGTGTGAAAATATCTTCTTCAAATGTTTTGACTAAATTATACCTTTGCATGTTTATTGATTCCCCTTGTTATACTAACTAAAATACATTGGGTTTCTTAATAATGTATTCATTACAAAAAAATGTATCTAGCTTTAATGATGACACTTAATTGGAATAATGAGACTTTTCCTTGACTACGATGGTTTGGAAAATAATAATATTTTCCATACCTTAAATAAATACATGATACAAGAATCAAAGACACTATAAACCCCTTATACCTTTGATTTTTGAATACTAAAAAAATTAACCACTTATAGAATATAGACACTAAACAAAATAAATTTTCAATAAATAAGATAAATATAATAATTTTTTTAGAGTAATATATTAGTAACATAATCCAAATACATTAGTAAGAGAAAGAGGAGATTTACAAGGTTTGAAATCTTATGATATGGATCAAACTAATACACACCTATAATATGTGGAGAACCTTTTCATTTTTAGCATTTAAAGGTAAAAGAAGAAATGATTATTAAGAAGATAATGTAATCATATAAACAAGTTTTGGATAGCATGTTATTATGTGTAAATCAAAAATCTTCTTTATCAATATTTTATCCATAATCATTTACATTTTAAAATTATGAAAAATCCCACAAAATTACAATTTTATACGATTAAAATGAATGTTAAAACAATTACATTAATTATCGTAATTAATTAATTCAAATATGAATTTTTAATGACTGTGAAAATTAGAATATGAAGAGGATCAGAAACTCCAAATAGCTCATAGATTGATAACGAAGTTCGGTAATTTTCCTACATCTCTCGGGTCCTCTTAAAAGACCAATCTATTAATTGTTTTTGCAAAAATAACACTTCCAATAAGGTTTATAACATTAATAATCTTCAAAACATATTATAAATATCCCATAATATAATTTATCTCCTAAAAATCCTTCACTGATTCCCATTTTCCAAAAAAATTCCCCTTTAGCTTATAAAGATACACAATCCAAAAGCAGTCACTAAACAAATGGCAAGTAAGCTCCCAATATAATACTTCACAAGATTTGCACAGTGGTAAAGACATTACCATTTTACTATGTAGATCAAGGGATAAAATCCCATCCCAAGTGTCTTAACCCAAGAATTGTCTTTCCAATTTGTCCCACATGTAGCACATTTTCATGGGTAAGGTCATTGAAATGATGTTTGTGGTGTTTTTATATTGACCTTAAGGCCACTTTTGTTGGACATGTGTGGCACATAGGCTAGAATGTGAATCACTTGGTTAGACTGGAGGCCAAGGCATGTTGGTATGTGACATAATGAGATGGCATGTGAACAAGATAGGTTGGTAGGCTCTTTAGGTGAGTGGTGTGTGGTAAAATATTAATAAATATTATATAGTTTTTAAAATATTGAAATTTAGTCCCACATATATGGTGGGTTAGAATATATAGAACATACATAATAAGTTCCTTACAATTAAACATGAATTAAAGGAGGAAAAGGAACCCCTCCTCAAATATAGTATGTTGAACTTGGTTAATGGCCCCCAAATAGCAAATAACAAGGCACATTTGTTTGAACACGAGTGTTAAATATCATAGCAGAAAATAAAAACTTTAAAAATATATTTTGCACTTTACTTCCACTTGTCACAATTTAATTAGTCTTCATGGAAAACTTGAATGATTTCACATCATCTCAGTTGTGCATATTTAATTTTTACTAGTTGGGTCAAAATTTCAACATTCGATAACTTTTGCATATGATCTTTGTTTTGCACATCGCACATGTTGTTAAAAATCTCTAGACAGATCTATGTATTAAATTTATTTTCAATAGAATTTTTAAGAATAGATTGGTGTTTCTTAACATACATCCTTCGAATCAATATTCTATAGAAATGCTAGAATAAAATTGTTGACATTCTAGGTATTGAAATTGGCACTCTACCTAAGAAATATTTACTAGTACCCTTATTCTCTGAAATGGAAAATTCAATAATATGGAATAATCTAATCGATAAAATTCAAGCAATATTATCAGGTTGAAAATTTGAATGGTTGAGCTTGGCTAGTAAAATTGTTTTTATCAAATTGGTATTTTTGATATTCTTGTGTATCTCTTCAAAATCTTTGTAGACACCTATTAGGATTTTTTATTAATGACAAATAATTTTGAAGGGACTATACCGTATTGGGAGTTATTGATAGAATAAATAATATAATATTTCATTTCCTATGGAGTAGGAAATAGGAAAATGAAAATTTTACCTCAAAAATGGGGAAAAATCAACTAAAGGAAGCATGAGGGACACAAAGATCAAAGATATAAGACTACACAACTTGACTCTTGGTGCATAATTGGCATGACACATACATGAGGAATAATCTATACCTTGGATCCAAATGTTAAGATGAAATTTTTAATAGAATGCAAGGATATAATGTATATTAATGTATTTTTATTTTGTAAGATCCACTTTATGGATCGATACGGAATTTTATAATATTGGTAAAAAAATTATCTCGATAACTTGACTTAGGAAATCGAGAATGGTGAGTTATCCAATTTTTGGAGGAATCTTGTCAAGTATTTCCTATTCTAATTCACCAAAGGGACTTGGATAATATTCATAATTTTTGAAATAATAGTGGGGATGAAAAGTAAAGCTTTATTGGGAGGATGTTAGGGATGCCATTATATATGAAATAAAATGGAAATTTTAGATCATTATCCAAGTCTAGAGGAACAAATAATATAAATTTTTATAATCCTACAAACACACAAAATTTTAGTCTCACGATCTCAAGATAACCTATACTAGACTATGGAGAGTTCAGGGCAATACAAAATGCCACTAGGCTATAAGATTCTTATTTAAGAGGATAAAGGTGAACTTGATTGACCTAGTTTTGTTATTTGAAATGCAATTGGTTTACCATGAGAAGAAGACATTTTCCTAGATGGCTTATCTTGGGTGAATTCTTACCTAGGATAGATTACAAAAATGAATTTTTTTATACCATCTATATGTATCTTGTGCAAACAAGAAGGGGAGTCCATTATGAATTTATTCCATTTTACCTATGCATGCAATATATGCCGATTCTTTCTCAACAGATTAGACACGGTATGGGTTTTCCCTCACATAGATGTTCTTGGATGCAAGGGTTAAAGTGCTTGGAATTTTTATGATTGGAATGTCCTAAAAATATGATTCGGAACATTTAGAAGGAGCATGATAATTATATTTTTGAAGACAAGGAATGGGTATAGGGAAAATGTTGGATTAAAATAGAGCTATAAATTTTCGAGAATGTATTATTTTCTTCCAACATTAAGAAATATATATTACAACATAATGAACTACAGATTCTAAAAATTACCAAACATAACCCTTCCTCAAGAACAAGTGTCTTATTATATAAAAATGAAGATAAATGGGATCATATGGAAACCACCACAAAGAGAGATGATCAAGATGAGTTTTAATAGTTCATCCAAAGGTAATCCTGAATCGAGGGTGCGAGGTGCATTCTATGTAACCATAATGGTCAAATGTTATGGGTAGGTTATTTATTTATCCCACAAGCCATAAAGACTGAAGTATAAGCTACATGAATTTTGTAAATTGTGGTTGGATAGGAAAAGGGGCATATGGATATATAGGTAGAGTGGGATTCATTTTATTATAATCACTTATATGCTTAAATGGAACACACCTAATTAGAAATTGAATCAATTAATATATGGGGCTCAATCTCTAGCCACATAATTCTATTTCATTACTTTTAGCATATCATTCATGAAGTCAATGGTGTTGTAGAAACTCTTGCAAATGTTGGATACAGTTGGATCCTCTATCCTCTAAACATATTAATGTATATCTATTATAATGGCCAAGAATCAAGGATATTTTGTCGGTTGAAATACAATCATTTTTATAGAAACATTAGATGATGTTAATGATTTTATGGAGCATACACTCGTGTTGTGTTTTCTTGTGTGGGATGGATAGTGTTGAAGAGGCTTGAGTATTGGTACATCTAGTCTTCACTTATAATTTTAAAACATGTTTCTATTTCAAGTAAGAGATTATCTTTAGGATGGGAGTAGTTAATTATTTAGTAGTATTTTTTTATAATAGGTATCATGATCCTATGTTTTTAAACTTTTATAGCTTTTTGGGGATCTATATATTTCAACTCATAGTTTGAATCTATGAATTTTATTATATATAGCCATTAGAATATAGGTAAATATTTTTAGGATATTAATAAAAGGTTGCAAGACTCTCCAACCCCATTTTTATGACAAAAAAACAATCAAAATAACATGAATAATAACATAGTAATTTATATGAATATACATATTGCTTATCACTTTTTTAGCCATAAGAGAAATGAATGAAATTGATGTTTTGGGAAACAAAAATTATGTACTTGATATAATTCATTAATTATCAAATGAATAACATAGATTCATTTAAATAACATAGAATATTTAATAACATAAATAAAAAGATATCGAATTTCAAGAGGACATGAGATAACAGTAAATATGAATGGTTTTATAATGCACATGTATTAATGGAAATACATTATTAAATTTTCACATATACACTAAAAGCTATAAATATGTAGATCATATAGGAGACCTATACTTTCCAATAAATTTTTGATGTAAGATAGTTTTTAGTAATGTCAAATTTTCAAGTGTCGTGGGTGTACATGGTTTTTATCATCATATGGTTCTAGAAAGAGATATGTTTGAAAAAAACAAAACTATTGAAAAATATGTAAATAATTAATAGAGGATTGACCTATATGCATGGGAACATAATAAAAAATCTAATTAACTTAAATAGTCCTAAAACACACATATAAGAAAATATTGAAATTTTAATAGGAATATCATTTGGATGTTCTTAGCCTTGATACCAAACTTCATCTTTGGTCAAAGAGAACATATATAAGAATAATGAAAGAATATACAACACAATAATACTTGCACACATAGTTAATTTTGATTAACCTTAAGAGTATATAAATACATCATAATTGATCCTATTTTGTTTAGAGATGTGAACATATTATTATATTTTTCATTTGTCTCGATTCTAAGTCCATATTCCATATGGGTATTTTTTTTTATCATAACTCACGTAATCATATAAAACTAATCATATAAAACTACTAATCAAGAAAGTGTTATTTCCAATGTACACTTGGTATGGGTTATATAAATTTAATATTAATGTTATAATTTCTTGCATCCTAATCACATTTCCTCGTGTCGATGTAGAATTTTAAAATTGTTAATCATTTTATACTAAATATAATTTTTGTAGGGAATTATTTTCTTTTTCTTCTCTTTTAAGTAAATTTCCACTAGATAATACCTTTGATGATAATTATACATTGTCTTTTTCCTCTATATTTACCTTTTATTTCCTCTTACCCATTACTTATAAGTAGCTCTCTACCATTTTTCAATTATTCCTCTACCCTAATCCTTATGAATTGTTTATTATTATTGATCTCTCTAATAACCAATGTTGCATGCATCGGTTTATTCACTGCGGTTATCCCAATTCTTCTCTTCAATAGATTTAACACATGTAACAAAGTAAATTCTTCTCCATAAATTTGAGTACTCATGATTTGATCTAGTATGCATTTGTAATCATTTAATTCATCATCAACACCTTACTTTTTATCTTCCTTTCATTTATATTTCTTAAACAATGCAATGATATGTGCATCTATCTACTTGAAATTGATTGTAAATCATGGGAAATCCTTTATTCTATTTTAACACTTTCTCTATGTAATTTGATGATATCATGTATATAAAATTTACCCATCTCTTTAAAAAATGATACCTAGAATAATCACTACCATCATGTGTTCTGTTTCATTGAACTCTACATACCTATAGTATGCAACTAGAATATAATTTATAATTCTATATTCCTTTTGAAAAAAATTATTACAATTCCATCAAACTTTCTTATCATCCTCTTATGTAAATGGGTAATGCTTCTTTCACAAACACAACCCAAAAATATTTGATGCAAAAAATATCACCAAACATTATCACATGAACACATATATTTTCATCATTTAATACTTCTTCGTTAAAAATATCCATGCTAATTATATCATCCATCTTAATTTTTATCCTTCCTCATGTTCCATATCTGATGTATGATCCAATTCATTAGAAATAAGTTGTGTGAAATTTTACTAATTTTGAGACTACCCTATTAAGTAAATTTCATGTAGAGCTTCCTAGGCATGATGATTCATTTTTCTTTGAGGAATACTTCACTCCTAAGAAATATGTAACATTTTTAAAGTTCTTATCATTACAAAGGCCAATGATATCGATTTACCTCCCTTTTTCAAATTTTACAATCCTATATCTTTTGTAATGTATGATTATTTATGTAACACTTGTATGTCAGACCAAAAATATGTCTCAATAACATGCACTCCTAAATCATTCATTCTACAAGGGTATCAAGGCAATGAGTAAGAAACACACATGAACCAAAGCATATAGTTGATTTATTTAAAAGGTTTGTAAGAGCACTAGGGTTACATATGTGGAGGGAGTAATCCCTACACTAGGTCAACCTATGGTTTCCAAGTCCCTCACTCAAGATAGAGGAGATAACCCTATTAATATATTGATGATTAGGTGAGGAGAGGTATGGATCAACAATAGATAAGACATGCATGCACAATATGAATAATATATATATAGAAGCTAATGATTTGATCATGAATAAGAGTACTATGATAACTAATATCAGAATACATGTAACACTAAGCTAACATAGCACAATGAGGTAAGGAGATGAACTAATATCTGTAAAATGAAAAATATAGTTAGAGAAAACACCTTGTACTTGTAGGTTTATCATTGATACATCTACATCTCCTAAAAAAAGTAGCACACCGAGAGAGAATTGTTATTATGTGGAGAAGGGGAACATTGTTTCTATCCTATACTCAATATAGATGACCCAATAGTGCAAACAAAACAATCAAGAAGAATAATGTGAAATCTAATCCAATAAAAATATAATATGAACTAAGAGTGAAGTGAGTAGATGAGAACATCGTACAAAAAGAGTAGAGAAAGTGGAAGTTCCTAAGGTTTGGGCTTCCATCCTTTTGAATTTCAAGATGTGATGTGTATATATAGGATGCCATCACCCATGGGAAAAGGCATCAGCCAAGGATGATAAAAAAATATAATGTGTCATGAAAATCGAAATAAATGTGACATGAATCATGGACATGGATGAACAAGGTTCCAAGTGGTGAGGTACAAGTAAAATGTCAAGATTAAATTGTATATAAGACCTAAGAAGACAAGGATAACTAGTACAAGGAAAAATAAGGCCAAAAAAATATAGTGACACTCTCTTTTTGTACTATATCTACCCCAAAATGGTTACGAGAATAACCATTCCCCATTATTAGTAACACACTTAAGAAACCCTCTCAAGAAATAGATGCATCAGTCCCCTTATCTGTACAAAGTAAATTAATAGTGACATGTATGAAAGATGAAAAGTAAATATTAGGTGTATACATATGCACGAATCATTAATCACTGTGTGTCACAATAGAGAAACATTGGGTGGTCAATGAAAATAAATAATGTGTAACAACGATACTAAAAGTAAGGACATAAAGGAATCCTAAGAAGACTAGATAAAATGAAATATATACAATAATGTGTACCTAATAGTGTCATTTTTCCTATTATGCGCAAGCACAATCAAAGTTGCAAGAACCCTAGAAAATAAAACTGAAAGGAAACACTAGAGAATCATCAGTAAAATAAGACACAAATCACCTAAATAGGGGCCATGGTACATAAGTTTTGTCATAGTGTTGAGATGTTGTGATGGTATCATGTCAAAAATTTGACAAAATCAAAGATTGTAAAATGTAGTTATGTAATAGTTTGAAATAAATGGTATAATATTATTTTTTATAAGCATAATGACTTAGAGAGGGGAAAATAAGTATTTTATAACTTGTATACATCATTAAAATCATCCATTCAACATTCATTAACCAATGTGAGCTTATTAACCATGAAACAACCATCCATAAGAACATGAAGCAAGAGAGTACACATGAACACAAGATATAAAGTGGGAAACCCTCAAGGGGAAGAAAACCAACTGAACCTTTGCATATATTACACAACATAAAGGAAATATTTTATTTAATCACCCATTTCACAAGGAGCACCAACCCTTACAACTTTAGTGAGGTACCAACCCCACAAGGAGCACCAACCCCTATTTTAGTAGGTCACCAACCCTACAAGGATGCTATAAATCCCGCAAGATGGTCAAGCATCAAATAAACCACCTGAATATGAATATCACTTTATGAACTTTTTCTCCAATAACTGATTGTGATCACTTTTTCAGGTCTCTTTACTTAACACCCTCTCAAATAACTCTCTCCCCTTCTTCTCACATAAATGCATATAGAAATGTTGATTAGGTAAAGTTATCTTATATATCCTTCTTCTTTGTTCTTATAAAATTCTCATCATATTAACTCCTCTTCCCAAGATCCATTACAACACTCTCAATCTCTTACTCTTTCTCACTTTTACCTTTCTCATATCTACTCCACACACTATCTCAAATGAGAAAACATAACTCACTTTATATACATGACTCATCTCATAAACCACCTTAGAATGGAAAATACCATTAAGTTATGTTATAAACAATGCAACAAGACACATTTCACTTTCATGTAAATCACTTAATGGGACCATATAGTTCTGCATAAGCCTTACAAGCCCAAACATGTGCAACTACACCTAAAACACAAGTCTTCATTCCAACTATCATGATTTTAATTTAAAATGCATGAGACAACACCGTAATTACTTCAACAAATTAAAACATGTTAAAAACATCTTCTAGAATCTGTCTTTAGCATTTGGCAAGTATCATCAACTAGGTCTCAAGCACCTATTAATAAGTCTAAAAAGAAAACAACTTTACATATCAAAACTCATCAAAATGCACAAGAATAACATCAATAGAAAGGTATCATCCTCATATATCTTATACAACTTATATCATCCTCCAAATCAATTCATAAGACTCTAAAACACTTCCTTATCTAAAATTCCCTGAACTCTGTTATAATGACTCAAGAACTAGTCTTGAGAAAACAGACATCCAACACATAAAATTCCACTTCCAAACAATACCACAACTTGTAAAACTTAAAGGGAATCCTAACACACCTCTTCAAACACTCACGTGTATATGTCATAAGGATAAAACCATAATTGTATACCTATTATAATAGACCTTCTTGACAAGTCTAATAGGGCTGGTTAGGCCATTAGAGATTAAGCATGACACCACCTTATTTTATAAAATAATATATTCAAAACATCATATGGGACATCTACTAACTATCTAAGCTCATATATCAATGCTATAACATGCATTTCTATCAATACACTTGCATACCACCATGACAGTTTTGACCTCGTACGAACATTAGTGGTAGGCACACTTTAAAGATTTATTTCACCCATTCTTTGCATAAAAATGTTTAAATAAATTCATTATCACTTATCCCACATACCTAACTAGATCCCACAATTATTATTTCATCATGAACCCTGAAAATCATCTTTGTACCTAAAAATATCTAAAAAATAAGGGTTATGTTGTCAGAGTTTATCGTCACTTATGGAACCTAAAAATACAACCAAGATGAGATCTAAAGAGTAATATATATCCTTGAACCATCACATTAGCATTCCTAATCCATTCTAAGATCCATTCCCTAACATCCAAAAATTTAATACTCCCATGTAAATTACACACATGTGGGTGAATTTCAAACTTGCCTATCGAGCTCGAACTCGATTGTTATGAGATATCAATAAAGCTCAAAATCACTTTTCTACCTTTTTCTTCAACTTCCTAACATGAAAATTTACACACAAATTTGGGATGACCTCCTTGATGATCTCAAATTCTTATCCATGCTCATATACCTCTAAAACACTCCATGTACCATGGTTTCCCATGTCTACATTCTTTTTCTTCATGATCTTGCTTCTAAAGGAACTTGAATATGTATCATATACCAAAATGATGACCTTTGACATCTTCCACACCTGTTATAAACTCTCAAAATTATTTAATCATGTTTGTACCAAATTATATTGGCATGCTTTACTTTATACCTCATGTCATGCATCCATTAGGTCTAGGAATAGACCTAGAATGGTTCAGTACTAACACGTCTCAAGTAAAGTGACTTGTTTTCCATCTTACAACCTTGTTAACACCTTTGAGACATCTCTATAACTAGTTTAGACATCATAAATACCTTGTACCACCTTTTTTCTCACACACAACACCTTGTTTGTTAAAACCATGAAATTGTACCAAAATACCATGCCACAACAACACTTCATGACACCACCTCGGGACATTACCAATCAACCTTCATCTTATGTAATGAATGACACCTCATGTAGATTGTTATTCCACCTAGAAACCCTTTTCCATCAATGCCACTTGACATCAATGACAAAAATAACTATTAAATGTCCAAAATCTCCCCCTTTTTCATCGATGGAAACCATCTTCATAAAAATTCATTGCAACCAAACATGAAAAAACCTGCAAGAAACTCTTTTTTTGTTTTTTATGAATTAACTCTCCCCCTTTTACATCTATGACAAAGGCTCCTACAATATATGGACATGAAAACAAAAACAACAATGCACTCAAACTTGTTTGCAAGATCCCATTTGTTTTGTACTCACCTTCTTAATTTTTTTCTCGAACTCAAATGTTGTTGATAATCCATGGACCTATCTTCAAACTTCCTCAATGATCCACCTAAATAAATACATGCCACATTTTTACTTCATACAAAATGTACACCAAATTCTAAACCTAGATCTCTAATAAATTTGCCCCTAGCTTTCTTCACCTTGTATTTTCTTATCATATATGTCTACAACTATATCCCCCCGAGATGATGCACACATTCACAAATTCTTGTAACTAATGAAGCACATAGGAAAAAACATTTTATGGCATTTACCATATTTATATAGTATTGAATACCTATCAACCTGAATCTCACCACTTCTTCATCCAGATATGAAAACTATCATTGTTCCCCCTCATCAAATGCATATGTACCCTGTATGGACATTTCATACAAACAAAATCCATAGAAACCATAATGATCTCCACACAAAAATTTTACATTCTTGATTGAATACACATTCCTTCTCACAGCAACACTAGGCCTTATCATGACATAAACTAAAATGGAACCAAGATTGAGACATAACCAATAGATCATACCTTGAGTCATATATGAAATTTACTTTTAAGGATCGAACCAGATGAAATCATAACATTCAAACTTTCTTCAAAGGTAAAGAAAAAGTGTATTTTCTTATTGATGGAATCACGAGGTATTGTCTCCTTAGAATATGGAATATTGTGTTCCTTCACATTATGCATTACATAACTTTAGAGGGAAAGTATAGGAAGATCTATACCCATCACATGTCCATGTTAAACATGTTCAGAAAAAATTTTCTATGAGTATACCCTTTTACTTGTTTATGTCAGTTTTTGCGTCTGTTAAGGATTTTTAGCAAGGAAATTTGGAGTCTCCCTTGCATAATGACCTAATTCCCCTCTACCAGAATGGTAATCCCCTCATTCCTAAGGAGGTTGATCACCTCAGAGGATTATGATGATGTTATCACTTTGGCTGAGTGCATGACTAAGCTTTGCAAGGGGAAGGATTTCCATAATCAAGGTGAGGTGAAGGAATGTCAGAGGGTGGAATCTTCATTGGCTAGCATGAAAGTTAACTTCTCCAAGGGTAATAAAAATTTCACTCAGATTAGAAGGAGTCTACCAAGAAACTCACTTTCAGAATTTAGTAGTTGAAAAGTGACATGGACTCCATGGGGGAAATTAGCACTGACACTGAGGGATAATGTGATTTATTATATAGAGGATTCAAAAAATGTATGCATCTCTCATAACTCCATGAGAGAGGAGTTGATGATTATTTAAATTTGGTTAAGGAATTGCAGGAGAGGGCAGGTAATGTGGAAAAGGGTCGAAGGAATATGAGGTTTCAACTTTACCTGAGTAGCTCTGATGAAGAGGATGAGGGGAAAGATGAAACTCAGATGGAGACTAATCAGAGTCCTATGTAGTAAGGTCAAACTACTATCCATGGTGGCTCCTTCAAATGCCGCAAGAAACAATAGTGTGTCTATTTATTATGGATTATTGTGTATTGTTAGTGGATTGTGTCTCTCTAGTTGCGAGAATATTGCTTCTTTTTGTTTATTTCTTGGCGGGCATGGTGTTTTTTGGGTTAAGATGTTTTAAATCTTTTAAGGCTCATGTTTCTCTTTTTGTCTCAGTATTGCTGCTTTAACGATGTATCCGATGTTATAAGGCTTATAGAGTCATAATCCCTATTTTTCTTACCTCATCTAAAAAATATATTAAATTCACTTCATCAATAGCATGCAACATCCCTTCATGCCTTTTATGTTTTGATCAAGTCATCATAAAAAATGAATGAAACATGGAACCATCTTCTTTTACACACACATCTATTAACACACCTTCAAGCTCATTTAACCATAAAAACACATATTTATTCAACTTTGAGATTGTATCCATGTTCTTCATCAAATGAGTAAACTCAAATGTGATATAACATGTATTGTTCCATTTTGGAAAACATTAAAGTTTCTACAGACTGAAATTAGAGTATATTTCCCTGATTATGAACATATAACTCACTTCTAAATTGTCTAGAATGTTAGAGTAGATATTTACCTTAGCTCATGTTCACCTAGGTACTTTATTTACCTTTATTGTATTTATCCTCACCCACTTATGTGTGTGGATATTTCTTTTATCTTATTTAGATATTAGGAGATATTATATAGTTGTTAGGTATAGTTCTTTCCTTGATCTATGGTATTGACTAGTTCTTTGATGACTAGTTATTTCCTTGATTTATGGCTTGATCTATGACCTTGACTGGTTCTTAGATTTTTATTCCTTTCCTATTTAAGCAAGGCCCATTCTCAATGTATTGCATTGAGTTCCATAATAATATATGATATTGCCTCTCATTTATTCGAAAAGGTTTTATGTAAGTTATTCTAGTGAATTTCTTTCATCTTATAGATAATGATGTTTCATTAGCATTTGTATTCTTGGCTTGGTATGATTTGGTTATCATTCCTTTCATGGTATTAGAGAAGGAGATTGTTGTTGACATCCGTCTCAGTAACTTTTATTTTGCAAATAAAATCTTTGTGTATTCATATATTTGGGAAAATCCTTAGCCCTTGGTCATACAAAGATGGTCATATGAGGGCTTAAAGCTTGTGATTCCTACTAGTAGATGCTTAACTTCAGCCCCATTTAATTTTATTTTTGTGGTGAAGGAAACAAAAATTTATTTTGTTTTAGTGGAAACTAAAATAAATAACAGAGCAAAACATTAAAAATCTTGTAACTTTTGATCGGTAACTCGGTTTTGAGTGTCGTTTTTTGCAAAAGTGCTTTTTTTTGTGCTCTTTCCATTGGAGTTATTTATTTTGAGACTTGCACTATAATTATAAAGTTCCAAATATGGAGGAGTGTTGTAATCAATTATGGATGCAATTTTGGCTGAGCCCAACATCCTAAATTTTTAGGAGTTACAGTTTGTACCTATCATGGATTCTGAGAATGATATGATTTTCTCTTAAGTATGTGGACTTCAAGAGGATATTATAAAAATTTGGAAGAAAATAGATCACTCAAGAAGTGAAATTATCTTCTACAATCACTCATTCACGATAAGGATACAATAATACACTCCCTGCAGAACAAACTTGCTAGCCTACAACATCACCATCATATTGTGGACAATCATATCCATGCTCCTAGTCCACTTGCAGCTATTACTCCTAAACCCACAAACTTGCTAGCCTACACCATCACCATCATATTGTGGACAATCATATCCATGCTCCTAGTCCACTTGCAGCTATTGCTCCTAAACACACTAATATTGATATGTCAGTCTTTGAGTTTGTTCCCGCTCTTGATGCTCATACACCTATGAAGCTTCATTCTTTGCATGTTCTTCGACATCTCGTGCCTATTATAGTCCACATGTTGTGTATCCTACTTTTCTCACTTGCATGGCTTTTTTGAGAAGCATACCACTACATTCCATTCTCACATGCTTTGTTCTATAGGTCTCACTAGTAGAGTCATTGACAAACATTCACAGGGTATTGTTTCCTCTATTCCACATGTTAAGTGGAATTCTCATCATGACATTGGTTTTCGAGCAGATACTTCATTGGGATCACACGTTGACAGAGCTCCTTTTTTTTGTTTGCTCAACTCTTTCTGAGGATCATGAGCAACACATGAGTTCTGCACCTTCACTCAGGCTTGAGAAACCTGAGATTTCAGCTATTAGACATGATCAACCTGACACACATTCTGATGTTCTTTTGCATGCACCCATTGTGTATTTTGCACCAAGTCATATACAGGCATCTTCTTCATCCATCTGTGTTTATTTGGGGTGGATATATGATCACTCATGGAGGCAACATAGGCATTCGTTGAGAGGAATCTACAGCATGGCTCCTCCACCATTCGGCCTCTTGCTCCACTTTCTATACCTTATGCATTGTGATGCTTCTTGTTTTGAGCATTTTTCTTTAGCAGGTGTAGTGTATCTCTCTTGTTTGTTGAGAGATTTTATATCTATATTTTGAAACTTTCGACATGTTGTGAGTCTCTCTTATGGGGGAGCTATTCTGGTGGAGTCCAGTGTTATTTTTTCAGTGTTTGAGTAGTTGTTTTGAAAACTCATACAAATTTTTAGTGTCACTCCACCCATTTAGTAGTATGGGAGGGTGTGGTGTTGATCCTACTTCTTCGGGTTTTGTGTCCTTGCCTTGTTACCTTGGCTTTTCTTGGATTGTGACACTGGAGTTTTTGTCCTTGCCTTGTTTCTTTGGTTATTTTTCTTGGATCATGGCACACCTATTTGCAGTAGTTGATCGAATTATGTTTGGTGTTTTTTTTGCACTTTCGACATCACTCCGTTGATAGTCTCCTTGTATGGAGCTATTCTGGTGAAACCCAGTGTTAGTTGTTTTTGAGTTTTGTGATCGAGCAATGGATTTAGACCATAGTACACACCAAACTTCTTCAACATTGTATGATTTTTTTGAGCTGAGCTTATTGGGATGCCTTAGAGTGGGTCTTTACTCTCTTTACTTTGTTGTTATTGGTTTTGGGTACCTTGTGGTGTCCCTTTTTCCTAGTTATTGTACATGAGTACCTCATCAGGCCTAGTTGTCGGGACTCATATTGTGGACATGCCACATCTATTTTAGCCCCTAGCTTCACTTGAGGGGGGGTGTTAGAGTAGGTATTTACCTTAGCTCATGTTCACCTAGGTACTTTATTTACCTTTATTGTATTTATCCTCACCCACTTATTTGTGTGGATATTTCTTTTATCTTATTTAGATATTAGGAGATATTATCTAGTTGTTAGGTATAGTTCTTGACTAGTTCTTTCCTTGATCTATGGTATTGACTAGATCCTTGATGTTTAGTTCTCTCCTAAATCTATTGTCTTGACTAGTTATTTCCTTGATTTATGGCTTGATCTACGACCTTGATTGGTTCTTAGATTGTTATTCCTTTCCTATTTAAGCAAGGCTCATTCTCAATGTATTGCATTGAGTTCCATAATAATATCTTATATTGCTTCTCATTTATTTGCAAAGTTTTTATGTAAATTTATTCTGGCAAATTGCTTTCATCTTATACATCGTGGTGTTTGATTAGCATTTGTGTTCTTGGCTTGGTACGATCTGGTTATCATTCCTTTCATAGAATATTTTCCAAGTCCCTTAAAATATGTTTTCTCATATACTATCATAGACCTAAGTTATCTCTCCTAATCTTATTCCAAGATAGGATATGTAATCTTATTTCTCAAATCCTTCCTACTAAGATTTAAACACCTTAAATGGTAAATTTTCATGACATTCATACCTAAAAATAGGCTCAACCACCTAATACACACCTTCATCCAATCCTATAACCTCCTTAACTTACTCATGACAATATATTATTAGTTTGATATTGTTCATACCTTTGAAGTATCTTACAAAACCTGATTTCACTATATCAAACAACATACCTTTTCTCAATCTTTTAAGTTCTTCATCAACTTTAGGATCTTACTTGAGACTTTACTTTGATGTATAGCCGATTCATACATTCAGAATTCCCTAATTTTATGCCTTATTTCTCATATGTACTCACATAGGATTGAAAAAGTTAGAATAATTCATAGTTCTCACAAGGAAAAACATAGTTTAGGACACCTATTAATCATAAAGGTGTCGAACAATCAACATGCTTCAACTAACATGGAAATGTATCTCGTGAAGCCTTGTGGAGGCAACTGCATACAAATGGATATGTTAAAAATACCAAACACTCTTTTCCTCATGGGACAAGTCACCATACTTAAGAGTCCACTTCCTTAGTTTATGTGTCTTCATCTCTCCATCATCCACCGATAGTCTTCTTATGCTAATAGAAGGATTTATTGAGTTTTTTCAATAGAAAACAATATTTTATAACCAGTAGGATCATCATGATTAGAGAAATAAGTTTTAGTTTCTTCCTTTTCTTTATCAACATGGTCATACCTTATATATTCCTTCCTATCATTCTCATTCTTCCTCCATTTGCAATATCTTGAAATATTCCCAACATTATTACAATTGATTCAAATGATAAGATTCTTACCTCTAGGGTCTTCATCTCTTCAATCTTATGTAGATGGTTCTTGATAATAGTTTCTAGCAATGTGACCAACATAGTTACAAAGTTGAAACAAACAACAATATTCTTACCTTCATTTATCCAACACCGCATAGGTGGCTCATGATGACAAGATCTAGAAATGTGACCCTTCTCATGGAAGTTATAACAAGTATTATCTCTTGACTGATATGAATGGTCATTTTTACCATTTCTCCATAGATAATCATTATTGACTATCCTTGTACATTCCTAGCTCTCGACCAAAAATGTTGCATGAATAATAATAACCATTGAACTTACTTGAGATCCTCATTACATTAGGTTGTATTATGAAATTATTGTGAATATTGGTATCCTTATTGGATTTGGTAGGTCCTTGAATTGTCTCAAGATGCTTCTCTTCCTTATTTTTCTTCCTTGAAGCCCAAACCTGATTTTTCAGTAGAGGGTCTTTGACTGTTCAACAGATCATCAAGATTTCTTGTGATCTTCTCAATTATTTGATACATCTTTAGTCTAGTTGAGGATAGTTCTAGATATTTTGTTGGGTATTCCATAGCCATAATGAACTTGATACACTCATCCTCCTTACTCTTGAGACTAGTTTTGAGAATTCCAATTTGAGTTTCCAACTTTGTGCATATCCTAGTATATTCCATTTCCTTGACTTCTAGATTTGATGTGCCCATTTCAATATGATCTATTCCTCAGTCTTATTTCCAAAAAAGTGATTTGTTCTTCATAGTCCTTACTTGATGACCTCATTTTTATGATTCTTCTTCTTTTAAAGCTTTATCTCCTCTAAGGAATTTTCATATTCAAATTTGAAGTCTAATTCTTACTCTTCTTCGTCTCAAAACCTAGTAATCAACGTAAATCATGGAATATTATTCTTTTTATCATATGGATTATTTTACCATGAATAGGGTATCAAAATTATTTTGTATGAATGCTTCATCCTCACTCTCAGAAGTGCAAATATCACTACAATTAGAAGAACTATTGTTTTATTTATCGTAGAAGCTTTTTTTGTTCTTACAAAACCTTTTCTTTCCTTGAACATTATGAAGTTCTTTTGTATATTGATAGACACATTGTAATACTTATATTCATCATGAGACTCCTCGTATTCTTCATTACTCTCATCCTTATGTATGTGAGTGTACTTATTGGGAAAATGTCCAATCTTACCAAAGTTAAAGCATTCGAAAGGAAATTCACCCTTATACTTACATGAAGTAGACTTCAAATTCCTAGCAAACATAGAGTTTAGTTCATCATCATCAATATCAGGAGCATCATCATTAGTGGTCTTTTAATTTTTTAATTTTTCTCATCCTTGAATACAACTTCCTTCTTGATAGGTTTTGTATCAATGATCCTCATCTCATAGGTTGTCAAAATGCCATAGAGCTCATCCATCAACATGGTACTCAAATCCTTTGATTCTTCAATGACTAAAACTTTAGCATAAAACTTAGGAGTGAGTGATCTCAAATCTTTTTGCACCACCACATCTTACACCTCTTAACCTAAACCTCTAATGATGTTGAAAACTTGATCAACTCTAAGTAGGTATATAGCACTAGTTTATCTTCTTTAATTTTTTTATACGTTCAAATTGAGTCCTATATGTCTAGAGATTTTCTATTTTTACCTTAGAGTCACATTCATTGATGACCTTAATGTTTTCCCACATTTCATTAGAATAAGTGCAATAAATCACTTTGACAAGTTCTGATTCTCCAAAACTAAACAAAATAGCATTCATGGCTTTAGAATTATCATTGTAAGCTTTCTTACCTATTGCATCTATTCGGGAGTTAGCGAAATAGTATACCCATCTATCATTGACTTCCAA
The DNA here is from genome assembly GCA_018340775.1 of Taxus wallichiana var. yunnanensis. Lineage (NCBI taxonomy): Eukaryota > Viridiplantae > Streptophyta > Pinopsida > Cupressales > Taxaceae > Taxus > Taxus wallichiana. Next base: position 80,049,086 of record CM031242.1, read on the forward strand.
ACATCACATCCCAAAGAACTTATGTAATCCTTCATCTTGATACTCCAAAAGGCATAGTTAGTCCCATCAAACATAGGTGAATTTTTAGTAGAAGTGTTACTCTATTTACTCTCAATTTTTTTTTCTTCAAAGGATCTCCTTCAAGTATTTAAACTTCCTTCAAAAGTATCTTTCTATGATACCAATTGGTAGAAACTTAATGAATGAGAGGGGGTTCAATTATTATTTTTAAAATGTTTACTTCACTTATATTAACTTTCATACATCATTAAAAACATCCATTCAACATTCATTAAACAATGTGAGCTATTAACCACGAAACAACCATCCACAATAACATGAAGCAAGAGAGTACACATGAACACAAGATATAAAGTGAGAAACCATCAAGGGTAAGAAAACCCACTAAACCTTTACATATATTACACAACACAAAGGAAATTTTCTAGTGAAGCACAACCTTAACAAGGAGCACCAACCCCTATAAATTTAGTGAGGAAACAACCCCACAAGGAGCACCAACCCCTATTTTAGTAGGGCATAAACCCTAAAAGGAGGCAATAACCACCCAATATGATTAAGCACCAACTCAACCACCTGATAATAAAGATAAGTTGATGAAATTTTTTTCTCAAAGAACTGATTTTGATCACTTTTAAGCTCTCTCTACTCAACAACCTCTCAAACAACTCTCTCTCCTTCTTCGCTCATAAATGCACCTAGAAATGTTGATTAGGTAAAGCGACCTTATAGCTCCTTTTTCTATTTTCTTCTCATCTTCTCATCATCTTATCTCATATGAACTAGATAAATTACAACACTCTCTCACTATTCCTCTTTCTCACTTAAACATCTCTTATCTCCACTCCACACACTAGCTCAAATGAGAAAATATAACTCACTTTATATACATGACTCATCTCATAAACAAAATTAGTTCACAAAATACCATTAATATCAGTCATAAAAATAAAACAAGAAACATTTCAAATTCATATAAATCACTTAATGGAACCATATAGGTGGTTATAAGCCTTATAATCCCAAACATGCACAACAAGGCCTAAAACACAAGTCTTCATTCCAACTTTCATAATTGGAATTTAAAATTCATGAGACAATACCATCATTAATTCGAGATCTCACAACACGTTAGAAACATCTTCTAGAATCCATAAAAATATTTAACAAATTTATAACCTTCATCTTCATCATGGACTACATAATTTAGAGTCATCATCAACTAGGTCTCAAACACTTAAAATAAGTCTAAAAAGTGAGTAACTTCACATATCAAAAATCTTCACCACGAAAAAAGTAGCAAATCAATAGAAAGGTATCATCCCTAGATATATTATACAACTCATAGAATCCTCCAAATCAGGTCATAACACTCCAAAACACTCCCTTCTCTAAAACTTCCTAAACCTACTATAAGGACTCAAGAACCAGTCTTGAGATAACATACCTATAACACATAAAAATCCACTTCCAAGAACTAAAACCACTTATAAAAATTTGAGGGAATATTTACACACCTCTTCAAACACTGTCATGAATATTTCACATGGATAAGACCATACTTTCATATATGTTCCCACAAACCTTCTTGATAAGCCTAATAGGATTGATTAGGCCATTAGAGATTAAGCATGACACCACTTTATTTGATCAAACAAAGAGATTAAACATCTCATATAGGACCTCTACCAATTATCTAAGATCATATATCAATACGACAACAAGAATTTATATCAGACACTCTCATACCACCATGACTTGTTTTCACCTCATAAGACCATTAGCGTTAGGAACACTTTGAAGATTGATTTCACCTAATTTTTACATAGTACCTATACAAATCATTTTATGAGCACTTATCACACATCATGAGCTATCTCCCATCATTGTTATTTCATCGTGATCCCTACAAATCATCTTAGTACCTAAAAATCTCCATAAAACAAGGGTTTTTTGTTGCTTTTCATCACTTGTAAAACCTAAAAAATAACCAACACGAGATCTGAAGATTCCTTTACATCCATAAACCATCACATTATCCTTCATAAGACATTTCATGTCCATACTAATAATATATTTGTTATCTCTTTAAAACTAGGGTTTAAGGAGAGTTTAAACCCACTTTCCTTCTTAACAATGATTCATACAAGTCTTGCATCCATTTGACCTCAT